>OX104065.1:92843332-92899177 GCA_944474145.2 Dicrocoelium dendriticum | reverse complement strand
TCAGTGACAGGCAAATCCGAAACCGGATGCCGCCAACCATGTTAGAATACGGGACGTAAGTCAGAGTTTCAGGTTGAGTGTTCACATACGTACGCATCACCCACATGTCCAAATGAATTACCTGAAACATACCAATGAACATAAGTCATAATTTCTACTTTCTGATTCTAGGAATGTAACCCACTCTATTGTAGAGGCGATTGCACCACGGCCGTCACGCAGCATATGGACAAACTTGGCTTTTGGAAATATCTTGGAGAGGTAGGCCAACTATAAGAAAATGGCTGGCTGTTTGTGACACAAAATTTCGCTGGTGGTCCCATCTTCTCAATGATCTTCATTATGAAATAGGCCGTCGCCTCGTTGTAGGCATCCGGATAGATGCCCGCCTTGATGGCACGCTCCCGAAGGTTGTTCTCCAATGACTTTCTTATTTGCAGCACAGGCAAGGTAACCATGGGTTCTGCCCCACATCGGATGAGAGGATGTGCGTCCAGCATCACTCGCATCAAGCCAGTACCTGCGCGTGTAAGCAAAAATGAATGAGCCTGTTACTTCTTATTGAACTCGGTTGGTTGCTGAGTGCACCCAAGTGAATGGCCGTTTGGTTCATTGCGCTTAGGCGGTGCATCGCAATTCTCCTTCCAAAAGTTGTACTATCATTAACGGTTCAACAAATAATGCTTATTTAGGTTTTCCAGCGATATTAGATCCAAGCCAAAGTGATTAATATAAGCAGGAATTAGCTGCAAGGAAGTGGTTGTCGACCACAATACTTTATGTGCTTATAGAACGTCGTACCAACCAAATCCTGTGGTAAATATTTTGGTATTATTCAAGGTATTTAGTGCACAACTCAAGGTTAAATTAAATCACTCTTGTATATTACGGCTCCATAAAATAGCAATCATCTTACGGGAATTCTTTAACGAAATGCTCCCTGACCGGATCCAAGGTAATGCTGAGTTGCACAAGACACCAACGTTAAGTACACAACAGAATGAGAATCTCCCTTAAATCACATGAGCAAACGTACGCAATCGCACCGTTGCATATGATAATTTGACCAGTTCTAGCAAATAGAGCTGTTTTTCGCCAACTCCAAGGACGATACTGGCACCCATCTTTGTGAGTCTGGACTTATATATATATATATATATATATATTATATATATATATATATATATATACATACATATATATATATCAGTATAAATAGACGTTGAGCCATTGAAAATACTATGAGGAAGAAAAGTAAAAAAGGGAGTACAAATGTCAAGAACAGCGAACAACTTCTTTGGGCTTTTTTGATTTTGGCCTTTTTTTCACACAAGGTCTTTTTCACACATGTCGATTAAGTTAGCATTGATCAAATTTTTTAAAACATTTAAATATACAGTTTTTCATTGATCCTGGTTTCGTGCCATATCACCAAGTGTGTCCAGACATTGGCAATCCTCATCCGTAGGTCCTTAACCATTAAGAGGTACAGTGCAGACGATTGCCTGACGGGAGGTCAACGATTTCATGCTTTGCCGCTAAGTGGTTGGCTGACCTCCACGCGTTCTCTTCCACTTCAATCCGGTGCGAGCAAATAAGGCGCGGCATGGTAAGCGCTCGCATGACATAAGTTGAAGGTGGCCAAGGCACATCATTTGATAGTATTGTAATATGAATAATGAGACATCAAACGAGGAACCGGGGAAAATTTAAACAAACGAATTCAAACAAATAACTTCTTCAAAACCCAGCCCCATTTGCAGGTTTAGCATGTACCGCCATATTCACCAATAGAATAGCATCCGTACTGTTTATTAATGGATCCGTTTTGCGCTTGTATCCCATCAATGAGTTAACTGTGTACAGCTGTACAGAATCAACTAATGCACTTTTACCAGGGCATTTAATTTATGGGGCCAGCAAGACATAGTGTGTAGCACAGCCCAGTATTTTCAATGCAGCATATAACCCTCCACACAACAGGATAAAATATGCCATAGAGCCAATTCCCATATATCTTCCTATTTTCCTCAACTTCGCCAAGTGAAATATGTGCTCACTGTTACCCAAACTAGATCTCTTTACAGTTTTTGTTCCCCAAACCTCCTCACAATATGTGCGCTAATGTAGCGTGGCGCACATCAGCCACGTGTGGCCCAATGCTGAATATTGGGGTCTTTCATTTGTTTCGGAATGGTCCGTTATTCAAACACGATAATAGCTGGCGATATGCATATTACGAAACAATGGGTTAATGAGGGAAATAAAAAGCCAAAGCTTGTCAACTCCCGTAGGATGGTGGAGGTGAATCATTTAAGTACAAAACGTATGATGATTGAGTGCAAGAGGCATATGCGGGGGGCGAGTGACCCGTCTGAATCTAACAAGCTTAGCTACACCACCTGGTTGACATCATCAAGTTGTTTTCCTTTTAAGGAATTTGACATCCATTCTGGAACCATGATGCAGATTACCGACGGCACAATATATGGCCTCGTAGTGACGGTTTGTGCAACCTGGGTTACGGTCAACCGCCCAGCAGGTCTGCATGTAACCGGTGAAGACTGTATACGTACACTTTATTCTTCATTTATTTCGAATTCAGTGGGTGTAACTGAAGGCCTGTTTCCGGTTGCATTTAGCAACAGTCCAG
This sequence comes from Dicrocoelium dendriticum, assembly GCA_944474145.2. Classification (NCBI taxonomy): domain Eukaryota; kingdom Metazoa; phylum Platyhelminthes; class Trematoda; order Plagiorchiida; family Dicrocoeliidae; genus Dicrocoelium; species Dicrocoelium dendriticum. Next base: position 92,896,524 of record OX104065.1, on the reverse strand, counting down.
TTCCAACCACCACCAGTGTCGGCGTCCATCTGTAATTTCGGAACAGAGCGGAGTACGGACGATGCTCTGGTCGTACTTATCCACTCGGACTCTCAGTGATTGGATCCGGTGTATATTGGAGCTGGTGTCTTTGACTTCCAAAGCCACGTGCCACATTTATAACGCGACGCCCAGCATTTTCTGCTGTGTTGTAACGAAGGCTTTTGAGAAGTGTTATGGGACGCGACGGCAATCAAAAAAGAAGTGTCGGTGGCGGCCAGAAGAATCGTTTATCGCCAGTTGCCTCGCATATTTATAGAAACAAACGCTTGTTCTTTCGCGTTATTTCACTGGGTAGCCTTTCAGCTGGTTGGCCCCATTGTCTTCGTTTTCTTTCCTGCTGTTTCATTGGTTCACGGTTGCACCATCATACGCTCCATCGCTGGACTGTGTCTCGATGTCGCCTATGTTCTAGCACTGGTATCAGATTGGTCGTATCCCTTCGGTCCACTGATTATCGACTGGTACTCGGACGGTCTGTTGTTAATAGCGATTTTGCGTCGTCAGTGCTTACCCATCGTTTAGCTGACCAATCTGCGCTTCCGGCTTTTGGATACAAGTAACGTGCTATTGACATTTTTGCCGCGCTGCAGCATTGGCTTTCTTTCACATGCTTGGTCACCGTCCAGTAACCTGAGATTTCCTCGCTGGGGGTGAATCTGCTGTATTCCACGATCCGCGGTTAGCCTGTCGTTCATAACAGACTCGGCCAATTTAGCAAACGCCATTGCACAGCCTTGGCTTCCTTTCCGACTCATCGCGGTGATCTAAAGTCTAATCGCGTGAGGTTTCCCCGCTCGGGCGGATCTGCTGCGTTCCATGATCCGCGGTAAAACTGTCGGGCCTCACAGGCTCGGCTGTTTGCTCAAACCTCATTACAAGAAGGACTGGAGTTTCCTCTCTGTCGCGCTTCCTGCTACTGTAACAACTGGTGTTCTTCATCTGTTCAATTATTGTCACTAGCCTTTCCTTTTTCGACGATAGTTCATGTGTAATCATTACAAGTGGCATGATCACGCCTTCGGCACAGATCCAAGGGGAATCTGCTCTACTATGGTGTAGCTGCAATTGGTTGGCTATGAACTTAAAACGCTTAGAATAAAACTTCCCGAGGTAATTGGAACACTTGCTTCCTACTTGTACACTTTTCTGGCATGAAGGAAAGCCACATACTACTTAATCATTGTGGCTTCTTTGGACTGCTCGTCACAATGCCTTGTGTTTTGTGCCCGTTGATCGATGCAGTTATGGTCAATTGCTGACCGCGTAAACTGTGTCTTTCGTTTGCATACTGAATTGCTGTTGCTTTCAAGGTCTATCAATCCGTTTGCCACTGTTGCATTCCCACGGTCGTTTAGCGGCTAGCTCGTGGTGGGTTCGTCTACTGATCGCTCGCAGTCAAAGATGTGATAGCAAGTTGGAGTTGTCTAAACCATTTTTGGGGTTCACTAAGAATATGTAGCTTACCATGTAGCTGCTTCATACAGTGTTGGACGGTGACGTGTGGGTGCTTGCTCGAACGCTGCTAAAATGCTCTATCAATTGAGATCACAACTGTAATCCAATGATGGAATCTGGGCAAATTTTGGGCATGGGCATGGGTGAAACACGACCCGGAGTTTACAATTCTGGGTTGATGTGGGACGCACTTGTAATGTTCACTAAATCTGTTTATCGCGAGTTGGAGCTTGTCAAATGACATTGTAACAGTGATTAACCAGCAATGCACGAGTGTGCTACCGGCACATTTAGAACCTGCGGAACACCGATAACTTTGGTTTAACATTTTGCCCTTAGTTATTTAACAGCGTCGTTAAGGTTAGCGATTCCGGCCTATTGTTTTCTGATGGCCCATGTCAAGATACCACTGAAGTTTTCAACTATGGATCAAAAAGATCGGATGTCTGCTGTTATTACCGCTCTAGTATTCTTTAAAAGTATACATTTTAAGGTTTAGGTTTCGTCTTCTAACTAAGTAGTAGAGGTCGCAAGTGTGTTCAACAGCTAGCGTATTTGTAGGAGCAACATACAATGTCCGTAATTATGGGTTGTGACAATATGTTTGACAGCTTGTTCGAGAAATATTACTGTAGTTACGTCTTGCCCTACAAGTAGCACATAATTGCACGCACCCGTTAATTATGCACTGACAAGTTTTCCTCACTATACTGTGTTCTGTATCATATGTATTAACTCACCTTAAAAATCATGTGTGGAAATAGGGCATTTAACCAGTTACTATATTTCTGCTGAAGTGAATTTGAAAACCTGGTTATGGCCACGTATTTAGGTCGACTTTTCGCACCACTTGGACCCTCAATCTAACTAAATTTACAAAAAGTCACTAACAGATATACGGACGTAATAATACCCACGTTGAACATGGACATATATGAGTCTAACGCTTGTGGTTCGAACTCTGATGCATTGACTTAAGTAAATATACCTAAGGAACTGCCCCAGCAAAGATGCCACCAATTTGAAGATCTGCTGTTTGATGTGATGACTGTCCTAGGCAAACATCAGAGGTATCTTTAAATCCCTGTAAGGATGGGAGAGGTACAGATGATTGTCGCATTTAACAAACCAACATTCCTGCCGAGACCCGATGATGTCACCATAGCCTCTGCCAAACTTGGTGGTGAAAACACACACCGTCATATATCTTTAAAATTTCATTAAAAATGGCTACTTCGTGTTACGAACTCAGGTACTCACCTAACTAATGACAAACTTTGCCATCATTACCGCTACCTTTCGAGCATTAATCCTCAGTAATAATCTTACTCGATTGCTAGCAACGGTGAATCCCATCAGCGGGTCAGAACCCGGCGTTATTATGAACAAGCCCATGTATTATCTGCTAGATAGACTACACTGAGTATTCTACAGTAAGAAACGGTGATAGAATAGCAGTCATACGGGTGCCTTTCTATTGCTTGTCACACAAACCTTTGATTACCACACTTAAATGGTATGAAATGGTGTCGGTAGCTCTCTAATGTTTTGATTAGACTCCTACTAGTCAGCTCGAACACATACAATACAGCTGGGTCAGCACTGTTCTACTCGAAAAAGGTCCCCAGTGGTGTCGCTTAAGAAAGTTTACTGGAACCACCGCTGTCCCCAATTAAAAAACAATGTATATGATAACATAAATCAAAGACGCAAAATCCAACGGCCGGCGGCTCCAGTAGCTGCAATCATTTCCACCTGGTCAACTTGGGCTGAGAAACCTAAACATACATGAGCATCTAGCGTTTCTGGGCACGTGGAGCGAAAGCAAGTGAATGAATTTCTCGGCATACAACTTCCAGATACTCTGGAACAGATGATATAAACTGATAGGTTCCAACACTATTGCCGCCGCCTGCATCGCAACCAAGCACTTTGTCCGGGACTTGGCTATCCGAAATTTCAGCAACGTCAACTCTTTCAAATATAGCCCGCATCAAGTACCGACAACAAATCAAGTCAAAACAGGCATTTGCACATTGTTGTATCCCGAAAAAGCAGCAGACCACAGTAGCACCGGAACGTATGTATGCTGGCAACTGTCCGCACACGCACGCAGTACAATTAAATCGATAGAGGTTCGCATTGCAACCAATCAAATGCCAGATCACATGATAGGCAAACGAGTGCTAAATAGAAATGCGAGTAGGATAAGCGAATCGAGGTCAAAACAAAGCAAAGTATTTGAACACGACATTGTCCGCTCTTCCGTTCGTAATAGCATAGGCACTACATGTCCATGAACGATCTAATTTAATGTCAGCACTCCGAAGGATCGTCATGTGGTTTTATCCGTTAATGCGTATCGGACCGGAAAGTCGTAATTTTATATTAGTATGTACCGAGCGCTGTGTTGTAGGTGTGTTCTTCTGTTCAATAGCATGTTGGGAAAGCGCTGTTTGCAGCCCTCTTGCATTCACCTTTGTCCCATCAGCCCACTTATAAGTTCCTGGCGTGCACACAGATTCAACATGGGTCGGCGGTCCGAATACATTACCTCCTTTCCGAGCATTGCGTAGTCTAACAGGAACAAATGTCCCTGGAGGATACGTTCTCCCAGCGCGTCCATGTTTAGCCTGGTAAACAGTCCGTCTTTCGTATTCGCGGTGACCGGCGGTTTCTTCGGATGGGAAATCTGCATTTCATTGAGTTCGAATTGTTCGCCCCAGCATTAGCTCCGAGGAAGTCCTTACCATTGCAGTATGTGGAGTGGTTCTATATATCTTCAATGCAGATACCAAGGCATTATCCCAGGATTCTCTGGAAAGCCGAAGGACTTCTAGAGATTCTTTCAAAGTACGATTAAGTCGTTCGACGAGTCCATTCGCTGCAGGATTATAAGGTACAGTGCTCGTGTGTCTGATACCATGGCGCCTTAGGAATTCAGCATACACGTTACTTCGAAACTGTGGGCCGTTATCAGTGACTATTTCTTCTGGCAAACTGTACCTTGCAAACAAACAACGGAGCCACTTTATGATGACAGCTGTAGTTACGTCCCCGCATAAAATAGCCACTGGCCATTTGCTGTAGAATCATGTAGCCACTAACACCTTTCGCTTCTGCGGTGGTGCACTGGCAAACAGGCCCATAATATCAATGGCAATATTTGCCCACGGCTTCATTGAGTACACGATAGGTTGGACTGGAGCATTCAGGGGCCTCACACTCTTATCGGATTGTTGGCAGGCGTAACATTCCTGAATAACCGCCTCGACGCTGGAATTCAACTTCGGCCAGCAATAGTATTGTCCTATCCGACCTCTTGTTCGCACAATCCCCGGATGAGTTTCATGCGCACATGCAACCACCATAATAATATGGGTTGCAGAGACCACAAACTGCTCGCCTCTAATAATTCAGTTGCTCACAGTAGAAAGTTCGTACCGTAAGATATAGTATGGAAGTAACTCAGGTTGGATCTTGGTACGACTGGGCCATGAAGTTGATATGTATTCCCGAAGCTTCGCTAGGACAGGGTCCTTGTCAGTGTGTTCTCGTATCAGGTCAACAATCATTGTAGGTGTTCCGTCTGAGAGCTGCGATATCATGTTTACCTCTTCTAAGTCCTCATTTTCCCCTTGGTTGGACAGTGAGAGTCTCGACAATGCTTCTGCAAGTTGTTTAAAGCACCCTGACACGTATTTTATTTTATAATTATAGTTCAATAAACGTGAGTACCAGCGACTCACGCGTACCGGCTTCGGGTCTTTGTTACCGCGACTTAGTAGCTTTGTAAAAGCAGAATGATGGGTGCGCAAAGTAAATCGACGTCCGAATAAGTAAAAGTGCCATTTCTCACATGTCCAGACGCACGCGAGGTACTCCTTCTCGCCGGTGGAATAATTTTTTCAGTATCAGACAAGGTACGTGATGTGTACTCAATTACTTTCCCTTCGCTTTCGTGCAGCTGGGACACAACTGCACCCAACCCAACATCTGAAGCGTCCATTGAAACAAACCTTAGACGGTGCTCATTGAAGATCGCTACCGTATGAGTGGGTTCAATCATCGCTCGTATGGTCATGTAAGCAGTGTCTTGTTCATTGGCCCAACAAAACTCCTGGTACTGGCGCATCAAGCTCCGCAACGGCTCGGCAACAGTCGCGGAATTCGGTAAACATCGAAGGCAATAAGAACACAAACCCAAGAAAGGTTTCATCTGTGTAACATTGCATGGTTTTGGATAATCGAGGATGGCTCTGGTGATCGGCACATTAGGCTTAATACTCGAGGTAGAAATAAGATGTCCAATAAACTCGATCTCTGTTACAGCGAATTGGCATTTGTTGGTATTCAGGCAGAGATTTAGTTCATTCAGTCTATGCAGTACAGTATTAAGTTTTCCTGGTGCTCGGTGGGGTTACTAGTAAAGACACAAATATCATCCATATACACAACACAGCCTTTTAGATCAGATAACGATAGACTAATAAATTACTGCCAAGCTACTGGGGCACTACTAAGGCCCATTGGCAGCACTTTGTATTTGTTTAAAGTCTACATTAATAACCTTCCAGCTGTACTCCAGACTGATTGTCTGCTTTATGCCGATGACCTGAAGATATGGATGGAGGTACCAACATCTGAAGCCGCTGACCGACTGCAAGAGAAGCTAGACCTGCTTCATAGCTGGTCTTCGGAATGGCGTTTACCCATCAATCGTGAGAAGTGCTCTGTCCTGCTGATCGGCTCTTCTGAACCTTTTGGCGCCTATCACATTGGTGGTTTCTTGATCAGGAATGCTGCCTATGAGAAATACCTTGGTATACTCGTATCTCCCGATCTGCGTACCACCAAGGACACCCTGAGGAAGATAGCGGCTGCGAATAGGATGTTCTGTGCCATTAGGAGATCGTTCTCCCGAATGACTCCAGAGGTCTTCAGACTTCTTATTTCTTCCCATGTGCGCCCTATCCTCGAGTACGGTTTGCCTGCGGCCTACCCTTTTACAAAGACTGAACGTGTTATGATTGAAAGAGTTCGACGACGAGGCTCGAAATCCATCTCAGCGCTCCGTGACCTGCCTTACACTCAGCGTCTTCGACAGATGAACATGTTTTCCTTGGACTACCGTCGGCGTCGGGGTGATTTGATTTACACCAGACGGATATTGCGAGGACAGATGGGGAGTGAACTGCAAGAGTTCTTCCAGCTCTGCGCTGATAGCTCGACACGGGGTCACTCTAGGAAACTGTTTAAGCCGAGGAGGGTCCGGATTCATTCTGATTTCACCCTATCAACTCGAGTGGTAAAGGACTGGAACAGCTTGCCTGAACTGGTCGTTAGTGCACAATGTGAGGAAAGTTTTAAGAAACTGTTAGACTCCTATCTGCTGAGTATGCAAGGATCCTGCTGTTTTCGATGCGACCGTAATGGTCCCTTGCGGAATACCGCCTCGCAGCATGTTGCACAATCCTTGCTCTGAACGGGATGTGATGGAGCTGACACAGGATTTCCTTTCTGCTCTCTACCACTCCAATGAAACTCCAATGATACCAACCGTCTTGTGTGAGGAAAGCACTCAAATGTCGGCAATCTGTAGTAAGTGTCATGTAGCAGTAGTAGGCACTGAGAATATCCAGCTTTTAGAAAAGTTTGGCTTTTGAAAGCCTGCCCAGCAACTTGTCGAGAGAAGGCAGAGGGAACTAGTCCACAGGTATATGCCGATTAAGCGCTCGAAGCATTTTTCTTTTGAACGTCAACTAGTGGATGAACCCAATTAGAACACTGTATGGGTTCTATCAAGTCTTCCGTGACCATATTTTTCAAAGCTTGCGACAACGCTTCTCGCTAGGCCAGAGGTACGGGCCTAGGTTGAGAAATGCTGAACAGTTTGCAATCCGCGCTCAACCGAATGCGGTGACTTGCTTTTGGGACTCTACCAATATCAAAAAGAAAGAGATTTGGGTAACCGGGATGTAACGAATGAAGATTGACACTGGCAATGGTCATCCGGCTGACACATGGTGATACGTTCGATAAGATCATGGCATTACGTCCCAACAGAGTTTTACTATAAGTTTTAGAGACGTACACGTCCACTATACGCTTTCTGCTGTTTATAAGCAATATTGAAACTGTAACAAATCCGAGTATGTGGACATCACCATTGGAGTAGCTTCTGAAAGTGTCAGCGGAAGGATGTACAGTTAGCTGACCGAAATGCTGTTTGTAAAAACAATATGGCATAAATGTGATTGCTGACGCGGAATCTAGTTCCATGTCTAGACAAATGGTTTTGTTGCTAAGTTCAAAAAACACACGACGAATATCTGGCGAAGGCAGTTTGGGTTTTTGAATTGGAGACGAAAGTGGATGGTCGCATTCATTAACAACATATCTAGATTGTTCAGTGGTAATCGGAGAAGCTCTGGAGTCATTTGCAGAATCAACTAAAAATGGGATGGCGTCCATTTCTGTAAAACTAAATCATTGCTACATCCCCACTGCCTTGCCGACAGGCTTTCGAGCCAAAGGCTTTGGATGAGAACCATAATCGTCCTCCTGTCTGGGTCGGGGCGCCATGGCAGTATCCCAGCCCACATACAACCATGACATCTTCTTCAAAAAATAAACTTCATCATGCATCCGCCGTCGCGCAGATTATCAAGGGTCGCCTTATCTGATGCATACAGCAGGGCGGATAAGCGAAAACATGCTACTGCTGGCTCCTCCCTTCTTTCTTTTCCACCTGTTTCTCTTACTCCCATCCCGACCCCCATTACTAAACTTCCTTCTATAATTCCCAGGTTAATTGACAGCAACCGAAGTGCCATTGGAGTAGAACCATCTGCAGCCACCATCCCACAAAATCTATCGGACGCCTATCAGCAAAAGTCCCTTATAAAGCCATGCTATCCCGTTTGCTTGGCGACATTCAACGTTCGCACTCTAAGACAAACAAGTCAACAGGCTGCACGCGCACGCACTTTGGACACACTGGGTGTTGATATGTGTTGTGTGTCCGCAACTAGGATCAATGACCCTAACGGGGTTATTGAATTAACTGCATCCGGTTTATCCTTTCGTTAGTGGTTGCACGCATCCGGAGACTCCGATGCAGCACTCACGAGTCAAGCTGGTGTAGGCATCACGATAAGCTCCAATGCCGACCCATCGTTGGTTGTTTGGAATCTTGTGAAAAGCCGTTTATGTGCAGCCTGTTTGACAAAATCAACTAAGGTGGATTCACGAAGTAATACAAAGGCTTGACTGAATCACGGGGAATGCTGGTCCTCAGCAATCGAAAAATTCCCATTTATTAGTATGAAGCAAGGGAGGTAGAATCTGAGTAAAGAATTTTTTTCGGTAATTCTCGTCGGACTCAAACATTACATGATGAGGAAAAAGTGCTAATTGTGCCGGATTGGGCTGCGTATTGAACAGAATGTTTAATTTCACGGGTACAAATCAATAAATCACGGGGTCATTGGGAGTGGCAAGTATGTACAGGGGAAATCATAGCCGAAGTTGTAGGCCACGGTAGAAGCAAAGGACGTACAAACTGTTTTTGTACGCACAATTCTGGCTTGAGGTGGCGGATGTAGATAGCTTCCGCAATAGACAGAAGATGCATCCGGAATCCGCGCGTGAAACGTTCAGGAACAGTATAGATGACTCTAAAATCATTTTCCGTCCCTGCATGACTGCACTCTAGAAGATGAGATAAGATGGAACTGTTGCTGGACCTCGCTTCGCCTTTGTAAAACCACTTTGGGATGTAGATGGAAATTTGGTGTTGCCCACCAGAAAACACTGCACAACCGCGACGCGTTTCGATGTAATTTCATCTCATCAGGTGGAGACAGCAGGCCTCGATCCCGCGACCATCGGAATAGTAGCCCACACCACTACCCCTTTGGCTACCGGGTCACGGTGGGCAACCCTATTTGTCACAACGGTAATGACTAATTGGAGGGTCAAGTTTGGTCTACGAATAAAGGCTTGTTGTAAAATACTATACGTAGGCGAGCCGCGAAGTAGGTCTTTTCAACAGCGTCTCTCAGGCGTTTGGACAGGGCATCAGCCGCACTGTCGCCTTTGAAAGGAATATGCACAATTAGTTCTTTTTTGGGTACGTTCATCCTCGGTGGTTTTATCTTGCGTTCTTTCAAATGTTTGAGGATGAATTTATCTGGATACTCATTCTCTCTTAGCGCGTCGCCGATTCTCTGCAATTCTTTGGTGATTGTGTCCGGGGTGCAAATTCTATGTGCCCGGAACGCAAGAGTGCGGACTAGGTTTCGTTTGTACTGTATGGGTACCGCACTATAGAAGTTGATGTACTGTCCAATCCAAGTTGGTTTTCTATACACCCCACTGCTGCATGATCCATCGGCGTTTCTGATTATATCAACATCCAGGAACGGTAGTTGTTTTCTGGATTGCTAAGGATCAGCATTCCCCGTTATTCAGTCAAGCTTTTGGATGATTATCTGAATTTCAGTGTTCGGTATGAAGAGGCTGAGGTTGAATTGAAATTCTTCAATGAGTGCTTACAGTCATGCCGGTATCCAAAACACTTTCGGGAAGATATACGCCGATGTGGTCTGTACCCTAATGTGCGCAATTTGAGGTGTCACACTCTCAACTATATGGATAACATTCTCACGAAATTATCGGAACTAGAAAGATTCCTCTCACAAAGAATGCATGCCGTCATTGGCTTATCGGAAGAGTTACGTAAACCTTTTGAAGCATATGTAGAACAGGTTAAAAAGCAAAGGGATGTACAGATAAGAAGTTGCTTAGCTCGCTAAATAGTCAAGTGCCGCAACTGAACTTTCCGAGTAACCCGGAGCGGTACGTGTTTAACCTGTCTAGTGTCGTGCTTAGCCTAACACAACTACATGTGTTGTTATTAGGCCCTAAGTTTTGCATCCCTTGTAAAAAAGTGGATCAGGCTGCATTAGAGGTGCAATTTGAGAGCTTAATAGCGCAGGCGCGCCACCTGTCATCAAATTCGCCAGGGGGTGTTGAGAACATGTTATCTAGTTTAGTAAACACCTGTCATGATTACATTAAGGCTAGACCAGCCAGTAGTGGTTTTCTTACAAGCGAACATATGCAGTCACTTAGAGAGTTATGGTTAAACAAAGAGTTAATTATCTCTAAGCCGGATGAAGGTTCTGGTATAGTTCTAATGAATAGAACTGATTATGTTAGTAAGATGTAACATATTCTTTGTGATGAACGTAAGTTTTAAAAGCTAACATTAGGAAAGGATAATACAGAAGAGTTAGAAAAACAACTGACCGATTTGCTCCGACGAATGATGAAAGAGAATGTTATCACAAAGTGCGAATTCGAAAAGCTGAGACCTTCAGGCGGACATCTACCACGGTTGTACGGCCTCCCTAAAGTACACAAGGAGGGCGCTCCAATGCGTCCCATACTGGATATGGTTAGCTCTCCGCAACATTTGATAGCTCAATGGATGGTTGAGAAGCTGGAACCGCTGCGTAAAACTGTCTGCACTTACTGCGTGAAAGACACTTTCGAGTTCCTTGAGAAAATAAGGGACATGAACCTTAACAACAAATGGATGTCGTCATTTGATGCGCAGTCGTTGTTTACGAATATTCCGTTGTTGGAAACAGTAGAATATGTCTGTAAATAAGTAGGGCAACGGAATGTACCTATAAATATCCCGGAAAACCTGAAGGAATTGCTACTCAGCTGAACTTTAAACGTGCAATTCACCTTCAACGGGGAGATGTATCGTCAAATTGTTGGAGTTGCCATGGGCTCACCATTGAGACCCTTTCTAACAGATGTCTTTATGGCAAAAGTGGAGCGTAACGTATTAAGAACGCACATCAACGAAGTCGAGATGTATATACGTTATGTAGACGACACATTTATACTCTGCAAATCGAAAGCGCAGACTGTGAAACCGTTGGAAGCTTTTAATGATGTGCATCAGAATCTACATTTCACATGTGAGCATGAATCCAGAAACCGACTACCGTTCCTGGATGTTGATATAATCAGAAACGCCGATGGATCATGCAGCAGTGGGGTGTATAGAAAACCAACTTGGATTGGACAGTACATCAACTTCTATAGTGCGGTACCCATACAGTACAAACGAAACCTAGTCCGCACTCTTGCGTTCCGGGCACATAGAATTTGCACCTCGGACACAATCACCAAAGAATTGCAGAGAATCGGCGACGCGCTAAGAGAGAATGGGTATCCAGATAAATTCATCCTCAAACATTTGAAAGAACGCAAGATAAAACCACCGAGGATGAACGTACCCAAAATAAGAACTAATTGTGCATATTCCTTTCAAAGGCGACAGTGCGGCTGATGCCCTGTCCAAACGCCTGAGAGACGCTGTTGAAAAGCCCTACTTCGCGGCTCGCCTACGTATAGTATTTTACAACAAGCCTTTATTCGTAGACCAAACTTGACCCTCCAATTAGTCATTACCGTTGTGACAAATAGGGTTGCCCACCGTGACCCGGTAGCCAAAGGGGTAGTGGTGTGGGCTACTATTCCGATGGTCGCGGGATCGAGGCCTGCTGTCTCCACCTGATGAGATGAAATTACATCGAAACGCGTCGCGGTTTTGCAGTGTTTTCTGGTGGGCAACACCAAATTTCCATCTACATCCCAAAGTGGTTTTACAAAGGCGAAGCGTGGTCCAGCAACAGTTCCATCTTATCTCATCTTCTAGAGTGCAGTCATGCAGGGACGGAAAATGATTTTAGAGTCATCTATACTGTTCCTGAACGTTTCACGCGCGGATTCCGGATGCATCTTCTGTCTATTGCGGAAGCTATCTACATCCGCCACCCAAAGCCAGAATTGTGCGTACAAAAACAGTTTGTACGTCCTTTGCTTCTACCGTGGCCTACAACTTCGGCTATGATTTCCCCTGTACATACTTGCCACTCCCAATGACCCCGTGATTTATTGATTTGTACCCGTGAAATTAAACATTCTGTTCAATACGCAGCCCAATCCGGCACATTTAGCACTTTTTCCTCATCATGTAATGTTTGAGTCCGACGAGAATTACCGAAAAAATACTTTACTCAGATTCTGCCTCCCTTGATTGCTTCTAATACATACGGTGTTTGTTTTGCTTTCCGTTTATATACCCACCGACTCCAGTTCAAATGCTGTCAGGGACACATTCTATGGAGATCTGAATGTGCTACTACGCAATAGTACTAGTTCAGATATTATTATATTTTCAGTGGACATGAACGCACATGTGGGGCGTCTGAGCTCTTCAGAATCTCAACTGGGTGGTAATTATGGACTTAACTCCGAACGGATTGAAAACGGTGAGCGTCTGCTGCAACTGTGTGCGGAGCACCAGTTGTTTCTTAGTAGCACTGCTTTCAGACACAGTGGGCGCCGAAGTGCCACTTGGAGTCCTCCTATGTCTGGTCAGCAATGGACTCAAATTAACCAAATAGCCATAAGTTACAAGTGGTGTGGTTCCATTCTGGATTGCGGCTCGTACTGGAGTACCTGTGTCGACTCTGAGCATGCTTTGGTACGCTGTCATTTCTCCATGTACTTTGCCGGGAGGCGCCCCAAGCGTCTCCTTCAATTGGCAAATGAGAAATTTCCTCAGCCCTCGGTCAGGCAAGCCTAATATGACGCACGGCGTACCGAACTTTCGCTGTCTTGTTCAAATGACACTGTGCTTCAGCGGAATAGGATCTCGGACGCCGTGCACAAGGCAGGAACATCTACATGTGGTAATATCAATCGTCACCACATAAGTCACTGAATACCCGAGAGGTCGGCGAACCTGTTGGAATCTAGAAGACACTTCCTGGCTGGCTCTGAACACAGTGTGACCAGACGGATTATTAGGCATGAAGTAAAGCAGAGCCCACCTGCTGACAAGGAAGCCTGGTGCACCATTAGGGCCCAAGAAATGGAGGCGTTAGGAGCAGTAGGCAATTACCACAAGCTCTTCTAGCTGATCCGCACCACTGGTCCCAGGAAATCAAGCGTCAGTGAGAAAATCAGAGAGAGCGCGGGTGCACTGATACACAATAAGGAGTGCTGCATGACTCATTGGGAGGAACACTTTCAAGATCAGCTCAGCTGGCCCCATGCTCCTGGACTTCTTCCTACCCAGGTGATGTAGGACGAGCCATGGACGGTTAGTTTAAATTCTCCGTCAGAGGCCGAGGTCTGAAACCTGATCAGACCCTTGAATCGTTTTTGCGCCGCTGGCCCGGATTCCCTCCCACCTTCACTATTTAAGGATGAAGGTGAGGTCTACTGCAAAGCACTAACCTCTCTATTCGAACGTATCTGGAACGAAGAGAGTGTCCCGGCCAACTGGAGCGAAACGATTATAGAAACAATATACAAGAAGCGCAGTCGCACAGACTGTTCTAACCAAATGGGTATTAGCCTAATGCCACTTGTGACAAAATTATTGGCCTCGATTATCGTTCGTCACCACACTGTAAAACGGAAATCTCGGATAAGGGAAGAGCAGACCGGTTTCCGTCGAGGGCGTGGCTGTATAGACCATATATTCACTTTGCGGCAGGTGCTAGAGCAGCACCATGCAAACAGCAGACCGGCAATAGCTGTGTTACTTGATTTCCAGAGTGCTTTCGATTCAGTCGATCGATCGATTCTGTTCGAAATACTTGCGCGGAAAGGTGTTCCCACGAAATATGTGAACATCCTTCGTGCTCTATACTCGAACACTACAGGCCGTGTCAGGGTTTACGGTGGCCTATCGGATAGCTTTATGACCACAAATGGCGTTCGTCAGGTTTGTCTGCTTTCTCCATTTTTGTTCAATTTCGTCGTGGACTCCATCATGGAGTGTTTGCTTGCGGAATCTCACGGTGTAGGCGTTGAAGTGCTGCCAGGTGAAAAATTCGTTGATCTTGATTATGTGGACGATGTCGTCTTGATTTTTGACCGTTGCGGTGGCACAGTCAACCCTGAATAGCCTGTCTAGAGTGGTCCAATTATTTGGTATGCACTTTGCACCTTCAAATTGCAAAGGGTTGCTGCAGGACTACCAACCACTTTATAACCTCTTGACCCTTGCTAACTAGGAACTCGAGGTGCTTGATCAATTCACTTATCTTGGCAGCTGCATCACCAATGATGGGGGCATAGAAACTGACGTCACCACACATATTGCAAAGGCTAGGGCTGCCTTCTTTAACCTATGGGGTCTTTGGCGACAGAAGAGAATTTCCCTTCGTCTGAAAGACCGTATATGCAAGGCCACACTGAGGGCCGTTCTGCTCTATGGTAGTGAGATTTGGCCCCTTAGGTCTGCAGATTTGAGGCGCCTTCAAGTCCTTGAGTATCATTGTCTGCGAAGCATTGCTGGAGTCGGATGGCCCCAGCGTGTCCGCAACGATGATGTGCGAAGGCGAGTACTAGGTTGTGATAATCATGCTAGCTCCCTGGAACAACTGATAGCACTGAATAAGTTGCGTTGGCTCGGGCACGTGCTACGTATGCCTTGTCACAGCTTACCTAGGAGGGCCTTGTTTAGTCTGCTAGGTGTAGGGTGGCGCAAGGCCCGAGGTGGACAGAAGTTGACTTGGCAGCGGGAAATGAAGATATTGACGACCACACTGGGTGTCGTTGATCCGTTCCTTCCAGGCTGGAGTCCACGTGAATCGCCTTGTGCTTGGCTGGAGACTTTACAAGTTATGGCTCGCAACCGACACCAGTGGCGCGTCTGCTGCCGTCTCTTAATCGGAGTGCTTGTTTAAAGTGTGTTTGGTGCCGCCTTATCTTTGCACGATAGCCAGTTGGTTGCGACGGTATGTTGTTAACACAAAGTGTAGGCGACTTTAGCGAAAATTTTTGTTTAGGCAATAAGGATTTCAGGTAAATCCCGCTTCCCTCCCTCTTATTATTCTTTATTTTATAGTTCATCATGGTTGTATGGCAGCGAACCACTAACTAAAGTCACCCATTGCTTATCCGGACAATCTCTTCAAGTCCACAGATAGCAAGCATCAATTTAACACTGGCGACACCTTCAAACACATTCAAGCAAAACGACAGGAAACATTTACCAATCCCATAAACAAAGCTAAACACGCCTACATGCAAACTTACATACATTCATACATAAACATATGCAACAATCCCATTGTTCCATTGACATTAACTGAGCACATTTTATACGCTTAACATGATCATGCCAGCGCAGGCGTTCCTCGCTTAGTCGAAAATACACAATTTATTTATTTATTTATTTATCAGTTCAAATGGCTGATGTACTGCTGTTGATGAGGAAAGGAATGGCGCGGGAACGACAAATCCGAGCAAAATGACTGGTCTTACCCTAATTCCGGCAGATTTCACTTTTTGCAAGACATGACTTATCATTTGCATGATGTTTGGCATTTCGACAACGTAACACTTATTTCTAACTGAGGACCATGTCAGAGAGCGTGTAGAAACCAAACGATCAATTTCATTAGCTCCTGTGTTAGAGAGGAAAATTTTGTTTTGTTCCGTGACTGTGACCTTCGCGCCAGCCACCTCACAGGCCCTGTCCCATGTGTGCTTTGCTGCCTTCTCCATTAATAGACTCTCTGATCCACGTATCGGTGAGACCAGAAATCAATCGTTGTATTAGCATAGTTCCTTCCACTTTTTTCTTGGGAGTCTTGTAGTCACACTTTGGAACAGAACAAATAAGACGGGAAATGAATGCATCCACTGGTTCATCAGTTGCTTGTTTTAGCTGCAAAAAATTGTACCGGGACTTGTAGGTGTTCACTCGAACACCACAATGTTTATTGAGGGCCGATAAGGCCTCCGTCAACGTTTGTTTCTCCTGCAGGTTTAGAGCATCAAATATATGTCGACTCTCTAAGCCGAGGTGCAAGCGCAAAAGCTTTAAAGTATCCTCCGTTTTCAATATCACGGATGGATTGAGAACTAACAGCACGGAAATAGAACCTGAAAACTAATTTTCCAGTCTTCCCAGCATTTTGCATTTGAGATAACCGCAGAGCCAGTCCAGAACGGTGAAGGTGTAGTAGCATTCAAAGACATCGTTAACAAGCGACGCCAATTTGTTGTATCCCGAAAAAGCAGCAGACCACAGTAGCACCGGAACGTATGTATGGTGGAAACTGTCCGCACACGCGCGCAGTACAATTAAATCGATAGAGGTTCGCATTGCAACCAATCAAATGCAAGATCACATGATAGGCCAACGAGTGCTAAATAGAAGTGTGAGTAGGATAAGCGAATCGAGGGCAAAAACAAAGCGAAGTATTTGAACACGACACACATGAATGGAAACATGTTCAGCATTTTACACTAGCGCTGCGTATGTAACACGACATATGATTGATCATAAATTGTGATCACAATGTAGATAAGAAAAGATAATTGCACACTATCCTGCCAACTGATTGCGCGTGGTACTGGTAGGTTTCTTGGAGTCCAAAAGAAAAGCGGATAAATGCGATAAGATAGACTTATGATGTGATGCCGTGCGAGAAAACAACTCTTAACTTTAGAGTGTGTCGACGAACAGGGGAGAATGTCGAGTAATCATTGTGTATTGGATGAAATTTATTACACAAAACCTATAACGAGCAGTGTCCACATTCACCCAACTGCTTAGTAACAATGAAGTCAATCAAATACTCTCTAAGCAATCCACTACGCCTGGAGGTGAGCTTGATAGAACGCACAAGCAGCAAGAAGAAGATCAGGAAAATTGCTAGGTGAGCAGTACAGCCAAAGAGGAAGAATACAAGCAAAGTGTTGAAAGTATTTTGAGTCTAAGGACCTATATTGATAATTGGTGCATCTTGCGGAACGTTTCGTCAACATTTGCTGATGAAGATATGTTATAAGTTTATACCAAGGTATTTAACAGTGCATGATCAAGATATGTTGTAGCTCCTCACGACCATAACGAATGTATTTGCCAAATTCAGACGCTTGTAAGTGCGGAGAAATAAGAAAGTTAGATTTACGAATGTTAAGGATGGTGATAATAATCATCATAATAAGCCCGACCATCAGGTTGCTTTGGCCTTCCCAAAACACGTCACACTCAAACAAGTATAGTGAAATACTGTACTTTCATTGATATCCAACAGCGGAGAACAGATAGAACTGTCTTATAAAATTTACGGCGCTCGGTATATTCGCCAAATTACTATTTCTCCCTAGCCCCAAATGCACGTACTCATACTGCAGCATTAACTGTTTAAAGGAGTGTTGAGCATTTGATCGTCAAGATAATCAACCTGCAGGCGTCAGGAATGTGACTCATTTTCCGAATATACTGTAATACGGGGTGTTCTGTTGCCGTCGGTTGCTGTACTCTGTACGAGCTACAGGGGCCGATTCGCCGACCAACTTATTGTGCACTCAAAAAGTAACCTGGAGTGCTCATCAACCAGCTACTACGAGAAACAACGCCACCATGCCTAAATTGATCCTTCTGGATGTGACGCCTAAAGTACAACCTCGCTCTTCTCCATATCATGCAGCTGAGAGTTTTCACACCTGACAAGGTCATCGTGCAACGAAATAACTCAAACTGTTCCGTTCATGTTAAGGAATTATTTATCAGCCATGCAGAAGACCAAGTACCTTATACGCTAGGATTCCTTCCTACGAAGGCACGTTCATTTCAGGATCACACTGCTACAGTTTCTAAGAACAATGGAGAACTGCCCTACAGGTACGATCATCAACATAATCATCATCCTCAACAATAACAACAACCTCCTAATCATCAGCATCATTGTAAAATCAAGTGAACGTTAAATATTCAGCCAAACTGGTTTACCAATTGAGGACATAATATCCCATTTCCCAAATCCTTCACTAATATCCTTACAGAAATTTATACAGGTTTGCTTCTAACATTTGCATTATGAAACACTTTACTTTTACACCTCTCATTATTGGCATATCCTTGATTCCTCTGGCTCAAACATTTCATACTTGACAGTCTGCCGGTTAACAAACTGTTAAGTTGTACCGTTTTTCCATGCTGCCGCATCTCTTCCACTTGCTGTCCTTTCCCATTACGAACGCAAACCTATTCGTAGGTTCATTACTGTATTTAATTTGTGCTTTGGAACCACGGTAACAGGAATTTGTGTTTGAATTTCTCTTCCCAGATGGTGCGTTTACTAGCTTGCGGTTTCCTCATCGCATCTCGTGCGATTACCTAGTCTTGGCTTCATATAGTCTTTACATAGTTAAACAGAGCGAAATTGTCTGTTTCTGTTTTTTATCCTGAGGGCTGCTTCGCTGCTGCTGATAATACCGTTACTGAGAAATTACAGAATGCTGAGACCCGGATTGGAATACTGTAGTCCGCTCTGATTAAGATGCGTCTGCAGACTAAGCAAAATAAATAGAGTGATTGTTTTGGGCACGAATTTATTTCGAAATACCTGATTACTAAACGGATAAATTCTTTGCCTTACGATATTTGTGGTCTTCCTTCTGATGTTGCTTTCCGATCATTTTCTCTAAATTCAATAACTTCCGCTTCGCGCATGTCATCAGTGGCGCATTTGGATGATCGGCGTGAAGTCTCAGGTTCGGAGGTTCTAGATCGCGGCACAAACCCGCATGTGGATTCACATGCTGCCACTAACTGTTTTCCCGAATCCAAATGCAACGTTTTCCGTCCAAACATTACGTCCGGTCTGTCTAAGCGATAAATGATCACATTCAATGGTGATCCAGCTCACTGCTGGATTGTTATGCGACGCATCGAAGTCAACGTGGTCCGCACAAATTCCGATCCGCAGATCCGACTATCATATCTGATACCATACTGCTGTGGTGAGGCCAAAGAAGTCATTGAAAGTTGTTTGATCCTCAAACCTGTTGATGTTTTCGAAGAAACAATGAGTATTTTGCGCAAGCGCTTCGGACGATCTCATATGATAGAGAGGACCTAAATCAATGTTTTACCTGATGGACCTAACATCAGGCCCAATAATCTTGTAGCCCTCTCTCGTTAAACTGTGGAACTACAATCCTGTTACTCAACTCTGAAGCAGTTGAAATATAAAGCTGACCTGAACACGTCGTGAACAATTAGTGGTATTGTTAATCCACTGCTGAACCATTTGCAGTTCAAGTGAGCCGAGCCTAACTATAGGGTCCTCCGGACGAAAAGTGAACCAAAGATCATTGATTTGACGGCTTTCGTGGATGAAACAGCCGACCTCGTTGATACTTACCTGTCTTTTATCCCAGGCACTTCCGGATTAACTGCTAGCACTGATAGAATTAACGGCTTAAATTCCCGCGGTCAGCCTGCTTACTCGAATGCTGCAACATGTATAGAGTGGTCTCCCATTAAATGAATTTACTGTGAACGAAATCATTATTTAGATCAATGTGAGGAATTCCAAAATTAACTATCACGAACGTCTAGAATTCTGTGGTTTTCACTGATTGTACCATAACCATAACTTAAAACGCAGCAAGAAAGTATTGTGGATTAAGTAACTGTAGGCTACTTCATCACCTGTTGCTACATGCTGCTCAGAGTAAGAAAAACCCTGAGACACTGTATACCGAAGGATCTATTTTCGTCGAAGTCATGCCGAAAACCCTGCTGTTTCACTTGGTGTATTGCCTGTTTTAGTCTCTGGTCCTGCTAGCACCGTTCGGACTCAAACCTTGGTGGATAACGCGTCAGACACTTCACTGATCGATTCCCACTTGCTTTAAAACACCGGAGTGCATGGGTCAGTAAAAACACTAAATCTATGTACCGTTGCTGGTCAATGTCAGGTTAAGTCGCAGTCGGTTAGTGTAACCGTTCAATCGATAGATGGTGATGAGTGCAGTCCTATTAGACTCTGTCAAGTCAGTCAATTCTCTCTCTGAAATACTTGGAACGGGCACAACAAGATATGGTTTCCACAGATGGCCTCACTTATGCGATTAAATATTTACAGAATCGAAAGGGAAGATAGAGTTTCTGATCGGAAGTGGTGACGCATAACTGCACTGGGCTTTGGATCAGAGGCATGGGAGTGCCAGTGATCCGTATTCTGTGAGAACCCCATTGGGCTGGATAATGTTGCGTCCGAGTAACCTGCCCAAGTTCAAGGAAGATCAGTCTGCGTCAGCTGTATTGGATCGCCCACAGAAAATAAATTTCTTTGATAAATTTCTTTGAACAAATGTATGAAACGGACTTCGACGACTTTGACAGTCCCAGACTGGCCATGTCCGTCAACGACAGGCGTGCACTCAAACTCATGGAGACTTCTGTAAAAGCAGTCGACGTTCATTATGAAATCGCATTAGCATGGCAAGCTGAGAGGCCACGGTTACCAGACAACACACAAGTTGTACGGATAATACCCGCACTGTTGAAGAAGCGACTGTCATTGGATGCTACGCTGCTCGTGGCATGCAAAAAGGCAGTGGAAGAATATGTAGCTAAAGGATACGCCGAACAGTCTCCACTGCAAGAGGAACAGATCAAAGGATAAACTTGGTACCCACCACATCACTCAGTATCGCATTAGTGTAACGCGTAGAAAATACGAGTAGTTTTCGATTTTCAGGCCCCTTACGGCGGTACTTTTCTCAATCAACAGCTTTTGCAGGGTCCCGATTTGTCAAACAGTTTAGTTGGTTCTCTCTTGCGGTTTAGATCCCGCTCAGTTGGGATCGCATCCGACATTGAAGTAGTGTTCCACCAACTCAAGGTACCCAGTCGTGACGGGCATTACTTGAGATTTCTCTCGTGAAAGAGAGGTAATCTCTGCTTACCACCTAATGTATATCGCATTACAGCTATTCTGTTTAGAGCCAATTCGTCACCTGGTTATGCACGTTATGCTCTACTTCAAGCCAGTACCGATGATGCAGACGAATTTCAATCAGAGTTTATTAAAACTCACAAGAAATTCTTTCTACATCGACTATTATCTCTTTAGTGTTAACCGTATTCACGAAGTGATTGGATTCGTCAAACATACTACCCTTATATTGGCCAGTGGAGGATTTCATTAAACAAAATGGTTCAGTAATCGAAGCGAGGTTATCACGCATTTGCCTTAGATGGAGCTGTATGTTCCTAGAACACGAAATCTGACTGACGACAACTGCGTTGCAAGTACTGTTGGTTTAAACTGTAACGTCTCCCAAGATTGCAAAAAAATTTGAGCTGGAGATTTTGATAAAGTGTTAAGTAGCAGGGGCATCCTCATTTGTCGCTTCCGTCTATGATCCTGTCAGCTTCATCGCACCAGCGATGTTACCAGCAAAGCTTCTCTTACAAAATATATTACAAAAGAAGTACGACTGGAAGATCCCCTTACTATAGAAAGTCAACGGACTTGGAACCAATGGTTATTGAGCACGCATGCAGTTAATAGCATTTCCGTTGAACGATGCGTCACTCCCTTTGGATGCAGTACATCTTCCGTACAGTTGCACTGGTCTTTCGATGCATGTAAGGCCGGCTACCACGCTGCTCTTTAATTGCGGGGCGAAAATGTCGAAGCCAGTGTTAATACATCCCTGATTATTAGAAAGTCCATAGCAAGTCCTATTCGGACCGTATCTATAACAAGACCAGAGCTCACCGCTGCTGTACTTACCGTGCGAACGGCAGCGAAAGTCATCGAAGATATGAGTCACAAGTGCAGCACAACATTTTGGACAGATTCGATGGTAGTTCTCAAGCTGCTTCGTAGTGTTAACGGGCGCTTTCCGACTTATGTTGCTAACCGAGTTACTAGTATACAACAGTATTCTCATCCGAGTTAGTGGTTACATGAACCCGAAGCAAAACCCGGCTGATATAGCTGCACAAGAACATGCTATGTCACAACAGAAAGAAGTAAACACTTGGTTGCACGGTCCGCAATTTCTCATTCACGCTGAATCCTCACGCCCTGTTCTTCCGTTGAACTTAGGTGAATTGTCACTGGAATAGTTGCGGCCTGATGGTTGTCTTGTCTTGTTGACCAACTTGGAAGAACTTCGGGTAAGTACATTCAAACGCTACCCTACTTCGACTTCATTGCCTAAATTTTTCGTCGCCCTGCTGCGTTTTAAGTCTTGTTTCTTACGAAGTTTCTGAAGAGCGCTCCGCGATAACAACCAGATGCGATAGAGGGTGCTGAAATTCGTCATGTTACACTTAGGATTGTTCGACTGGTACAAACGGAAGTCATCACAGAAGAGATATTTCTCCTTTCACACGACGAGCCCAAGACTGCAGTACCAAAGTTGAAGCTGTAGTCGTACAGATGGTGGCGACTTTTGCCTTTCATCAATAACGGTTTAATCCGTGTGGGCGGATGATTGAATCTATTATCGATACGCTTCGAAGCCAGACACCCGATTTCACTTCCGGCTACCCATTTTGTCACACGTCTTCTTGTACTCCGTTATCACTATGCTAATGGACATTTCGGAGTTCAGCATACACTGCATCCTCTTCAGCTACGTTAACGGATCGTAAGAGGAGTATCCGTCGTGAGTCCTTTGCTGTTCACCTGCGCTAGATACCGTATAAACCACGCAAAACCATTTGGTCGGGTGATGGCACCAACTATAGCCGACCAGTGTCTGACATTTCGTCCAGTATTTACTGTCGTCGGGGTTGATTACCGTGGACCTTTAATGGTACGACGTGGACGTGTGCAAGAAAACTGACACGGAAGTTTATTCACCTGCTTGACTACAAAACTGGTTCACTTTGAGGCTTCTCATTCCATATATACTGACGACTTTTGTGCTCAATTTCGTGATTTTCGCCTAAACACGGTTGGCCGATTCTCATATACAGCGATAATGGACAAACTTTTCGCTGTGTTGAAGTTAAATTACGCAGCCACCTGATGAATTTGTATCAGGAGAAGATAACGAAATCCAAGCGGTTACGGGATACTGATGGAAGGTTAACTCTCCTTGTGCTAGCCATTGTGGAGGTATTTCGGAACGAATGATTCGAGTGACAGGTGAATTGTTGCGTAGCATTCTCAACGGCAAGATCATAACATTAGAAGTGCTGATAACGACACTTGTTGAAGTCGAAAGAACCTTGAATGACAGGCCTCTAAGAGGGGTACCTGAAGCATCATATCGCCGAAACCACTGTTAACAATGGCGAACGATCAGCCTTTCGAAAACCCGATGATTAACCTCCAGATGAAACAGAGTAGAAGATGGAGGCAGGTAAGATATCTTTTCGATATGTATTAGCGTACATGGATTAGAGTGCACTTACCGAAATTACAGCAGAGACAGAAATGGTTAACTAAAGTTAGAGAGCTCAAGCAGGATTATCTAGTGCTAGTTCGTGACTTTTGCATCTCAGGAGGTCTGTGACCACGGGCAATCGTGAAAGAAATCATGCAAGACAAAGACCAATTGTTTCGACAGCAGTTGGTGGGGACAAGCAAAGGTGTCCTGCGGAGGGAGGTCAGAGAACCATGTTTGTTAGAAGGGTGCGATAAAGAGGACGACGAGGATGTGGAAGCCAATGGAATGGCTAGAAGATCGCATGGGGACGGTAAAGTCAAATGGGAACTTTGAATATTTCGCCAAACTGGTTTACCAATTGAGGACATAACATCCCATTTACCAAATCCTTCACCAATATCCTTACAGAAATTTATACAGCCTTGCTTCTAACACTTGCACTATGAAACACTTTACTTTTACACCTCTCATTATTGGCATATGCTTGATTCCTCTGGCTCAAACATTTCATACTTGACAGTCCGCCGGTTGGAAAACTGTCAAGTTGTGCCATTTTTCCATGCTGCCGCCCCTCTTCCAGTTGCTGTCGTTTCGCATTATGAATGCAAACGTATTCCTAGGTTCATTACTGTGTTTAATTTGCATTATAAACCATAGTGACAGGAATTTACGCTTCCATTTCTCTGCCCAGACAGTGCGCATAGCATGGGTTTACTAGCCTGCAGTTTCCTCATCCCATCTCGTGCGATTACCTAGTCTTGGCTTCGTATTCTCTTTAAAATCATCATCATCACCATCATCCTCATCAATGCACTATAGTAGCGGGTGTGAAACACTCCTCAACTAATATGTCGCAGTAAAAAAAGGACAAGAGCTTAAACCTTGCAACCTAGAAAGCTAAAAAATTACCAGTGCTAAAACCCCATTATGTATGTATGTATGTTGGAGAGGAAAACTAATGGGGAGGGGAGAGACAAAGAGACTGACAACACTAACATCATTAAGGTCACCTCCTCGCCATGTCAGCGAGTGTATCGAACCAGACGTGTTTATCTGACATCGAACCCCTGCCTGGCAGTCGGGAAACACCAACCGAAGACAAGTTCGAAGTGATGGACTTCATTCCCCAAGTGCGAGCAAAACATTTGATCTTCAGTAGCCCACTTCCCTAACAAGTGATGACTCAGCTCCCTTTGTAGCCTTTTCCTTGCTACACTTTCAACTAAATTGCACATTAGTAATCCGGCTAGCAACCAAAGCTAAGCAAGGAACTGCTGAGTAATCTTGCTGTGCACAGCCTTGGACTTCATGTTAAAAAAACAGATTGAGAGACTCCCAAGAAAAGCTGATGCGTTGAGAGTACGATGGATGAAGGGATTATCTTGTTTATCCAGTTTTGTGATGCGCAACCCTACACACACGATTGTTCCCCAAACAAGGAGTTTATCCTGTCTGTAGGGAAATACGTCCATTTATTGATTTGCA
The DNA here is from genome assembly GCA_944474145.2 of Dicrocoelium dendriticum. Taxonomy (NCBI): domain Eukaryota; kingdom Metazoa; phylum Platyhelminthes; class Trematoda; order Plagiorchiida; family Dicrocoeliidae; genus Dicrocoelium; species Dicrocoelium dendriticum. The sequence continues at coordinate 92,871,273 of OX104065.1, read as the reverse complement.
TTATATGCTAACATAACAGTAGGCCTAGGATTTCCTCCTCCTAGTGATAAAAATACGTACAGTGCACATTTTTAATGATAGGAAATGTGGACTATAACTTGAGACAACCCAGTGTGCTCATGAATTTAGTCCGTCATTTCAACTAGCACGATTTATTAACGAAATGTGTATGAGAACCGATGCCTCAATGAAAATGTACAATCAACACATAGCAGCACAAAATTTAAAAGCATGGTACACTGAGAAAAAGAGGGGCTACAGTACGATCCTGCTTTCCGACATCATTTTACCTAACATTGCAGACACGCCTGATGCTCCAACTGTATATATTATTGCACTCGTTGTTGAATTGTTCAGCAGTAAAAAGCAACCACGAAACTTATTAGCTACGATAAACTTCTGTCAACATATTTCAACCATTGAGCTTAGTATCGATATAACAAATATTATGATAATCTTGCTACCACCATCCATTACTCTCGGTTCTGATGGGATCAATTTAACTACTTAATATCCCTGTTTCATCTGTCAAGTTGACCTCATGACAGTGGGAAAATCAATTGTTGTACCGCAACATAAATTTTGACTGACAACTGCCAGTAGTGGCTACTGCTGGAACATGGAGGAATCCAATTTCTCGCTAGTGTCAGCATTATTAAAGAAACCTTTAATTTCTTATAGCTATCACATGATCTCACTCGCTTTCACAGCCTGGTTTCTGAAAGTCCCAGTCGTGCTTTAGATATCAAGTAAAACCTTCTAACTGATACTAATGAATCATGTTTTCCGTGCGTCCAATTTCCTCTTAACAAACAAACATACTTGACAGCGTGCGATGTAGAATACGTTTATTTATAATGGGTATGCACATGAGCACGAATGCCCCTTAGTTTTGGCATCTAGCACATGTAATCCGACACTTCCAGGTATTTGATATAAACGGGAGCATACGCATGACATGTATGTATGGCTACCGGTGGAGAAACAAAACAAAGATTTTCATGCCCTTTCTGTGCTTTTTACTGTTCATTAGTACTTCCATTACTGATATCCAATTAGGCAAGTCTTCTCTGTTTTTAGATTATATGCAAGTTGCTTGCACAGTGTTGGATGTTGGAGTACCCACCATGTGTCTGGATTGCGACGCGCACTCTACACTTGTGTGCAAATTCTTAGCCTCTCAACATACAGCCGCTCTAGACATAAAATCCACAGTGATTTAGAAATCACTAAAGGCTGCATTAGTTTAGACCTCAATCTAGTACATCGTGTGTCACATTATACTTATAATGTGGTAGACGAAGCGTTGAAATTGGAAATGTGCTATCCTGGCATAAAGGTGACAGGTGTAAACAGGGCGGTTCAGATTTCATGGCTGGACTGTACCAAGAAGCGTTTTTGTTCGTGTATTAACCTAGATGTGTTTCATTCTACTGAACTTTAGCCAGTATACAAAATATATTTTAACAATGCTTTAAAAAGTAATTGTGTACGTGCCAATCGCTCTCTAGGAAACAAGGGGGATCGTTTACATTCAAAGTTCATCCAACCTGAATAAGAGTGAATTGAAAGTCATCTAAAAACATTTAGCTGGCCTATACGAAGCAGATCCTTGGTTACTCAGGTGTACCATTTTATACAGACAGTGGTCTCGACTTGAAACTAGGAATTCGTGGTTGTGAAGATTGCGTGCAAATCTATGTGATCCCTACAACCCCCTTTGAATTAACTCATGAAGTGATGGTGCATATTTTCATCCTACTAAATCGATATTACGGGATGTCCGTAATACTGAGTATATAGTTGCTTAGCACAAATGCGACGTCAAAATTAGGAACTTCGACTGCCATTGGGGTCCAAACTAGAATAACCAACTTTATGATCCAACAGATACTGAAAGTTAGAGTACAGTCCGAAATAGGACAAAACAGGTACCTCGTTAAAATGAGCGAAACTACTTCGGAATCCAATCGATGATAAACTGTTGCTTAAAGCAGAATCGAATCCCAAATGAGGAATCAACAAATCGTTCACAAAAGCATCCTTCCCAGCGTAAATAACAAGATGACAGAAGATACTGAGATGGGGATTTCAGGATTGGTGGCGCTCTACAGCGCACTCCACGACCGCTTTCCTCCACTACTTGTTAGGCGTCTTGTTTTGTGCCTGCTCACTCTTTTGCCCCATGATTTCTCCGTTTTGGGTAACCAATTTGTATTTGGTGGGTTAAGAGAAATTTCTATTGGGTCCCTGGTTTACCCTACATAAGACCTCAGCAGTTCCACTCGCTGGAGTGAATGGATTTCGGAGTTGCTGACCATCTCTCGCTCTCTCCCAACGCCGCCATCCACTCCCGGTTTATGCTTTTTGTTGGACTCTTGATGTTGAGATAACCGGAGCTGAGACTGAAACTTGGAACGTGACGGTTGACGCAGATGCCAGACGTACTAGGCCACTGAGTTCCGCGAGTAGCGTACAACACAGCGGTTAAGAAATCAATGCGAACTTGTTGGAGTGCCCACTTTGTGCATGGATTAGGACACGCAATCTCCATTGAGAATCCACATATAAGTGAAAGGGGTCATGGAGTGCAGTGTCAGAAGAAAGTAAGCACAAAATACCTCTCCGTGTGATCGGAATGGTCGAGAGTTACTACAAGAAAATCGTGGTATTGATGTAGATTGCGTGTCACAATCCACGTATACGGCAGTTGCTCCGTCAACTTACCAGTGGACATTAGAAGGGGTTTTGTGAACATGTATCGAAACCACTTGTTTTGCTTATCATTCCTGCCACTTTCAACTCTACATCTTGCCCTCACTCATCCGCTGAGCTAATGGAAACCTTCTTGTTAACCGCAGACGTTGCTCCAGTTTGAACTTAACGTCTGAACTTAAGGCCACCGCGTTTTGTCTTTGTTCGTCTTCCATGCATTTAACCCTGATAAATCTAACGGGTACGGTGTATATCCCACATGCAAAATTGGCAGTGAATGAAACACCCATGTCCACCTTATCCACCCACAGAGCACTTCAGTGTTCCAGTTGCTTTGATGCGACTTTTCTCGACGATCACCCAGTTGACTTACCTGACTACTTGTTTAATGCAACACTAGTCTGGAATCGACTTTGTCATCTAAGGTCAATGGCATTACACCACAAGTGTTGCAATTGTACCGTTGCAGTGATGTTGGTTTTTTCTTTATCACTTGTTTACTGACCCTTGTCTATACTCCTCCTCAATCACTGCATCTGAAATCTTGATTTTTGCATTGTTCACTGGTTTTTGCGCTATCCAACTGATCGCTACAAGCCCTAGCGGTGCGCTGGCGTTAACTGAATAAAATGCACTTCGAATTCGTGTGTATGCGGACTCTTCGTGGTGTTGAGCATTTCAATTTGTCCGCCTGGGATAGAAGGACGCCGTTACGACCGGCATCGATCCGACACGAAAGCTGCTAGTTTAAGGTCGCCAGATACAACTGCATGGGTAACTGGTAACCGTACTCTCTGTAGACGTTTCTCCAAGTACGACAGTATTACTGCGCGATGAGCGCGTCAAGCTGCTCTTCGGTTAAATGTACGGTGTGTTTACTTGAGACAATATATACTTGCTCACATTTATTTTCTTAACTAAATAGCATCGACGGTTTCTACAGATGCAGCACACCGCACTTTCAAACTGAATAACCTTGTTAAATCATTAGCAATCGACGAACATTGAGAACTCTGCACCATTGCAGGTGCCATCGCTGATGATGTTCGAGTGGATGATGCTTTGGTTAATCATTGCCACAATCAGTGTGAGTATGCGGCTTCTGTCTGTGGGCAAGAGGACGTTGGCCCACGTTCCTCATTTTGAGCGACTCGGCGTCCGCCGCGAATGGAGATTAAACCCGCTCGCATCTATGAAGACGCAATTCTCTTCGTCATACGGTACATTTACCGCGAAGTCACGAGCACAAATTTGCTGACTTGCGGTTGCCTTGGCATTGTTGACGCGGTCTAGCTCGTAATGGCACTTTTGGAGCGCTATCTTTAGCCTCCTGAGGACTTTAAAGACGGTAGATACGTATAGGTGGATGGCTTTCTCTCTCAGCCGCTGCTGCAGCTGAACCAAGGTGTCCTTGGAAAGTCGTTCAGTGGTTTCTCCAACGCGCTGTAGAAGATCGGAAGTCAGCGTCGCCCTGTTGTTTCCTCTACATTTGCGCTGAGAGCTCTCGCCTGCTCTCCTATAGGCAATGATCTTACTTGCCTTATTCTTGTTGATTTTATCAGCTTCAGCAGCTTTGTGGGTGGTTTCACATTCGAATAGCACAAGCTTGGCGAGGATCTCTTCTTGTGCAGATGAAGTTCGCTTGTGCCGTAGCAGCCTCAGAGATCCGTTCACTCATCGTTCAGCGCTCATTTTAGTCGTTTCAAGCGGCACAACGCTTATAAAGGCCATACTGGGTTTGGTAGTGTCATGATAGCTTACACAATTCTAACACTCATGCAGCTGCATAGGTTCGCCGAAACACCCACACAGCTTGCGCGAATGCCCATAGAGGGGGAGGAGGCAAGTGGGTCATCGGCTTTGATCAAGCTGAAGGAGATCTATGATCGAGAGATGGGTTTACACAATCCATCAGTCTTTTCACAGTTCCCTTGTATTTCCGTGACCAGAATCTGGCCGGAACATCATCCAGTCGCCTTACTCCCCTGTGTTTGTTAACAAACAGCAGCAGTAGGCAATGTACCCAGACGAGGTTTGGTTGGGTTTTGATAGCCCACACTGTTCCAATAGTCCAGTTCACACACCCACGCGCAATACGCGAAGCCCCATGGAGGGATAGGGGAAAACGGGGCACCACCAATCTGCTTCACTAGTAGCGACCCCAGTGATCGAATTGGCCAAGATTTGCTACGGTGGGAATCGCGGTCCTTATAGAGGTTGCGCATCACAATCTCTTCACAAAACGAGTACATCACAATGACTGTCCAAAGCTAGTTAACAGTTATTTAAGTCATAGTAGAATCCGCCATTCGGGAGTCAAACTTTCCAAGAGTTGCACAGCTACACAGACTTATGCGCAATCACAGGCACATAAACCATGCGAAGGCCGATGGGGAGAGAGGGGAACTTTAGTCACCGCCTGGTTGAGATGACAGAGGCTTACGAACAAGAGAACAGTTTGCATTGGCACCCGCTGTTTCTTAATTCGCTTGCATCAGTATAAATGCATTGTAGTCTGAACATCGTCCAATACCTTATTCCTCATTTTTTCCTAATAACTTGTTTATTTTCTGCTTAGGATGCAATGTGTAAAATTTGTTTTGCAATAGGTCGAATTTGTTTTACAACACGTCTAACGTGGTTTTGCGAAAGGTACAATGTGGTTCGCAATACGTTTAACTTGTTTTGCAAAATGTCACTTTTGGTTTGCAAAACGTCCAATGTTAATTGGGGATAGTATCTACATCCCATTATTATTATATTTTTTCCGAAAAGCTGGGATATCATAATTCAATAAACATGCAACCAGCTACTTGCCCGCCTTACTGTTCTGGCATCACATTGCTCAACACTCCTTCTATACTTCATGGTCACACAGAGAGCATGTGGGGACAGTCACAGCCAACAGGGAACAGACAGGCATGATCAAATGAGGATCTGTCAGCTCAATGCGAACACCTCACAAACTATCTTGATTTCTGTTTCAATCTTTCTTGCTGCATTGATACCACCTATCTTTGGATTGATAGATTTTCATCCACAGTATTCAAGCAAATGCGCAGGAAAAAAGAACAAGTTTACAAATACAAACTAACAACGCGTGTCAAATGCCGATCAGCTGATATAAAAACCGAGATATGAGGTTAAATAGTCTATACATTGAATCCATTTTAGGAAACCGCAGTTGTCGTGACCTGTGGAGGCCCTTAAAGCAACTCATTGGAAAATATTCTAGTTGCCCACTAGCTATTGTGGATGTGGGTAGGCGCAAGGAAGACTTTAGCTCCTCGTCAGCAAACAATTTCTCCCTATCTTCTTTTTCCACCAATGACGCTCGCACCTTATTTGGCTATGTCAGTGTATACAAGTAACTCAAAAGACTGAAGCCAAACAAGGCTAGTGACCCTGATTCATTGAGCCAACTAGCTTTGTAACTGTGCGTTAATGCATTACAGTCAGCTCTGGTAGAGATTTTCCACCGATATTGAACGACTGGCACTATCACCGACATCTCTTCGCAAGTTCTAGGCTTCTAATATCTGGAAAGAAGCCAGAATAACATGTGTGCTTAAGAAGGGATCACAGAAGTATTGACCCAAAGTGTGTACCTCCTTGTTGCTGAAGGTGTTTGAAAAATAATAGTTCCCCGAATCTTTACAAGTAGTCTTAAGACCAAGATTAAACAGTTTGCATACAAAGCAGGACACTCCACCCTGGATGCCGTTTCGAATCCTGTGCATTCCGTTGCATGCGCTTTGGATAAAAAACATACAAGAGTATGAGGCTACTCTTCCTTGACTATACTAACGCCTTTGGAAAAATTGATAGATCGCTACTACTCAACCTTTCGTATGAAAACAGCGTTCCCCCATACGAATATGATTTACTACATGGTTATATTACGAACCGCACACATTTCACGAAGTTTTGCGACAGAAGTGGGGTCTAAGGAGGATCCAATCCGTCCATCTTGCTGCTTTCTCTCTATGTTGAGTCTGTGCCTATGCCAACCAAATTCATCGGGTGTAAATACGCTGAATACGTCGTCCTATAGTGCATAGCCCCGGTAAATGTGGAATCTTCGAAGCTCCAACGTGAATTAGACAAGCACTTGACCTAGTCAAGCGCAAGTTTTCTCTCCCTCAACCCCTTTAAGTATTGTGATATCACATACTCTTTTCTTCGTCCAGACGGACTGCGTTCTTTTTTAGACGACTCTTCTCCTTTGGTTGTGAGTGATCAAAGAATCCCACGTTCATATTTCATAAAGTATCTCGGTGTTTCCTTGTCCTACAATGTATCCAGGTCGACGCATATTCTTGAAATTTTTCAAAAGTCAGAAGACTATCCTTTTACTCTATTAGGCTCAAAATGCGCTCCGTACCACGTGCTCTAAATCTAATATTTATAAATGCATCTATTCTACCTCATTGGCTGTATTGTGCCCCTGTTGTTTTCTCCGCACTACTTCAAAAGGAGTATACTCCACTTGTGCGATCATTAACCATTATTTCCCAATGTTCTGGACTAAGCACAATATCTCTTGTTGATTTGTGGTTAGCGAACATCTTGACGCATGCTTTAACTTCCCATCCAAAATTCTAAAGAATCCCTCTCACGCCCTACACGCCGCCTTAGCTAGTTCGGAATCCAGTTCTTCCGCGCTGTTGAAATAACGTTTTTTCCGTACCTCTTCGTATTGCAACTGTAGTTTGCCCTACCTGTCTCGCTAGTTAGCTAACGCAAGAGTGATGATACGACAATTGCGAGAAGGTTTAGTTGCTTGAAAATGAACTCTATTTGTTGTTGTTCGTGTCAATTCACATCATTTTTCCACCGATTGTATGCTCTAGTATGTCCGCAGTGTGTGTAAGTTACTGAAAATGCTCCCACACGGGTGTATAAAGCTTATCTCGACTTGTTTGGACTTGATATGGGTGCGCCATATGAATTTTTGCTTTAAAATTGTTGAGTTTTCCCAATTGGTGTTCGTTACAAACTGTCTGGATATCGCTCAAGTGTCCTCCCTCACTGCATGTATATTATTTAATACTTATGGTAACTGTTCCATCCAGTCACGACCCAGTAGATTGACTGAACTTTGAGGGACAACATGAAGGCGATCTACCCTGGTGTTTAACTCGTACCTGACACTTCCCAGGTATGTCAACCACTTCTCCTGTATAGGTTTTGAAAACGGTATCACTCGGCTCCCGATTAGACAAAGATGAGAACGCGTTTCCGCTAATCAATTTAGCAGCGGAACCGGCTTCCAAGTTAAATAAAACGGGTTCGCCATTAATATGAAGCGGGATCCTAGAGACAGATGCTCTCGTCATAATGGAGCGATTTCCAATTATATAGACCGTAAAATTTAACTGGGAATTAGCGCATTCACCGTCGTCCTGGTTCAATGATTTAATCGAAGTTTATGATCGTGGAGAACCGCAAACACGTGCCAAGTGGCCAATTTTTCCGCAATTCCTGCACTTCTTGCGAATGTGTGGGCACTGGGTGGGGGAAGCGTGATGGTCACCACATCGGAAGCAGACGAACTGTCGTAACCCGGTTTCGGGGGAAAAACATGGAGCCAGTTTGCTTAAACACTCTGTAGGCTGAAGAGGGTTGAAGAAGTGAAACTGAATTTTCAGGTTTTCTATTTGACGCACGAGGTTGCAAGTGGTTTTTTATGAATTGGTTCCTTCCCCTTGTGATAGTAACATTTCTCTCGCGCCTTCATCCATAACTCGATCGATAAATCACTAACTTTTCATGACTTTTGGACACGCGTTCAGGGAATTGTATTGTATCGGCATTCGGGTGTCGCTTGGTGTGTGCGCGCAATGAAGTCATTTGCGCTATCCCCGCGTTGTTGCTGGAATTTACTGGACTGGTAACGAGCAGAAAATACGCTTTGCTGAATTCTCCATAGCTCTTCGGACAACCGGATCTCATGTACGATACTCTGTTTATCCATTAAATTCACGGCATCAAAATGTCGTTGTCCTTCTGAACCAAGTGCTTGGAGAACTAACATTATCCAGTGCGCATCGGACAACTCAATAGAAGGGGTCACCTGATGTTAGAAAGATGTCCTCCACTGCATCCATGCTTGTAAGGAGAGGTTTTCTGAACCACTTAGAATCCGACATTCAGGTCTGGCAACCCTGGTTAAAACGCGATCTGGTTGCATTGAAGACCACACACCGAAGAACATCAAACATTATGAAGCGATTGTTTTACCTGCCATGTCATGCGCGACCGAAATCTTTAGGAGTGTACATTGGAAATCATCACTATGAGGCGACCTCACTGGCGTACCAGATCCTGTAAAACCCCGGCCAAACTTGTTGCCACTGGAACCTGTTAGAGCAGCACAGTTTACATAACCTAAGGTAAGGAGCTAAAAGCGATGTCTACTCATTTCTGTGCACCTACAGCGTTAGGGGAGGAAACGACTGAGTTTCGGAGAGCATTGCATGGTTGTCAGCTCCAGATGTAACAGCGATTCCGTAGACACCATAGAATGCTGTATGGTATACTCAGTTCAGACGGCTAAAGCTAATTGTAGCGTTTTGTCTGCGCTTCCGCTATTGGTACCATATTTAATGGCGATTTTTGTAAGCACTATAGAGCGACAGTAACAGCCGAGGCAAGAATGACTGTCTGGCAAATTGCCCCCACAATATTACGCAATCGAGAACACGTAAGGCCTAGACAGCAATTATGATAATCCCCTACTCAATGCTGTTTGTTGCTTATTGCCACAGTAATAATATTCCTAAACCGCAAAAAAACATGAAAAAATATTGACGTAAACAACTGAAAATAGCGATAATTGTTGTTGGTCTCAAGATTCAATGATACAACTTCTTCTATGAATAGATGCGATGTTTCCGTATTTCCACTTTGGCGAAGCGTTGTTCACTTCTAGACAACCATTGTACAACGTCGCCGCCAATCCAGTCAGATCCCCGGTTGCTGTTTGCACTGCTTTTGGGCCAGTGTTATTTATTCCAGCAGACCTGTAGATACGTAGCGATGAAGACCAATTCTACACGGCTTCAACGGTTGAGACGTTAGACAAAACATATGGCGAAACAAGAAAAACTGGAGGGACGTAGTTGTGGTTTCCGTTGAATGTACGGACTAACCTGCTGCTACCGCGCAGATGACCGTCGCCAGATATCTGTTGTGGTTGCCACTGAATGCACGGCTAACCTGCCTGAATCAGTTGTGCCCCCCCCACCCACCAACCAGTTCAAACCGCAACGAAAGGAGAACACTAAGACCAGACGGACCGAGGGATTCCGATTCGGATTCGGATTCCTATTGTGTGCGAGCATGGCGCGATAAATAGATTGCAGGCAACTACTAACACAACAATATTGGAGACGCTAATTAATATTAATTAACACAACGCAAACGTTTCAAGTTCATGGTGCAAATTGCCGTTGATTCCACATAGATTCGCGTTCTGATCTTTACCCGAGTTCGATCTCCAATTGTAGATCGATCCACTGCTCTCGGCTTGATCGCCGACTGTAAGCTTTCTCTGCGTAAAAGACGTCTAGACACTTAACCATCTGGAAGATAGAGCAGTACAGAGGCTGCGAAGCACTGGTCGTGACGCCTCCTGACTTCCTGTACTTAGTAAGATTAATCGGTGGAAAGACTGCGCACCACAACTAACGAAGGCTATTGACGTAGTTGCAAAATGGGCTTGGGATTTACGTAGCATTGCATCCCTAATTCCGGTTACCGTGTCAAATTCACCTTGCTGATCAATCGCGCAGGGAATTTAAGTTGAATATCGTACGCAGCCCACTTGCAAGAGCCTCAGGGAAATAGATTATCCAAATTCCTTTTGTACATAGATTTTGTGTTCTCCACCTTCAAAATGAATTTGCAGTGTAGACGTAATGCAGGAACTTCTGTTCTAACACATGCATATCCAGCGCGCTAATGTGATTGTGGAATTTTACCAAGTGATTGGTGGCTGTAATCAACTAGTGGGGTCCAACGCGTTTCCCTAATGAGTGTGGATAATGCGTTGACTTACACGACAGTATACATCTTGTCAGCCTATTCCTTGCGGTATTCTGGACAGCAATGTCGGTCAAGCTGAAAAATTTCTTGGCCAATAGAACCCGCAGTGCTTCTTGTAACTACATGGTAATGCACAAGTTCCTCATCAGTGAGCACAAGATCAGGTATCGTTGACTTGTTCACCATACGATATATGGCGGAAAATGTAACGTGTTCCTAACGAGGTAGGCTGAAGTTAACTCTTGGAAATCGACCTTAAACTACAATCCAGTGTGATCTGGCACCCTCAACTCGTGCCCATTAAAATCTCCTATGATGAGCATTCGAAATCTTGCCCGTTTCAGAGTAATGTGCGAAGCGGAAGTTGGAGTTCAATGCATTCGCAGTGTTGAATTAAGTGGATGATAAATGTCGACCAACAGACATGTGTCACTGTTCTGTAACTACAACCGGTAACGGAGAACCAGGGGCGTGGGTTTATCGTTGATCGATGAGTTTACATCGGTTAGTTCTGCGAACAGAAATTACCTCGCTTCTTCTTCCAGCTTTGCCGTCTCGAAGAAGTGATATGTAGGCTAGAGCTCACAAAGTTATTCATCTCATGGCCTAGCCAAACGTCGGTAATCCCATGAAGTCCAGTAGTTGGGATACCTGATGTCCAGCGGAAATACGGTAGCTCCTGTACACTGGTGTAGGTGCAGGATATTTGCTGGATTTTAGGAGCGCGTTTATGGACGGTTGGAGGCTCGGTCACCAATCACTTTTAATGGCCATTAAATTAGATCCTGGTTGGACAAAGCAATTCGGATTCTGAAGTCCGCACTTATTTCACCATATCCCATCGGATAGTAAGGGTAAGGTCACGATATTATATCCGTTGGATAGCACAAACGGAATACTTCCTAAGGTTGCCACTTACAGCGAATTTCTAACCAATCTTGGCAGGTTCAGGTGCCAAGATTGGAAAATGAATCAGACCGAACACTAGGGTGGATCACTGAAGTCAGAGCGGAATTGTCTGCACCACGTTAATACGAGGACGTTGATCACTTCAGTTAACCAAGACAAACTCAGGTCTTTTGTCAATTCTAAAAGTGTTCTTGCGTAAATTGCCCTGTCGCAAAATGGGAAATTCGCCACAAAAACACATATTACTGAGATCCAGATGTAAACGCCTAGCACGCGCACCCCTTTGACCAGTCCCATATGTTTGATTACGCAGCCACCTATTTGTGGGAAATGAGACATGAATGACCACCTGCACTTTGCTCGTCCGGGTCCGTGCATCATGAACAACTGACCAAGGAGACAATCCCATTGGTTGGAAGCACCCATCACAGGCGTTATGCAACATGTCCATTGTATAGTAACCATATAACAGGGGTTTACCAGCGTCACCCCAAACTCCATATCTTGTTCATAATGCAGACTACGCTCGACATTCACCCAATTCATGTTTCTGCTTTCCGCACATTCAATGCTGTACTTGCTCGATTTCAGACTATCGATACCAATTTAGCGCATCTGAAGACAGTCGAGGACAGAGTAGCAAAATTGGTGGACGAGTTGCATGAAAAGGGAAAAGCGATTCAAAAGCTGGAAGTGAGTTGCGTCTGATTCAATCACCACAAACTTCCCATTGAACATCTGTGATAAATATGTCCAATTTACTGATCGATCTTTTAGTCTCCCTGCTACTTCACTATTCTTAACAACATGCCACCTACTAGCATGGGTCTCCTTTGATGGTCTGCCCAAATATATCGACAAGCTTCTGCAAGCCATGGAGGAACATATGGTGCTGTCTGCCTGGGTATTGAATTGACCAACCTGTATCAATGTAGTACACTAAGATGGAATTCCCCAAGTCTCACCGCACCACAAAGTTTGCCGAACTGCTAGTACGATTTGGTCTTGCTAACCTATCAGTGTCAGACTGAGAACGATGTATATCTATAAAATTCGTCTTAATTTCACTTCATTTGCTCAGTATAATTTGCCGGATGCGTTTTGACCATAAATGCGCAATGCGGATATGCCCTTTGCCATCTTCAGGAACAAAACTTATCGTTGTCCGAAACCATGACCAATTTGAAATCCAACGTTTCAAAGAATTCCATAGAAACACCCCAAGCATCATCGGTGATCGAAGAATCGCAAGTGAGTCCCAACACTAGGCTTCTTGATGAGGCTACGGGTACTGACCATGTCCTCCCACGTTTCGGTATCAGATGAGGGAATCGTCTGCATTCCATTGCTTGTTGGCTGTGGACAGGCCACCTTAGAGCACTGAGTAACCGCCCTCTCATTCTGTCCTGCTTAAACTACTTCCAGACTACAGATAATGGGGTGAATCGAGTCCACAATGAGAGGGATCTTTTTATCAATAGCAATCACTGAGGCTAGCTATTTCTATGTACTTATGCCCGCCTGCCTTGTCTGCATATGTTGCGCCGCAGAAGTGTTCTCAACTAGTCCTTACGATACATGTTATGTAGCTCACGCGCTTCATCGTCACTGATTGCAGTGATCGCATGTGCTTCCTTCACCTTACCTCCTTCCGTAAAATCTACATTTTTCAGGGTTCATTTTGCAATTCCTACCAACACTGCGGGTCTCGAATGGGCCGAAGTTGCCAAGTAACGCCAGTTGCGACAGTCAATCGGATTATCAGAACCTAAACATAGCTCTTAGACCCAGGCTCTTGCTATATGCTTTGGGCACATCCCACGATGTATCTTGCTTTCTCTTTACGGGGAAATCTGTACGAAGCTCGAATCGTAGTTCTGCTAAATGCTCGATTATATGGCTTTTACGTTCCACATACAAATGTGATCGATCTTTTATGCTTTATGGAAACCTGAGAACGCAAACAGTGTACTTACCACATTATGTTTACTAGATTTCTTTCGACAACCTTTAGAATCACCAAGCAATTCTTGCATGACGCTCAGTCGGATTCAAGGTTATTTGATAGACCACAGACAGCAATCCACTTTTCTTTTGCTTTCATCAGCTTTCGGTCAGGCCTTGGCAACACGCCTGCTATCTGCTGCGCGATTTCCTCAGCTTTCGGCTGGGCCCTTTGCAACATGCTCGCAGGGTCTTTCCCATGCCCGATTTGTGACAAACAGGCGAGCGTTGGCAATCCGTTTGTCGCCCAGCTTTCACCTCCCTTTCCGAATTGAGTCAGCTTGCACACCCTTCGAACCTGATTGTGTTCGTAGCTTTTCGCCCGGGGATCCATTTGCAGTCATTGTGGTTTTCTCGGCTTCCGAGGCGGCGTGCGTTGTGCATCTGGTTTCTGCGGCATTTGCTTTGTCTCTCCGGGTTGCTGACCCTCAACTTCCAGTGCGAACGTGTCTAGTAGAATGTCCCAATGCAAAGCTGGTGGTTCGTGGGGACTTGAATTTTGCCATGGTTCTGTCTCAACTGATTGATGGGCCTAATCCACCTCTCACGTCCAACCATCACCTCGTAGATAACTCTGCGTTTCCTGCCGATAACAGTTCCGCTCGACCACCCCTTCGGCCTTCGAAAACCTCGGGCGTAAACCATGTCACACATATTTAAGTTACGGAGCCTGACTTAGCGATCTTCCTCCAGGTGACTACTACCGTGTTTTTATATTCTCCTTGGTAAAAGCTTATCGAACAACATCTGGATCTCTGTTCCAAATAGTACTTCCGTGGGGGCTTTCCCATTAGGGGACTTTGAATGCGGAGCGTTCCGAAACATGCATAGGAAAGATTGAATTGCATCTTGCGAAGCCCTTCTTTGCCCTGCTTTAAAATATGCACGTTTGAACGTATCCACAAACGTTTCCGCCTGTGCGTTTGATTGCGGATGATATGGTGGTAAGAACATATACTGAATTCCCTTACCTTGCACCACTCGCAGAAATAAGTCGAGGTAAATTGTGTTCTATTGTCTGTCACAAACACCTCTGGCAGGCCGAAATATCGGGACAGCTTCTCCAGCTCGTTGACAGTTTGCTTGGCAGTCGGATTGTTTACCGGAATCACATCACGCCACTTTGTGTATGAGTCGACCATTGATTGGTCCTGCATAGTCGAAGTGTATTCTTTGCCACGGTTTCTCTGCTTTAGGCCAAGGTTACCACTGACACTTTGGAGGGGCCTTCACTGTAAGTTGACAAAATTCACATTTTGGCATAAATTTTTCCACTTGTGAATCCATTTCTGGCCAGTAAACAAAACTGCGTGCCAAGGCTTTCATGTGGCTGGTACCAGGGTGCCCAGTGTGGAACTGCTGCAATATTTGCCTCTGCAATTTCGTTGACACCACCACTCGATCTCCAAACATCAAACAATTGTCCACGACTGACAGGGATCCACCTCGATTGTATAACGGCCGCAACACCATAGGTATGCCTCCATTCGGCCATGTTCGTACACACTGCATCGTTTTCTCCAAGATTCTGTCCTGTGATGTCTCTGTACAAATGGTGTCGGCTGTTACTGGTAGTCTTCTCACATTATCAGCCAGGCTTCGTTGGACTTCTGCTTCGAAACTGATAGCTGCAATCACATAATAATTATTCTCCTTTGGGTGTGAACTGATGAGACGAGACAGGGCATCCGCTTGACCGATTAGTTGCGTCGGTTTATACTGTATACTGAAGTCGTAGGCCAGCAGTATGGTCGCCCATCATTGCAACCCGTTTGTGGTAAAAATTGGAATTCCTTCCTTTGACTCGAATATTGACAGAAGTGGCTTGTGGTCAGTCAGGAGCGTGAAATTGCTGCCATACAGCATCTTATGGAACCATTTCATTGCGAAAACGATCGCGAGCGCTTCCTTCCCTATCTGGCTATAGTACTTCTCAGCTGCCGTTAGTGACCGTGCTGCGTGCATGATAGTCTTCTCTCCTCCATGCGGAAAAACGTGAGATAACAGCACCGATACCATAATTGAAAACGTCCGTAGCAACGACAAGTTTGAACTTCGGATTGAAGTGAGTCAAGAGTAGATCAGAAGTGAGAGCTGCTTTGACTGCATCAAAAGACTGCTGGCACTCCTTCGTTCATTTCCAACCCTTGTCCTTTGTCTGTAGCTGATTAAGCGGACATCTGATTTGGTGAAGGCTTGGTAAGAAAGCACTGTAAGGGCAAACGAGTCTAAGAACCGAGCGGAGCTCTGCAATATCTTCTGAGGGCTACAACTTTTTGATGGCTTAATATTGGCGGGATCCGGGCGCCGACCATGTTTGCCTATGATAAACCCAAGAAATATGACACTTTCTAATAGGAACTCGCATTGTTCAGCCCGTAATCGGAATCCAGCTTCTTCGAGACTCGAAAGCACACTCACCAGTGTCTGTATCAACTCTTGCTGATCTGAGCCCATAACCAACGCACCGTCCAGGTATACTGCTGTATTTTGGATATCGCTCAGCAAGGTATCAATTATTTGTTGAAGAAGTGGCGGTGCGGTTTTCACTCCAAACGGCAGCCGGTTGTACTGAAAAATTCTGTGGTGGGTATTTACTGTCAGCAATGTTCTGCACTGATGGGCAAATGGGATTTGCAGATACGCATCACCTATTTCAAGTTTTGCGGAACATTTTCTCCCATTGAGTTTGCTGAACAAGTCTTCTCGTACCGGCAGGGGATACTGGTGATCTTCCAACAGAGAATTCAAACCTGTCGAGAAATCAGCACAAATACGGACTTTACCGTTTCCGTTCTTTACCACCACGATAGGTGCAGCCCATTCTGAACAGTGGACTCTTTCGATTATCCCTTTAGATTGTAGTCGGTTTAACTCGACTTCCACTAAGGACTGGGTTGCGTAGGGCACCGGGCGCCTTAGTCTAAAGACTGGCTTGGCATCTGGTTTAAGGCAGTAGCTATGTTGCAGCATCCGAGACCAAGTTGCAACAATGCCTCGTGACGTCGTTTTATCTCGGTAACCTGACTTTGAAACGTCGGGCTTGAAGTCGACGGTTGCGATAGCAGATTGACTTGTGGTGGCTGACCTATACCGTTCACTGATTGATCAAGCAGATTCAGTTCATCCATCCAGTCGAGCCCCAGCAAATCTAACCCCGGCTGGTCTGTCACGTAACATGTCGCCTGGATTTGTTTATCGTGGAGGTTTACCTGACAATTCAGTTCACCAAGCAGTTTTAACGTACCTTCTGAAACATTCCGTGCCGTGTGGCCCGTTTGTATGAGTGTCGGTCGCCCCAGAATGCACCAAGTTTCGCGAGATATCAGGGTGATATACGAAACCGTATCGATTTGTAACTCGATTTGGAAGCCGTTGATCTTTGAGGCGTTGCGTGACGAGTGGAACAGTTTCAGCAAATGTATGAACCTTAGCGGCCGGATATGTCTTTCTTACCGCCAGGGATAGTCTCCTATTCAGTAAGTGGAAAGCGATATCTTCCTTGAAAGGAACTGAGAGGTAAACATTCATCTTTCTTGCAGTCGGTATTGCGTAGGTTTGATCAGAAACAGCGGAAAGATTTTGACAAACGTCGCCGGATACACGTTGATCTGCAGCGTTTTTGAATAAACTCCAATTCATTTTCAAGCGATTCTGGATTGCAAATACTTTCGGCCCGATAGTGCAGAGAATGCACGAGAATTCTTTTGTAGTTAATAGGTACAAAGTAAGAAAGTGCATTTAATGACCAAACCACGTTGTTCATGGAAGATTTTTCTCTCGAGTAAGCCATCGGTTAAAAGCCGCAACAAAATATCCAAAAACGGACGTAAAAGTGTCGGCTAATCAACAGATAAGTGGAGATGAAAGAACATACTCAAAGTCTGAAAGGAATCATCTCCACTCCCAGTTATCTATCTGAATCGCTTGGGGTCCGAACAGATGCCTATATGTTTAGTCCAATTGACAACTGCACCGACTAGAAATGCCTCGACCCGAGATTGCTGTTGATTTCAATGGTGCCGGATGCATACAACCATGATGTTGCTGTAATCCATCTGGCCATAAACTAAAACACCATATGAAACTGACATCCTTCACATAAACGCGCAATGATAGGTTAGTCGTGCAATAGTACTTCACTCCATGGGTACTCGAACAAACCCAGAAAAAGCTGACGAAGCTGAAGGGAGTCCAGGAAGACAGTAGGTAAGCTGGCATTACCGGGTTTCGAGGTGAAGCCAGATAGCATAAACACCAACATGATATTCACCTCGTACGAATAGAACCAAATGGAACCGAGGTGGAATACTCAACCCTAACTTGGTCCTTTGTGCCGGTTGCCGGTGTATCGAATACGCATGGAGCACTAACCCACTGCAGCCGTCGCATGAGGTAAATCGGAATGACCCTGATAAAACCAACAGTTGATCGGATGCAGGAAGCCATCAAGTGTATTTCAGAGTATTTCTGTGTTGTTCGCTCCCAATAATGCTATTCAAGACTGGTTTCATCTATTTTCTCCCAACAGGGTAGAGAAAACTACCTTGAGTTTTAGAACACTCGTGCAGGGACGTACACCGTGGGCACTAGCCGTTCGGAAAAGCCATTCCTAGAGGATGACTAGGAACAATGGTAACACCAGTGACAACTTACTCTGTGTATACTACGAGCAAAACCCCAAACGAGTGAGCGGGACTCACGGCCCTAATACTTTTAGCTGTTTTGGACAATTCCGAAGCTACCTGCAGGAAGTTGCAATCCCATCAAACATGCCCATCTACAGATGATTGCGTGGTGTATTTCTGGACAGAAGGGCACTATACATTGGGACTTATCCTGTTGAACTCTAGTCAAACGCGGCAGAATGGCGCATGGTAAAGCAGCATTTGTGTGCCTACTTTTCTCCCGAATCCCTCTCAGATGAACCGACAGATGTCACTCGAGTGGTACACCGCCGTTTGTTAATTCTCATACGGAGTACCTAATCAGTCAAACACTCACATGTAGGCCTAAATCTCATGTGACGTAACAAGCGCCGGACACAAGTGAAACTCCGGCAACTCAGCAACTCACTTACTACCATACCACGTGTTTATTAACAAGCTCAGGCAACTGATCGCCTCGGAGTTCTTGCTTCCCTCTGGTACTATTAACATGTGGCGGGCGGTCGCCGACTAACCAGATCACGAGACACATCCAGGAGCTCTGGACACCGCGTATACATGTTCATTCCACAATCTGCTTTAGTTTACTTCATCCACGTGTAAGGTGGTCCACATTTGTCATCAGCAGAGTAGCATATGTAAACCTGTGTACTCAACTTGCGTGCGGTTCTCCAGCAACGCGACCTTGAGGTATTAATTCAGTCTGAACTTCATACGAGCTTAATCTGAGAAGGCGTCAAACATTGGGATGCAACACGTTGGCCATCTGCGGTTGGCAATGGGATATTAGAACCCCTAGTTTTCCTCCCGATGCTTAACGCGTAGGTGGGGCCACAACTGAAATAAGCCACCCCGGCCTGGCAGCCGGGAAACAAGCAAGATCACGCAGCATTGGAAACCGCAAAGCGATAGGCCACGAAGCACGTCGAAGGAATTTCCCACATTCCATATCAAAGCCAGGATGCTAAGGTTGTGCAGTTATTAGTGTCGGCGTCTAAGTGGCAACCTGCAATCCTCCACCAAATCCTGAGGAATCCAACCACGTCTGCCTTCACGCACAGCAAATCAGTCATAAGACAAACCTGAGGAGCCACAAGTTCAAATTGACCACGCAACATAGCCGGCCAGAATGTTACCGGATCTGTTACCATCCTGGTGACTGTCAGCCGCGGAACGCCCTGCCTAATTAATTTGTTTATACACTCGCATTACCCCATTTTAAATACTCCTCGGTGTTTCACTAACACACATACCATACAAAACATAGGTTGTGCACATCGAGAGACGATATAATGTGACAAACATTATACAACAAGCATCACCGTACACATTCGAAATAGGCACTTTAACATATATCATCGTGTGGAAGCTCACCGAAACGATTTTCATTTTATCACCAAGTTTTCGTTTCTTCACTTTGTGGTTCTCATGTTGACGATCTCATGGCACATGCTAAACACTTGCATTTTTACCTTTAATGTACTAAAATTCCATTGTTCCATCGCCAGCCCATGCAAAGTAAAAGTCATTTGACTACATTCGAAACTGAAGTTGTCACATGTGATGTGCCACTGCAATGAGCTGAACTACCAACTTTTGGATTACCTGAGGAAATGACACTTGCTTATGGAAGGAAGGCTTTTCCGATTCCTCCAACATCGATCCGAAACATTTTAGGGCCGCATCCTCTATAAATTGGTGAGAGGGGTAGCCTGTTGAGCGATAGCGCCACAATAGTATCCAAGGAAATCGTTTCACATATGAATCCCCACTGTTCTAAATCGTGCTTTCCAACCTCTTGAACATCGTTAGAAGGAAGCTCTGGCACGCTGTGTATGAAGATTGTGTTTAGGCTTATTAACAACTATGGTCTCAAAGTGGCAACTTGGTTTGCACGTTTAATTTTGGTAGTGCACCTCATATCGTTGTCGCCCTAGGGGACTTGTAGTGTTTCGACATTTTCGTCTTTATTAATCCATCTCTCCTTCGTACCACTGGGCTAGACACTGCTGGTAGGCTAGGTGGTCAGTCCATGAAACGCGTTTTCTCCCTACCTCAGGATGTTACAGCGAAAAAGCAGTGACCAATCGGAATCGACCCCGTATGTGTGCCACCGTAGAAGCAGTGCTCCCGCTTTTGTCTGCCCAGTAAGAGAAACCGTGGAATATCATGAATACTTTGTTGGTGCTCAAAGTCCGTAATCACGGAACACAACGTCAGATTCAAGTATAAATTGTTGTATATCCGAAGTACAACAATGAGAAGAGACTCGCCAAAAAAGCACTGAAAATGAAGATGGTAATTCAAAATTTATGCATCAGTTCATTGAGCACGGTAATGTGATCTCAGAAATTCACTAATGTTGTTAAATCTGCTTTGGTTCGCAAGAACCGATGACCCGAGTGCTAATACTGCCATGTGAAGCATGCAACAAGAAAACGCAGTCTCTCTGTTGCGTATTATGTACTAAACGATGATTCCGCTATATTTTTGCTCGCCGTAAACGGAAACATACTCCTGAGACTGCTACTTCCTCTCACAGGCTATTACCAATGAACTGCGCAGGGAACAGCAACTCACTCGGCAGACACTCGAACAAACTCAAAACAGGCTGACGCAACTGGAGGAGAATGAGATACACAGAAGACAGGCTGAGACCCGGAATATGCAGGTGAGCAATGCTCTCTCGATGTCCCTTTCTACGAATGATACTAATGTGTTGAACCCAATCTCAATCGATGCAACTCGAAGCCATGCAATGCAAGTTATGCCCCAAATGTGTAAAAGGAATGCGGAAATTCATCGCCTACGACCGGGCTTGATGTGCAGCATTCCGTTCGCATGAGTCTCTGGTAGCTAAAGCAGCTAAGCGTCAGACAGAAAGTCACTACTTGATGAGCACCGTAAGTTTGCACATAAACTGCAATCTCACTCTGGAGAAAATATGATGGAACTCAGTTTCCAATTTTTTACCTTGGTAGTCCATTGGATCCTCAGCGACGACCGATTCCATCACCTTCACAAACACAGGGAGGACAGTCACTGGGCGATAGTTTGCAAGCTCTGAACGGCTACCGCCTTTAAATATCGGGGTTAACATGTCACGCTTCCACATAGTGGGGACTTGCTGTTCATCGAAACTCTTTTGGAAGAACTGTGACAATACTTCAGTCAGCTTGGTGGCTGCAATCTTCAGTGCTTTCAGGCGGATGTTGTCTTCCCCCAGAGAGCTCTGACCGCGCAGTGGGATTAAGCTCCTTAGCACAATTGCTTGGTTGAAAATTAGATGTGTAAACAATGGATTCGCTAATGTGGTTGACGTCATGTAAAAGGTAGAGGCTGCGAGTCCAAAAATTGGAGCGTATTGTAGCCACGGGGTATTATCTGCTTCTTCGGCGCTTTGTAATCTACCGCCTGTCGTGAAAAGTGCAGGGATGATATGCTTCACTTTACGAAGATTGTTGAATGTCCTATAGCCTTTTGTTGTTTGCCAGGAATGTCCCAGCTATGCACCGTTGATAAGTTACTTTATTCTCACAAACAAGTGCAGTGCAATGGTTGCGATCGGTCAGGAAATTGCCCTTAGTCTCTGAGTCGGAGTTAACCTTGTACACACGCCATGCTGCATCACTCATCGCCATGCGTTTCCCCGTTCTCCTCCCTAAAATTGAAGGCACTATGTTGGACCAAGGGGCATAGTCTCTGATGCTCTGGTGACTGTGTCGCTGAATCTTTCAACGAACTCTGTTCAAACATTGTCAAGTGGACTGTTGCTGGAGAATTCCAAAGCCAACGCCTTGACGAGTTCTTTCAATACGTGGTGGCGTGTGATTGTATGAGCTAGCTCCGAGTGTTCATATGGATGCTCTTCATAACAGACAAAGCTAAATGTTATAAGTACATAGTTGCTGAGACCTAATGGATTGCCCATCAATAACTTATCAATCATGAGCTGTTCATTCGTGAGCACCAGGGTCAATATGAACGGTTTGTTTGCTGTCCCGAATCTAGTGAGCGTGGTGACATGATTGTACAAGGGAATCTTAGCGATAAGTTCATGCAAGTCTGCTTTGATCGGTTCACTGGGTGATGCCGATACCTCCAGATCGTGTAGAATTAAGTCACTGAAAATGAGAATGTGGCTGTACCTAGTGCACGTTACCCTGCGCATGGCACATAAAGAGTGGAAGTACATTTCTAGAGTGAAGGTTGGGGGAAGGTAAACGACAACTATGTGACATGTGTTGTTGTTAGTCCGAGACGGCAGCAGAGTGAGGCAGTGACGTGAGTTTCCAGATCATTAACTATTGCACATTGCAGGTCGCTACGGTAGTAGAGAAGGACGACACCTCCGCTGCTGGGGCGGCCGTTCCGCATGAATGAAATTCCTGCTACTTCAAAATAAACATCCGTCACTTATTGGTGCAACCAAGTTTCGGTAATGGTAATTAGGATCAAACCATTTGCAACCTGACGTAGCCAAAATTCGGTAAGCTTTCTGAGGAGCCCCTAGGCTTTAACGTACATACATGCAAGTTTCTCAGGTTGTAGCAATGTTTCGGAGGTTGTGCAACTCATACGTGAAATTTCGCCGACCAATGAGTGGTCGGCGAATAATGGTCTTTGTGGTGGGTACTTGGAGAAGGGTTCAACCTCTTATTCATCGTTCGCATAGTTAGTCCCCTGTCAAAGCTTCTGCGTACAGTGTAAGCTGTCTGATCAATATCATCTTCAACAAGTTGTATGTACTCCTTAGACACACAGTACTGGTGCATTGTTCTCTTATAGCTCCCATCGCGTTTGGTTCGTTGAGTGACATATCATCTCTAGGAGGCATATCGCTGACTGTCTTCAGCAGAAGCTCAGATGGTAACCTGCAACGAACCATGTAACTGTTTTTGGCCACCGTGCTACCATATGTTTGGACTGAAGGACCACCTTCAACACACTCGAGTCACTTCCTTTGTAGTTCGGTGAGGTACGCAGCTGTGACACGGATTTCGTTAGCACATCATCCAAGCAGACTGTTTCACGAATATAATGACACCACTGTTCTTTAGCAGTGTTCATTTCTGAGTCTACGCGGCAACAGCAGTCCTGATTATATTTCAGTGATGGAGTTCAGCACAACGCTCAGAAGTATTGGCTCTCCGAAATGCTTAGAGTTGGGGTGCCGCGTGATTCGCACCAAATGAACAGGTTTCAGTACAAGTCCGGTTCGGTTAACAGTGATATCCCGCATGGTTCATGTCGTCCAACTGCCAGTCTCTAATTGACGTCTGTTTTGATTCGGGGACACTGGAGCATAGTAGGCTCAGTACAGGTAGTTGTTTCTTTACACCTTTCAACATGTCGCTGTCACTGATTGAAATACTCGAAGATGGTGGTGTTTGCACCAGAAGAACTCCGCTACGCTCCTCTGTTTCCGATCCAGTTGGGAGTGAGGTTACTTTTAAATGACGGCTCTTCTTGGAAGCAGCCGTAACCCAACTTTTGCTAGTACCGGCTTGCACTTTTCTATGCACTCCGTCGTGAGATTGGAAGTAGCCTTGCGTGGAGTTACTCCGATCGAACTGGAAACAGCTTTAGTCAAATGTGAGCCACCTGAGTTATTGGAACAGCAGTTGATTTTCTGAGCTCTTGGTGTCGTTTTGCTTACGGTGTTACTAGCCGTTCTCCTCTGGATAGGAGCAGCAGTTACTGGGGAAGCTTGGGTTGCACAGTCCGCTATGCTTAACCCAAACAGGGTGATTGCTTCGGATTGTTGATGATGCGCTGCGGCACGAAAACAGACACCGTTTATTACTGCAAGTAAGCACATACCGCATTCGGTACGGTATCTGTTGCATGCGATTATTTCAATTAGGTGGTTTTATGATTTGACTTCAGCACTCTAAACATTTCACAGGGAAAATCAAGGTTTCTTTTCCCTCTTCATGCAATCTGGGTGCTGTTGGCTGTGAAAGGATCAGTGGTGGGGAACGGTCGATATTACCGTTCAGTCGCCTAATTAGAAACAACCAGCTAAAACACTATGCAAAATAGCAACATGTTTGCTACGTATATTTTCAATACAGAAGAACTAAGAGGAAATTAAATGCGTAATCCTCTCCACTCCAGATTTGCTTAAAGCTTTCAGAACAGGCGGGGTACGTAGCAACGGGGCAAAATCCCTTGACATAAACATACATTAGCAAGCAAAATAAGGTAAAGGTGAAGACCATTCAACCGGACCGGATATACTTGGTGCATTAATTGATTCGTCTCAAAATCAGTGAGAAAATGATTTGCATCAATCGAGGAATGATTATCGGATTTTGATAATGCACGTAGTAGTATAAACGCGAAAGCAGTTCGAAATTACAAACACGGAGCAGTTGCAACAATAAGTGATTCGCAATGGATTGCAACACGCTAACAAACCGTGGAGAACGTTACATGAACATTACAACAGTTCGCTGAAAGGACTGCATTTGATAGGCCATGTGGGGAAAGATTAACATAGGTCCCGATCATTCAGGTAGTAAGAATCCGTTGCAATACCATTCGAGATAATACAGTCGTTGTGCATGTTACCTTCTGCAGTATTATCTTATAGGCTCAATATTGATGCCTCAATAACTCACCTAGCAATAAAATAGGGAATACTAAGACCACCGCTTCTTCTCACAGAACATCAATGATAGACTACTCACGGAACTACAGCTCATGCGACAGACAATGGAAGAAACTCAGAAGAGGCTAACGAAGTTGGAAGAGCAAGAAAGACACAGAGACCAAGCTGGAATCCCGAATCTTGAGGTGAGTATTTCTCTCTGCTAGCAGCCTGGAATACAGTCAGCAGCAGGAATGCGCTCATTTGATGCAACTGATTAACATAAATAGTGCATGGGACCTCGGATTCCGCCTCCCGCGATAAGCGGATGTCAGGCAGTGGGTTCATCACTGACAGGTAAGCTTAATGCCTGGACTTTCTCCCTCTAAATCTTCAGCAACCCGTACAGATAGGTAGTAAGCATACGGTGCTTACTTAGATCGCACTTCAAGAGCCCATTTTAAGCAAGGTCCTACCACGCGCAGTTCCAAAGTCATCGCGGTTCCCCATTGGTAGTCTGGGAGAGATTAACTTCGATTCCACATTTGGCATCCACTATCAGTTTATACTAGAGTAATTCTTCCTCACTGTCCTGGAACGCAGGATGGATTTCAGGTCCAAATCCCACAGATTTGTTTAGTAAGGCACAGCCACAGATGACCATCCTTTACACTAGTGTGCCTGTTCATTGAAACGGGATCGCGAAACACAATCATGTTGCACCGGAGGATTCCGATCAGAGTGATTACATCTTTTGTCGTTCAGGA
Organism: Dicrocoelium dendriticum; assembly: GCA_944474145.2. Classification (NCBI taxonomy): domain Eukaryota; kingdom Metazoa; phylum Platyhelminthes; class Trematoda; order Plagiorchiida; family Dicrocoeliidae; genus Dicrocoelium; species Dicrocoelium dendriticum. Next base: position 92,845,567 of record OX104065.1, on the reverse strand, counting down.
GAAGCGCCGGACATTCAATTCTGATAAGCCCCTACTCAATTCTGTTTGTTGCTTTATGCCACAGTAGTAATGTCCCTCAATCTTATAAAAAAACATGAAACATCATGCCTACAGTTTTACTAGATACCTTCATCAACGACCGATGACTTACAGGGGCGAACACTTTGTCGATCAACATGCCTCGCAGGATCATTAAGCGCAGAATCTAAAACTGAAAGCTCTGCGTGTCCTCAAGTTAAGCGCATACTCTGGAATCAGTGTCGCAATTATGTGCTGGGAGAAATATGCGAGTGCCGTAAGCGTACAGAGATGTGACCATGATGCGAATCTGCAAATTGAATGTTTGCGTACAAAACAGTGTACGGATTGGTCAAAGTTTTGACTTCGCATGAGAAAGATGGGAGCGCTCGTTCCCTGTGCAACTTCTACTCTGTCCCCACAATATAAGATTCCAGTGAGAGTGCATCAGCGTGGAACCTGTTAGAGCAGCACAGTTTACATAACCTAAGGTAAGGAGCTAAAAGCGATGTCTACTCATTTCTGTGCACCTACAGCGTTAGGGGAGGAAACGACTGAGTTTCGGAGAGCATTGCATGGTTGTCAGCTCCAGATGTAACAGCGATTCCGTAGACACCATAGAATGCTGTATGGTATACTCAGTTCAGACGGCTAAAGCTAATTGTAGCGTTTTGTCTGCGCTTCCGCTATTGGTACCATATTTAATGGCGATTTTTGTAAGCACTATAGAGCGACAGTAACAGCCGAGGCAAGAATGACTGTCTGGCAAATTGCCCCCACAATATTACGCAATCGAGAACACGTAAGGCCAAGACAACCGCATTGTTGGGTCTTGGACTACCCGCCGTGTGTCTGGATTGCGATAACCAATCTCGATTGAGGCTAAAGTTTGCTTTGAAGCAAACCTATGGTGTTTCGATCACTGGGACCACATCCGAAACACTCCGCTCAGGCAACCGCATTTATGCCAGTGAACATGATTAAAACAACCTGCGCATTAAGGCAATTTGACTTCTGCGACTAGCTTGCGCTCATACAAATACTCATGTTTCCGAAACGTTCTGCTTACATTGGGCCAATTCGCTTGCTTACGCCTCGCTTCTTGGCTAAACTTACGCAGACTGTCCGATATGACAAGTCACATACATCACCAATCTTGCATGAAAATGAGGCTGGTCAAGACTGTATTCGCTATTTGTTGGGCTAGTAAAAGCGACTATTGCAGAGTCTGTTTTTCCACTCTCACTCACCTTCGGGATCATGTAAACGCGTGTAGAGTTCGTGTTGGCTCTAGACGCTCGTTCCAGCTCGTCCGTTTGACGACTAAGTCTAACGGATCGTGCGAATCGAACACTGTAGGCTAATTTCAGCTGCGCTTCATTCAAGCTTACGGAGCTTTGATAGATTACTCTACGTGGTAGGCTATATAATAATTGCGCATTCTTGAGATGCTAGGTAGGCCAACACTCTCAGGTTTCCACTGCAATGAAACGGGCGCTCCTCACTCCTTTCTAAAGCGCCTTCAAGCTATTTCTGTGTGAGCGAATCGAGGTCACCTTTTCGGTATCTGATCTGTAGCCTGCTTACTCCTGCACACAAACGTAAACATGTCATCGGTGTATTGGAACGACTCGCCACTTATCTGTGTTGAATGCTGGCCTATTAAGAACCGACCAGTTCACAAGTACAACAATGTCGTCAGGTCCCCTGATCGCTCGTCAAGCTCTAATGCCATCTATACAGAACAGGAGAACAGAGGCATAAACTATCACTGGATCTTTAATGAAAATAAAGAACAGACGAAACACCGGCATCAAAAACATACAGATAGTCACACCTGTCTTCACTTAAGTTGAACAGAAATCCCCGAACTCACATCTAAGAAAGGCTTGCACAGCCAATTATCTAGACACCTAAGGATTGGGTAGCGAATGCTATAAACTTGGGGATTGTGGAGCGAGGTACCATAGTCAAGGTACTTCAACGCTTTCAAGTGGTTCAGGTAAAATATGTTGAGCCCCACTCGATCAGCTGTTTCGGTCCAGTTGCCACTTACATTCAGTGAGTTAGACATCCATGAGTTAAGTTAACTGAAGCCACGCTGCTCCGGTGCTCTGACAATGTGACGTACCAGATAGTTCATAAACGCATCAGTGCTGATTGCTTCCGTGGCCGTAAAAAAACAGAAAACAGCGATAATTGGTGATGGTCTCAAGG
>OX104065.1:92716024-92842832 GCA_944474145.2 Dicrocoelium dendriticum | reverse complement strand
GAATATGAGTGATGACTCCTCGCTTCCATATGGTTGAGATTTGTTTCTCCTCCATACAGCAATGCTAGAATATAGCCCGAGGTTCAACCAGATCACTAGCTGTTGCCTGTAAAGCCTTCGATCGAAAGTTATGGACACCTGTAGGGCTGTGGATCGCAGGGACTACAGATTTTTGCAATAAAAGTGATCTTGGATACAGCTGACAGTGGGACAATAGGAACAGAGATAACCGTTGTGCCCGTTCTTCTTTGGAACGTTTGTGAGTAATGGAACCGCAAGAGATCGGCTGCTTCCGTTGCTGATCGCTTGCGCTCGTCAGTCAGACCCGTACTAGAATTCTGCGTTGTCCCTTATGTAAGCCATTAACATGCCTGTATAGGAGTTTACGGAGTTTACTGAATCGAAGTAGATTCTGGACAACGCAGTTTAGCGGTTAAACACTGAAAGCAATACTTGTGGTGAAATGCAGTTCTGAAGAAAAGAGTGTCGTGTATCCTTGCGAACAACTTCACGACATGCTAATGCAGCGCCCAGACCTATGCTCATGAAATCATGGATTACAACATGGCGAAATCATGCCGACCGTTGGCTATTGCCACAATAGTAATAAACTTGCTTTTTTCGCAAACCAGCGCCATAATGTTCTGGGATCCCACTATTAATCCACGAATTTCTTAAGTGAGTAAACGACGAAAATTTTGGTTGTACTTTATTCTAACCACACCTTTTACTGTTCCAAAGCAGCTATGTTTGTAGGTATATTTCGTCCTGCCTTCACTTGTATGCCTCCTTCTAGCGGGAATATTCCATTTATTTATTTATTTATTTAAAACTTCAGTAGCGTAGCCATTGTACTGACTAATAACGCAAGTGCTTTTTATAATTGCATTGAAGCAAGAAATGTAGATATGTATCTTTTCAATATATTGAACGATCAACATATGCAGAAACAAACGGGGGTAGGTTAAATGTCTCGGTTTGCCGTGCAAGAAATCTGGAAGCGTCTCGGTTCGGCTCATCAATAATCTGGCCACCTTACATGCACCGTATCTAACAGGTGCGTCACCACCGCTGAATCTCACAGTAGAGCATTAGACGTCGTCGTGAAATGCGCCTCAGGTGTTCCAGCAGCGTTGTGTGCAGTTCGCTCGCGGTATCTCATTTACACACATATTCACAGTTATTGTGAATACATTTGTGAACATCGTTAGTCATCTTATCTACGGAAAGTGTGTATTTCAGATACACCATTGTTGAACAGATCCCGAGTTTTATTCCTTGGTTAGTGCCGTCGGAAAGAAAAAGGTAGTTCCTTCTACCTATAATATTCTTATCGTCCCAATCCATTCCGCTGTATATCTTCAATGTGATTTCAGCATATTGTGAAACGTGGCTTTCACTACCGGTTTTGGGTGTCCACTATCCAGGAATTATCTTACTGTCTATTTCTTTCTCTGTGCACATGGCCTTATCTGTGAAACACAGAGATCGGAATTGTAGTACTGTGTCCCATCTGTGTCAGTCGGTTGACGATATATCGGTTCGGAAGCTAATCATTCCTGCAAACTGAGCAGTCAAGGAATGGCGATGTGCTACTCTATGGTGGGCGATTTCCGATTCCTCGTAAACTAGCTTTTCTTATCCACTTTTGTGTTCAAAATGTGCCATCCACTTGATACCAACAACTTTTGTCCATTTACTGAAGTTTGCCAGTACTATGTACAACATAGTGGACATTGGCGATCTAATGATAACACCATGTTCTTTAGTGCCTACTTCCGACTGAAACCCGAGCTAGAACAAAATACCGCGCGATGTCACTGTCGGTTGTCTCAACCAACTTAATTTTCGGTCACTCCCTAGGTTAATCTCTTCAGTCAAACGGTGTTTCACCCTACCCAGTGCAATCGATACTGTCTCGTAGTAGAGTTGATTTCATGTCTGGTCGTCTGCGCGTAACAGTGAGCACGCGGATGGCCGCCCACTTCTGCGTTGTGTGTCTTGATGCCGCGTAAGTGAGTGGGTGGAAGTTACAGTACTTCCTCAACCGTCCATAGATGCCGCGTGCTAGTCCGCACCCGTCCTACAGTGAATGAGCTCACGTGTTGTTTTCGCGTTCACTGTGCCTCACGTGGTTTGTTGGCTGAGCGCCGCACCAACCGATGCAGTCGTTCTCAGTACACTTGTACTGATTTGCAATTGGTCAAGACGATGGATTCAGCTTGATGTGGTTAGAAATTGGGTTGAATATTCTTAAGAAGGAGCTTGATTCCGTTAAGGACTGGCTTGCTTCCGAAAAGGTATAGTGAGTTCGGGGTGTTATTTTCACTCACAAGTGCAGGTCCGTTTCCTCCCAAGGGTGTAACTCTGGCGCTCACCAGTTGCTCGACTGCTTCGGTCAGTCTTTCACACCTCTTCAGTAGCACAGATAGACAGCTAACAAATGGAATGGACTCGCATACTTGGCAGAACCAAAACGCGTCTGCGGTGTTGGCTTTCGTGAACGCCTTCCCAAGGCAGGTAGTGTGGTATGTTTTCAAACACATAGAACAAACCAGACCACTTTTTACGACTTTGGCACATGATTCGCATTTGCTCTTCATACGAGACATGTTCTCAGTAGGGGTAGGGATGGGATGGAGATACTGACGCACCTTTGCGTGACGATCGGCGCTGGTTCGAGGTCAGCAGGTCCAGGCGTGTCGAGGCCAGATGAATCACGCGTTCTTTGGGGTGGATGTGCGTGCTATCGATCCAGACGGTAGAGAGTAGGCCGTGGTGGACGTAGGACTGAGGCAAAGCAAGGTGATTTGGAAAATACTGTTTAATGACGACAGTGGCAGTTCCAAGGACGGATCAAATTGACGACTATCGCTTTGTAGAGCGACTTGAAGGAATGGTAGTAAGCTGATCGGGTGACTCTCAAAAAGATCTTTAAAATAAGACCACAAGAGTTCTTATGTGATGAGAGATAAAACATCCGATAAGCTTCAAATACGGTTGACTTCGAAGTTCCGAGTTGAGCGTAAACGTCCTCAGTTTTTGGGATAGGCTATTATTCAGGTGGAATACTTCCATTGACGGTAATTTTAAATTCACTACATATACGAAGTGATCCAACTGGCTTGAGTACTAGGACAATTGGTGTAGCCCAATCCGAAAACTGTACTGACTGTATAAGGCCGCTCTTCCGCAGGCGATCAAGTTCCTCTTCTACCTTAGATCGCATCATATACGGCAGCGAGCGAGCCTCGATGAATCGTAGTTGTGCACCAAGTGGAATGTATATGCTAACTTGTCCACCAGTGCACTTTCCTTCCTCCGGTGTTTCGATTTCTGGAGTGTACTGCTGGAACAGTGATCATATGTTGTAACGCTGCTTTTCCCCTGCTATCTGCCACTGACCACCCAGCCAGGGACGAAAGAGAACACTGAAAACCTGCTAGACTGTAGTATCTTTGGCAAAGAACATGGTTAATATTCTAGGTTACATGCTCTTACCTCGCCGTTCTGTCACTGAGGTGAATCACACCCCTTGTCTAGGAAGATGCGACCCTGGTAGTAGTCTTCACTTTCTGGTTGTAGGTACGATCACGTTCCGAATCATAGCAACCCGTGCGGCGACTGTGGTCAGATTACATCTGGTTCCGGTTTCACCATGGCAAGGAGTCTGTCAACTGCTCACATGGTCTGTCTAGACTCGCCCTGCTAGAGTGCGCCATCGTAGTCAGCCGGCTCGCCTCCGTGACATCTTATCTCCCAGGGTAAGGTAAGGTGGTTTATCTGCTGAACTGGAGGCTGATTGATACAGTCACATTCCAGTTGGTTTGGACCGTCTCCTGTGTGATGTTAGTGGTTGCTCGTGTTGTCGATCCTCCTTATGATACCTCAACATGCTGCACCCCCAGCGGTTTCACTTTATCACCCATGTATATACGCAATTGCAGGGGAGCCTGACAGAGTTTGGTGTGGCTCGTCGGCGCCAACCTTACTAATCAAATTTGTTCGTTGCACAAGGTCATTGCACTGCCTGTATTAATTTCGAAATGCGCTGGAATCTGGTTAACACAAGCTGTATGCGAAATTGTGGTTATGCGCCTGGGGTAGTTGTGTGTGTGTGTGTGTGTGTTTCAATGACGAAAATTTGGTTGCCCCTGGGGAACCTGGGTAAGCGCTGGACCGGAACATAGTGGCTAAATGCCACGTATATGGCATTTGTTACAAATCGTTTGAGCCTGTTTCCATTCTCTGGGATGGCTGTGCCGCAACCTTTATCGATAGCAGTTGAACGAGAGCCGAGGGTTTTATATGAACGTTGCTGACTTTAGCCGAGACATCCTCAGCACGTGTCTCTGAATTGAGCTGTAAATGCTGCAAAACTTGGTATTACTTTCAGCAGCCTCTATGTCAGTCGCAACATCATAGGCACTTTCCAACGTCCCTACGTTATCATCCAACAAGCAATGTTGAATGCGAACAATTTTCACTCAGACCACAATATTCTGTCAACTTTCAGAGGTCAGCAACGAAGGAAGCAACTGACTCCCTCCCATCCTGAAGTCTGGTATTGCATTTAAATGGCTGCGCAATGTCTAACCCTTCGGGTTATGGTAACTGAAGACCAGTGTGACCGGTAGAGTAAATTGTTTGGTGCATGGGAAATTGAAAAGAACCCAGCTGCGGATTAATTCGTATTTTTGTGAGCCACAAATACTCAGTGGGATAATCACTTTGCGGTCGTCACTGACGATTTCATTAGCCAAAAACCACTTCATACGCTCAATGTAATGCTTCCACGAACCGGATCCCTCAGTATACTTTTGTAATTTTCCGATGGAGGCCATGGGTTCCATTAGTCCGTCGCCAGTATGGTCAGTAAGGACACGGAAACGTAAATGACATGACTGTAATGTGTACACACGACCAAGTCTAACGCGTACATTTATTCACACACAAGTTACGTGCAGCCCCAGACCGACAGTGGCTCGTGCTAACCAATCACAATAATGCCTTGTACTTATTGTGAGCTAACGAGTCATCGGTTTGAGTACCATTTTTGTTTAGCCACTGGATCGTTTAAAATAGGGGACTGCTCATAGGAAAATCTTCTAGCTTCTAAACAACAGGTCGAATAATGTATGCTAAAAGGAAAAATTGTACTGCTTTTCCTCGGCTACCGACGAGGTTAACTACAGTAGCTCCATATTTGAGGCTAAAAAACACGGCGGTTAACACTGCCCTTCAACCACTCAAATTGTATGTCATGTATCATTTTGACAAGCACTCATAATTTCTAACAATGAAAGTTATAAAATCCAATTTTTCGGCACATTCTGGTCTTCTACCTACCAGTTACAGTATTTTATGCTTTACTAGTGAACCGGCCTAATAAACACATTCTGTTGTAGAACGGAGAGGATTCAAAGCACTTCCATGTCATTCCACTGTGCCGAGAGCATAAGCCACACTTACGCAAGTGAATGCGAAGTGCGTTTGTGTGTTGGGTGCATAGGGGGACTGCATTATACTACCCAAAATAGTTTGAAGCGCTCTTGCCCATGTACTTATGCTCAATTAATCTGCGCAGATATAGTGATAGACAGTGATAGGTTATCTTGAAATTGACGCCTCATTCAAAAGCCTAGAACGGTTTCTTGATAGCAAGTGATCTCTGTTCACTACCTTAATAACCAGTTTGGATGTAAAGTAGTGGAGAATGTTCAGCACGCGCTTCTTATGCTGTAGTTGTTGATGGGACCACCCAGATGCACCCTAAGCCATGTCTATATGACAGACCAATGCAGCGCATTATCATCATAAACACCAAGATTTTCCTGGGTAACATATCGAAAGGCGCTAAAGCATCCTATCTCTCTACTCGTGCGGTAAACGACTGAGGAGCAGTAACTCCTTTTGCCTCTTGCGACCGTTGAATTTGGTATACATATTTGTTTAGATCGGGTTGCTGTGATAATAGGAAACGCAACATGCCTTTGTGACATTGCTTTGCGTGATCTGTTTCTTAGAAAAGGATATATATTTAACGGGCAGAAAGTTCCAGTGTGGTTTCACTAGACACAGTCAGACGGATATTACCATAGGGAAAATCGCCAGGCTTCCTCTTATAGCTTGGAAGTCTGGTTAGCAGATAAAGCGCTTGAAACCGGATCTTTATCTTGTGAACACTGATGCAACAATTTTGATCCAGATGATGATGATGATGATGCTGACGATGATGCTGATGATGATGCTGGGGATGGTGATACGTGGTGGATCTTTTGGCTCCATCTAGACACAGCGCATGGCATGTTTCACTGCTAAATACACAATTACCACTCAGACAAATGAACTGATCACTCATGCTGAACTACCAATTAGCGTTTACCCTCATAAACTAGGTCGCGTTGGGTTTCCGTTTGTAACTATGTTATCCGCACGGAAGCACAACCGTGAACATCTTTGCTCACAAAAGTGTGAAGGCTCGATCGCGTTGGGAAAAAGCAAATTCCAGCCATCACATTTAATGCTCAATTGTAAATTGCCGAAAAAATCCCGTAGCTGGACAGTCGCGCCAGAGAATCGGTTAGGAGCGAGCAAAGTGGAAGCAGAATAGCAATAGGAAATAGTGAATAAACTAAAATTGTTACTTTACCGGTTTCAGTGTTCCTCCTCTGAGCTGTCCACCCTTGGTTTTATGTATTATGCAAACTCCTCCTTTGTGGTTTTAAGACGAAAATGGGGTGGGTTGATTGCTTTTGTTTTTCTGCTATTAGTGTGGGTCGTTTGGGTTACGTGAGATGACAAGATCATCCACACACATGCGGGAAGTACGTGCCTCTGGTTCATTTGGATGACTCCCCTCTATCCTCTTTCCATGTTCTCGCAGCGTTGTCACTGTACGCTCATTCGAACCAATTTACCAGCCCTACACAGTGCTCCATCACACGTGAAAATATCTACGATTAAATCCCGTGCCATCACTAACCGGTTTCACTGGCATCCATGATGAAGTGCAAGCGGATAACAATCACATTGAGCCGATTGCCTTCCTTTGTGCTCCCATTCGATACAGAATTCTCGAAGCAGCCCGAAAAGTCTAAGCTTATTCAAATCCCGCGTTTCTTAACACAGCTGTGAAAGAATTTGTTATCACTCAATCTGTGTCCAGCGCTGTGTTCAGATTCATTTAGCAGGTTCCAGTCACTCATCATTCCTTGTGAACTTCTCAGCAACTGTGTCCGCAGAAACAATCACACGGACCACGTGACCACGCCGACTGCTCACTGAACCTTGCTACCACCACGCTGGTCTGACCGATGTGCGGCACTGTCAAAGCTGGAACAGTACAGAACGCCAACCAACCCAATGGGTCAGGTAACGACAACTCGTTGAATGGCAGAAATGCGAATCCAAAAATCTTCTAGCAAAAAGCATTTGCCGGTTGGGAGAATGTTATCAATTAGTTAAAATCGGCCTGGCTTGCCCGCACTGTTTGGAACGGTATCATACGAAATATGCAAACGGCTCCCAACAACAGGTACGGGAACGACATAGCTTTCAAGATGCACTTTGTTCTGCACTGCGTGATTCCCCATCCCACTGTTTAAGTGCATGCTTATCCTAGTCCAGTAGTGCGGCCGGTTAACCACAGAAGCCAAAGAGAGGATAAACGATAAGATTCTTTCAACCGAAGCGAGTTTGCACCACGGAAGCGTGGCGGATTCTAAGCAAAGGAATACTGCACAATCTGCTTCCCCTAAACCGCAACCAGCCACGTCCCCATCTCCCTTGTCTTCTCCAACTTCGCGAGAAAGCTGGGCGAAAAGTGACCGCACCTACAAGAGTCAAACAGTACTCATGGCAGTGAAAATCAGGCACCACGCAAAAAGGTTTGGTTAGGCAACTACCACTACACCTGACATGTAGCATTAACAAGGATGAAGCAGACGAAGACCCACCCTCGGTACCCGTAGCTCATAAGCCTTTCGTTGAGGCAAAACCCCCGGAACATCAGTTACAAATGCAGAGATTGTTGCAATAGGTCCGCCGGGAGGCCGCGGTTGCAGCCTCTTCCGTTGTAAACAACATTAACATGAATAGAGGGACAAACAATAAATAAGCAACACTTCTCAGCAGATCAAGACAAATGATTAGCCTACCTTGTGGACCAACTAAAAACGGATCCAACAAGAGTGCCCGGAAGGTTGAATACTCAGATATCTCCGAATCTACCGCCATCAGATTGCAGGATAAGCTATCGGACGACCAAAGCCAATGGAACTCACTGTGCGTGCTGATGAGTGTCAAAGTCAAGCTCATAAACCTATCACGAATTAATCGTCATGCGAACTTACCAGATTAGGGAGAATCAAGACTTATTAAAATAACACTAAAATCCTTCACCGACGAGGAAAATGTTTTTCTTTCCGCTAGTGCGCTAAAACACGGATCATGCGCGATACGTATCTGTCCTGATGTCCCTTGGAGCGCGTGACAATCAACAAGAAACACCGAAGAGGGACACAGCAAGCGAGACCGCTTAAACACAATCTGCATACACGGCGCGCCAGCGCATCCTTCTAACGATGTTCAAGTGACCGAGAAACATGATTTGGCACAGTGGCGGTTTATTCGTGTAAAACTTTCTTTAGATAATATTGTGGCGCTCTAGCTCACCAGGATACTTCTGTCACCAAATTATGGAGGGTGCGACCCTAGAATCCTAAAACCTGTGGTTCAGTCAGCGCAACAAGCAACGGATGTTTTGGATCGATGGCGGAGAAATCGAAAATGTCTTAGTTCAGAAATTCGGTTAAAGGTCACAGAAGGTTTGCACAGTTCAAATATTAAGGCACCTGAAGCATCAAGCATACCGACGAATGTACAGAAGCATAACTTGACTGCTGCTTTAATTGACTCTGACGTAGGTCTAAACAAAGATTGGGACGCACCTTGGCCGAATCAATTTTCAGACGAGGTATCCTTATCCAATCAGAAAGAACGAGGAACTGCCGACCTCCCATCCGTCGGCTTTTTCCTACAATTGACCCTTTCAGACCTCTCTGGGCTCCTATAGACCGAGAAACCAAACCACGTCTGTCGTGCTGTTGCACGAGGTCGTCCATATCGGTCCCATTCCAAGACACCTAGTGTGATTTGAGTTCGAGCAGCTGATGCACACTAGACCATTCTTAACCATTTTAACACATAACCATTTTAACACATAATGTGAAACGTGTTATCAGAGAGCATGCCGTTTTAATTTCACGCGTTTGCCGGATGACCAGTACAGTTTCGCGCGTCGAAGATAAACGCGGGTTAGCGTGTTATGGCGCACTTCATGTAACCAGTGGTACCAGTGGTACACGTTTCAGTGTTGGTCGGTTGCTCGATCGATGATAGGCCCAACTAGCTTTGGACATGGTAAATGCATCTGGAAGCAATGCTGAAGACAGATCGATAGATAACAAATTCTTCCACAGCTACACTAAGAAGCATCAGATTTGAATAAGCTATAGCTTTTCTGACTGCCTCTAGAATTCCGTAACGAATGATGATACACAGAAAAGCAATCGACTCAAAGTGAGTGGGTTATCCGCCTGTGTTTAGATCAAGCATGACAGTTAAAGTAGTTGGGGATGGGGCGGACTTTAATCGTAAAGGACAACTCAGCGTGTGACGAAACCCTGTTTACAGCTTCTAAATCCGGTTCGTATGAGCATGCGATGACTACGCTGCAAGAAGATGGAGCGAAATAATTCGACTGACTCAAGAGCACGCACGTCAAGCGTATGGTTTCATATGTACCAACATAGCATTAGAGTGACTCGGCATAGCACTGAATGTGCCATTCATATTAAGGTCCAAAATAAAGTACATCATAGCATTTAACACCGAGTGCGACTTACCTGGCAACCTGGGTTTTTCTTCGTGACACGGATTCATCTGAAAGTGTGGGGTGAACTTGATAAGTGTTATTAGATGTTTCATGTGCCAAGTGCTTGTGAGGAAAAGCAGGAGCACTAATGTTTAGAGTCTGCGAACTAGTAATGAGGCATATTGTACACGTCATAACACATTCTCTCTCTTCACGTTTTTAATATAGGATCTATAAATGCATAGCGCTTTTCGGTTTTCAAAAACTTTTATTAAACTGATACAATACACGTGCCTTGAGTTAAAGAGATACCTGCAAAATAGCTGCCTCTTGGACCTCTCCCACCAAGCTTATTAACCGCTAATGGCCGCTGTTTTCAATGTCGAGCAGAAAATTAGTATCAGTTCCTTCCTGCTCTACGGAACTTTGTGAACCACTCGCAGAAATCCACGCACAGCTTTCCAAACATAGTCCACCGCAACCGAGAGTAACCAAAATTCTGTTCCCTAACAAGACATACTGTACAAGGCGAATAGTGATTTGTCACGGGTAAAGAGCAGGGGCTTCAGAACACCGCATGATTGTTGAGGAGAAAACTACAAACGCATACAATATGTTATTCATATGTGTAATCGTCTTTTCTATTCAAATGCGCTGCTTCCTGATGATATTGTGAAATGGGAATTGGATATAAGCCCGCAAAACAATATTGCGAGCGGATATGATCTCCATATTCTGTGAGGAAAAGAAAACGGCCCATTGGTGTACCGCCTCCTTGGGTCTATGTAGTACCTGAATTTAGTATGACGGCACAGTAGCACAGGTCAGATACCGAAGTATCGGAAGCTAAGGATAGCATCCAGTCTTTTTCTGAAGAAATCCAAAGTGGTTTAGGTAACGACTAACCTTGGAAAAATTTCCAACAAGAAGAGAAATGCAATTCCATCGACATTCTGAATGGCTGTATTGTTTACTTAGTTACCTACGATTACCTCTGCAGTTAGTGTTCTGGTTAATTTTGAGCAACTGGCGGTGTACATGTTTGAAGATGTGCATAAGCTGGATGAGTAGCAAGTCACAACTCACACACGCGCTTCGCAGTAGGGCAAAATGCTGGTTGCTTCTTCTTGAAGCTACCTCAAGTTGTTCACAACAAGTGAGATCACTCTGTATAAGCGCACGAAGGTCGCGTTTCTACAAAGTGGTCTGTATGCTGTGTGCTCCAAGTCTATACATGTAGTCTTGCGTAGGCGTAGTTGAACACACGGATATTTTTCTACATTGAACGCAGGATTTTCGGAACTACCATTTCAAAACCGCGTCAAGATCGTGCTGTAATACCTGATTGTGACCCGGTCTCCCGACCGATTCCAGATAAACAGTAGCTTTTTGCCTCTTGCGAATGCTAAAAATCTGGTACGGTTGCTGTTAATCGATTATAGGTCATTTTGGTGGAATCTATTCATCCTAAAGCTAGCCACACCATATAGCCGGTTGGAATGCCACCGGAATTTCTTTTCCCTTCGTGTGTGCCAACACTGGAACGCTCTTTCCACATACGTTGTTTATTCTCCCACGCTAACGGTATTCAAAAGACGTCTGGATGATTCGCTTAGCCACTTATATTACGCTGTATAATCAGAGATGTGTACGTCAAACAAACTCAAAACAGAAACGGTGCTCATTCTCAGCTTTTGTGCTTTACTATTTACACACTGTTGTTGTGGAATATAGTTTCGGATATATTACAACTGCCTTCATCAATTCCCTCAATCCAAGAAAACGGCGCACGAATAAGCGTTGTCGTTTCTTTTGTTCTTAAGACATGCCTTCCACATATTACTTCCCATATTTTCTCTACAGTAACAATTCAGTACAAATTCTACAATGTTTATATGAATAAGGAGCACCCGAATATCTAGACACTTAAATTATGATTTACACTGACGTTTACTTTCACTTCAACCATCCTACGGGACTTGTAAAGCAATCGCTTTTTTACCTGTAATATATCATTGTTTATTGTTCAAAATATCTAACGATTTAAGGTACTACTACGAAGTCGGATCGACATAATTACTTCTGCATTCTCATAATTATGCTTAGGTAATGGCGAACTTGGCCAACATATTACACGCATGTATTGGCTCGCGTAACACATCGAGATCATAACGAAGTTAACTTGGAATTGATCTATAACTCATAACTTCAAAACGGTCTGGAGGAATCACTTTGAAGCACGAGTTTGGGGGAATGGATTGAGACACGCATTCCCAATCTTTACCACGCTTTACGTTGAAGTGAACTTGGCTCGATTCGGTCACTGGAATAGCGTTTGAGTTACAAAAATATTGATTGTTGTCAGCTCGTTATAATAAACTCTAAGATCGATTTCGTTCTCATTTACACTCATCAAGTCATGAGTGAAAGTTTTGCTATCTCCGTCTGATATCTATACCTGCTGCGTGCATATGATTACAGAATCAGTCATGGGCGGCAACCAATATTCATGTAATCAGTTGATATATCTCTTGGACAAGCTGCACACTACAGAAAGAAACTTCGTCAACCCGAGTGAAGTTGTAAGTATTCGGCGTGGCATTTTTAGCAAATGAAGAGAATAATCAGAAAATGAGATTTGGTAAGGAAGAATCCCTGTCATCGTAGGCAATATCTCAAGAACAGAAGGTTCCCAGGAGGTCTACGTTACAAAATAGCTATGCATAAATCCTTGTTGGTGTTGGTGGAGGGAGTGGTTTTACATTCACTATCTAACCCGGAGCGGTCCACCAACGTTTATAAAACAGATCGGGTGAAGCCAGAGCAGAACGCATTTGACAGCTCCACCTCTTCAATTTTTGCTCTGTATTTGTGGCGTCTGACGCTTCCCAGAGCCTCGGCTATTCGCCTTTTTGATTTTGACCGCAATCCTATCCGAATGATCTTGAGAATGTCCAAGCCGATTTCATGATTTATGTCTGCTGAATGCACCAATAGTGCCGAATCCCTCGTTACAGTCCTGTTTTCAGACTGATTTTCTGGGCGGCCGTGGCATACGTCTCTAGTGATTGTCGATCCCAGTAGCGGCTATTTCGTGGTTTGGCCAACGTACACTGGAGCACCATCATTACCGGTAACTATGTAGAACAATTGATCCACAAATTTTTTAGAAGTGAGTCCTGTGCACTTACTGCGGGTAATGTGAAAGTGAGATAAGGTGCTTCCAGCACACAAGGCTTTGAGTGAGAGAAACAGTACGGAAATATTGGCAACCAAATTTCAGAAGGTGTTAAATACAAATCAGTTTTGGATGATTTTTATTGGGGTCTAGCGTGAAGAGCTTGCAACAAGAGGAAAAGGTGGCGACAATCACAAACACACGAAAGCCGATTTACATTCGCAACCATCTGAAATCGTTAACGGTGAGTGCGCTACTTGATGTCACAAAAGTATGCAGATTCAACTAACGTTGCATGTATATCCTTCAATAAGATTCCCTTTGTTCAATTTGATGGCCTCCAATGGGTTTATGGAAAATATGTGCATGTGTCAGGAAGCTGGACATTTGGCTTTTTGCAGCATAGTTTCATGGGATTTACTTGAAAGGAAGATCGACCAAAGTTACTGAGTAAACAGTGAAATTAAGCTTCACTGTAATCTTCCTTCACATGTGACATAAACACACGCCATTGCTATGCAGTTGCTTAATCAATTCACTACATGGTATCAAAGTCGATTGATGATTAGAGCTTTTCGTCTTTGCTGCTCTGTGTAATACGGAAATTTGACACTGGGTGAATCGCCTGCAAGTTAGTTGATGGTGATTTGTAACCTTTGTGGTTATTCCCATCCCGATGGGTCTATTAACCCAGGTGTGAGTATGTGACAATATTCTCGATCAGATAAATAACTCGCAACGTCTGCGCCTGTACTAAGAACTACATATTTTTCGATTACACAGAATTTCTTCAAATCCCATGGGACGCTGCCGTGTTGAGGCATGAAACCATGCTGTCACAACTGACGAATTTGAATCCGTAAGTTCAACCATTTAGCTCCTTATTTGTCGTTGCCGTTCAAGGGGGATGGTATAGCGCAGGCAACATCTAGAAGATTATCCGACGTTATGAGCCATACGTACTACGCAGCGAGCTTGCGGCTAAGTTTTACTTCAACACCAATCGTGAGACCTCAACTCAAAGACAGAGTTCTGGTCATGTACTTCTTACTGGGTATATTCCTTCTCTTGTTCATGTCGAGCAAGATACATCGGAAGAACTACTAGGAGGCTGTCTGAGAGAATACGCGAGCATTGTCCAGCTAACCTACGCAATGGTGGGAGAAAAACTGTGATGAGCGCCGTGTTGGCACACTTGGTTGATTCGAATCACCAAATCGACATCCGCCAATCTTTCCAACCCATTTACCGTGTACCTGGAAGTCTTTCACGTGCGGTAAAATGTCGCTTACTAGCAGCAGCTGAGGCAATTGCTATCCGCCACCAGAACCCAGACTTATGTGCTCAAAAACGATTCGTTCAAATTCTGTGTTTGCCCTGGCCCTCTATCACAACGACTCGTTGAGGGACATGCCGTCGACAGTCCATCGATCACTTCTGATCTGTTTTCCAATGACCTTGAAGTTTGAACTCTACCATTATCTGCTGTTTGATGTTAACAGTATTCCTATTAGTTGTGGCGTTTTAGCCTGACGAGAGCCACCGGAAACGAGCTTGTTCGCTAACTTGTCGTTTTAATGTGATCTATTACCCCTACCAGCATCGTTACACAAATTTAGTTATCAGCTTACTTGGTCGTGATTGGAACAATGCCTTATTGAGTACGTCGTCTTCATCTCTCATAATAGATATGAACCAAGCACCAAACAGCTCGTCAAGAAGATCCACACTGATTCAATTGCCAGATGGGCCAAACCTGATTCAGTGTTGAGCATGGAGTTCCTAAATTCGGTGGTCAACCAAAGCACGTTGTTACGTGCGTTGGGCTATGCGGATCTAGGGTATCCTCCTAATTACGCAAAACTGAACCACACAGTTCCTTCTATATCGTAGCAATTTTGTGAGTTTTCAACTACAAAAATAATGCAACAAGAAACAAATCGAGCAAAATTTCCAAATAAAGCACATGTTCTAAAGCACAGCGGTTTTTTCCTTCTGTTGGTTTGGGAACAAGTGGAGTATTTCGGTGGCAATCTATCCACCATGAATTGCAGAGGACATTGCGTTAATTCGAAACGAATCTATCACACTTTGTGTTTGCAAACAAAGCATGTGTTGAACACTTGTATCAGGTATTTGACATGAGGGCTCCTTGGCGGTCAGATGATTATATTGACAACCCTCTCGAACCTCATCTGATCATCTAATTGCTCGAAGAGGCACGGTATAGCTGTCTCGATTGATTTACGCAACGACTGCAGGCTGTGATTATTCGCACGATGACAAATGCGCTGCTCACTTTGGCCACTAGGCATCATGAAACCTCCATACGGTCGGTAGGAAATTTTCTGCTGTTCATAGTTTAATTTTTGCCAACCATGCAGATACAGCAGACTACAGTCAGTTTGCTTTCCTTTATAATCTATGGGCCGTAATCGTTACCAAGCGACACGACTAGATCTCACTGAATATGGCAATACGAGGAGAAATGATAACGCAACATGCAGCAGAAGAGATGGGCTTTAAAGAACACGCGTGTTAACTGGGAAGGTAGAGCAGCAAGACAGGTTTCTACAAATATTAGCGTGAATCAATAACAATCTGAAGTAACCGGAAAAGGTGGCTGTGCGTTTTCCAATTATGGAGACGGCATTCGACGTTCCAGTAGCCATGAGAACAACTACATAATACCTGTGATCAAGCGATTACATTACCTGTTCTCATGGAAGGTAGGGTTGCAAATGGGCTCGCATCAAATGGGGTAGTATGTGGGGTAGGTATACTGGACGTGGGGTATGTGGGAAATGAATTTCACCGTTATAGCGGAATACCTGTAACTCTCCCGTGTCGGAGCTGTACGCCCTGTGGCGAAGTAGTAGTAGTAGTAGTAGTAGTAGTAGTAGTAGTAGTAGTAGCAGTAGTGGTAGTAGTAGTAATCTCAACCGTCTATCAACCAGACACAGAGCCAACATAAAACCATGGAAATCAGCGGATAAGCAAGAGTCATCGCGTCATAATCATCGTGGCATGCTAGTTGAAGGTGAGCAACACACTTCAGCTAATGTGCCACAAGGAAGAATGGAACATTTTGACAAAACTAGAACAAAACATTTTTAGTTTGTTTTTCACACGCCGATTTTGCTCCTTTTTGTCTTTTTTAATATTTGTAGTATTCAACATTTGAAACAATACAATACTGTACACAATTCTTCCATTGATTCCGGTTGCGAGCCATATCTTCAAGAGTGCTAAGCCATTGGCACTCCATCCTTGGGTCCCCATTCTGGAAGACGTACGGATCCAACAGCGGCTACACACAACATCAGCGATTTCATGTGCAGCCGCCAAGTGGAAAGCTGACCACTACGCGGTAGCCTCCAGCCAGTTCCTTGACGAGCGAATAGAGCGCGACGCAGTAGACGCTCAGGTGCCATGCGTAGGACGTGACCGAGCCATCTTAACTTGCGCAACAAAACCAGTTTATTGAAGGAAATACTTGCATTCTGCAAGATGCGAGGTCAAACGTCATTACTATTAACTCGATGTTGCCACCAAACAAAAGCGATCCTCCTTAAGCAACCGTTATCGAAGGCAGAAAGACGACGTATGTCTTACACGCGAAGCGGCCAGGACTCGCTCCCATACAACAATACTGAGCGAACTGATGCGCTGTAAACCTGGCCCTTTAGTGAGAATGAGACGTCGCGACGACGCCACAAGTGCCTCAAATTGACAAATGCCGATCGAGCTTTAGCTATACGAAGAGAAACTGCTTTGTTGATAGTGCCGTTAGCAGAAACACAGCTTCCAGGCTAGACGCAAGTATATCTACCTGTTCAAGTTGTGCATCTTCGAGAGTGAGCACGGAGCAGGTGAAAGCCAATCCTTGAGCAGTACTTTACACTTCGATGGGGCGAAGCTCATGCCATACTTAGATGCTTCAACCGCCAAACGATCCAGAATGAGTCGCATACTCTGAGGATGGTTACCAAGTAAGGCGATATCATCAGCATAATCTAAGTCAGTCGCGCTCACCCGGTAGATGCTCTAAGCCAAAATGTTGGAAACATTATAGGGCATTCGACAGAACGTCTTCGATTGCGAAGTTGAAGAGGAATGGGGACATAGGACAGCCCTATCGCACACCGCTATCGATAGCGAATTACGAAGAAAGCTTGCCATAAATCCTCTGCCGCATGTATGAAGGTAAAGTGCTCGTAAGATGGCGGTATATTTCTCTGGCACCCCGTTCTTTAGTAAGCAACGCCATAAAGCAGGTTGGTCTACAGAGACGAAAGCGGCACGTATGTCTAGGAATGCAACTATATTGGGCCTGTGATAAATGTGGCGATGTTCGAGGAGCTGGCGGAGCGTGAAGATTTGATCCACGTATCCGCGGCCAAGAAGGAAACCAGCTTGTTCCGTGGCCAAGCTGCACGCCCCGTGGCGAAGCTGTACACTATCTGGAGCATCCCCAGGTTGCGGATCGGGGAATGCCTTCCTTGTGGAGGTAACTTCGAATAAGTCTAGTCTGCTTTACAGGCGAGATGGGCAAGAAGTCGCGGACAATCAGCAGCAGCGTCTCAGAGTGTAGGGTGTTCTGGGCTGGTCACCTGGTTCTCCATTAATTACCACAAGTGCTGGTACGGCGCTGTGTCAAAGACAATGTGACCGGCCATAGGGTCACTGACCAACCAATTCTGTAAATGGACGTGAGTATCTAATAGAGGGAGTACGAACAACTTTGCTGGCCTCCGGCTTCTCTCTGGATAGCAACCAAACACAAAAAAGGCGAATGAGCTTCCTGACTGTCAACGGTCTTCGTATTCGCCCCGCTGCCTTGCGCGTCAGATCTTTAAGACCAAACGCTCGGGTGGGGCTCCTTAAGTCAACTCTCTTCCTCGGCCTGGGCAACCGGAAAGCTCACTGCCCACACAACACATGAAACTTTGCATTCCTTCCTCTTACTGTACTTCCTTGTTATTATTGTTACTTACGTGTTGTGGCACACAGACATATATATATATATATATATATATATATATATATATATATATATATATATATATATAAATAGCTGGGGTTATCTGTTGAGGTTTAGGTCCGTTCTCCGAGCTGAACTATTTTGTGGCAGACGGTACACCACCAATCGAGGGGGCTTCGTCATTACGTACTAAGCAAAACTGACCGAGAAGAGAGTAATGTTTGAACTTGGCCATTTCGATTGACGTCCCGTGACCATTGCTAGTTAGCAGTTCGATCGCCGCCTCTTTCAGACTCATGTGATGAATGACCGGCTTTAAAATCTTTTTTTGTCGCAGTTGATAGTAGTTCGGGTTTAAGTCAACGCGTAGGTTTATCGAGTTCTCCGTAGGAAATCATGCATCGAGAAATTATCTTCTTCTTGGACGTACTGGTAACTAGAACAGCAGACAGGGAACTGCGAACATCATCTCATAGGTGACATGCACACAAATCAGATCCTAAATTTTAACAGCAACCATGCAACATGTCCCAATATCAATTACATACCAACCTCGTTTCGCACGATAGAATCACATTGTAGTACTGCGGAAGCAAAACGTAGTGTTCCAGGATGTGGTGTTTTCGCCTGGCAAGCGTTCTCCCTATAAAGAGCCACAAGAGTCCGCTTAACAACACTGCGACGTGGCGGATGTGAAACGCCACCGAATAAAATCACTGCTCACAACTACATACTGGCAAGTCGACTAGTCATATTTCAATATTTCCTTGACACGTACAAGAAAATGATACTCTCTGTCTACATCTAACAACTTCACTACAGTTATAGTACCGACCGACTCCCAACTAAGGCGAAGAGGAAGAAAAGGCAAGTTGTCCTCTGAAGGCTCTTTACGACCAACAAAGGGCGAGTTACAGTCAATTCTATGGGTCAATAAGTTAGGGAAAATAGCTACCACGACGAGGTGGTAGTTTGCGAAAGATCATTGTCAAAAGGTGCGCAGTTGGGCCGCGTCTCGGAGTGGCTGTACGCTGCTACGTTGTGTGGAGGAATTGGGTCTCGCTTTCCACAGCCATTATGCCGGAGCTTCTGGCGCGTTTTTGCGGGGATATTTGACGGGCCCGCAACACTATGTTTGAGGCAATAAATAATTCTGCTTGCACCTTGAGTGTGAAAAGTAGTGTGATCAATCAGGGTTCGTCTTGTAGATACCCTGGCTGGAGCTGTTTGAAGAAGTGGATGTCAGTGAAGATCCTCTTCGGCGACTTCGAGGATGTGGCACAGGCAGTTGGAGTCAAGACGGACGTTTAAAATCTTGTGACCCTGCGGAGTCCCCTCAAGAGCAGAACGAAGACATTCATGGAGACAACAAGAAGAGACTCCGTCAAGTTCATACGGCAAGGCTTGGTATATGGGCGGATCCGTTCTGTTTGCAATCCACATCAGGGACCTGTTCAGTCGGACCTCACCGGGAATGGACGAGTCGTCAAAACAGCAATTACTGGTGGATCAATTCATGACTGGGTCTCCAAAGGCCAACCGCGGAACGCGTCCGGATTTAGAATACAACTCGGGGAATGCGGCTGGAGGAGTTAGCGCAGTTTACTCGAGAGCTGGGGACGCACTACTCGCTGCGCTGAACGAGAAACACTATAGTAGCGTGAAGAAGATGGAAGAATTGGTATAAATGATGGAACACTTTGCGCAAGACGTCCATCAGCCTCGAATTAAGCGCTCGGAGGAGCGAACATGATGAAGTTGCTACCTTTGCAGGAAGCCGAGACACTGAAAAAGACAGTTTGCCGTGATGCGTGCTGTTGCTCTTGTACTAACTAAGCACATTCCAACTTGCTTTTCTTTTCGGATCGAGGAATGTGTACTTGGGGCGCTGGGTAGGAGGGTGATCGAAGTGATGTTGAAAGTAGCCGGAACGATGGAACGGTGTCGGATCGATTCCTGTGTCCCAGTGTCGTTGATCAACCATCGGGGCGGCGAAAAGTTTCAATCGTGCTGCATGGTCGTGAGAGATTTTGGCGGTTATTCATTAAACATTGATGGTATGGCCGAAAACATCGGTGGGAATCCGGTGACGGAAACTAATTCACTTCTTTATCTCGTGACCAGAAGCGGAACAAACAACCTTGAATGCAGATTTTCTGCAGTTCAACAAACCTATCGTCGATCTAAAAGGAGGGAACTTGTTGACTGAATGAGAACTGTTGACACTCATTAGCCGTGGAGGAACGATACCCTTGCAATCAATTGTTGCCGCGTTACATTTGAGCCTGACCTTGCAGTCACTGATCACCAAGTATCATCTCTTGTTGACTGATGATGGCAGCAAGTACGGATTTTGCGACTGGATCGAACACACCATCTCGCTAACCAGCCAGTGGTAACGGTCCCAAGGCCCTCGAAGCATACCAATTAATCTGGGGGCTTAGGTGACGAGGCGAATAAGGGAGATGTTAAACGCGGATGTACATGAAGATACGCAAATCCCATACACTTCCCCAGTGGCCATATTCAAGTGGGCTACTGAGAGTTATCGTTTCTGTGTGCAATTTGGAAGGCTGAATGAAATTTATTTGAGTCGTTTCATTCTAGTGCAACCAACTGCTGATATTTTTGATTAACTGGAACAGTCCAGGGTATTCACGGTTCTGGATCTAAGATTTGGGTATTGGCAACTGGTGACCAAACGAGGTGACCGAGAAAAAACGGCGTTTACCGTCGCTGAGGAACTATAACAAGTTAAAAGCATATCTTTTGTATTATCGGGAGCCCCGTTTACCTTTCGACGTTTAATGCTGTGCTTACTCGGTTGGTTTGGAGAACATGGCATTGTAAGGGGATGAAATCGTGGTGTATAGCTAATTAGAGATGGAGCACAGCGATCATCTTGAAGTAGTTCTGGAACGGATTCAGCCGTCAGGACTCCATACAAATGGACCGAAGTCCCAGACTGAAAAGAATTTTGTCAACTTAATGGGCCATAAATTGAGAGTAGGTGAACTGAAGCCACTACCTGAGAAAATATTGATAATACAAGGAAAAAGGTAGCACCGCTAATCATGTAACGCACGCTTCTGAGACAAGCAGTCCCAGCAAGCAGAAGACGTGTTAACAGCAGCAGGTTTATCAATCAAATGAGGAAGGTACAAAACTCATGGAAACCCGCGTTGTGTCAGATAAGTTGCTGGCTTATCTGAGTTGTAAATAGTTCGCTCATAGCTGAAATAACTGGATCGAAGTCATTCGCGTACGTGACATCCTTTCATCTCTTGTAATGTCCACACTCCTGACACAAAACGGTCAACGGGTTTATGTGTGCGCTGAGATCTACGAAGCGATGGTGCATTTGACGATTGTACCGAATCCTGAGGGGTTGCTTTCGTTTCCAGCTGAACCGAAAGTGATTCATTCATATGTTCGTCTACTGTTGTCTCAGCACGACGTAGGCGGATGTGATTTGAGTGTCACCATACTACCCGACCATTTAGTCCGAGGTCTGCTTGGATACAATAACCTGTAATTGTAGTAAATAAATAAATAAATAAATCTTTTATTCTCAGCAAGGTGCGGCACGCCTTTACAGGCATGATCATTTTGACATAACGATGAATGATCAAGAATGTGCAAAAATCCGATATGTTTGCCATAGCAGTTTGTGTATGTGTAGGGAGTATGTATGTATGTCATTGTGTGTGTATGTGTAAGTAGCTGTTTATTTTGTGCTTGTAGTTGTGCTGCTCCAATCTTCAATGTTTGATATCGTCATCAATATGCGAGTAGGAGATTGGTGTCCGTGGGTTGGATAGAATTATCCGGATATCCACGGGGCAGTGACTTTATTTTGTGGCGAGTCACGACCGCCACGTCACAGTGTTATTGAGCAGACATTTGTAGCTTTTATGGAGAGAACGCTTGCCAGGCGAAACCCACCACGTCCTGGAACACTGCCGCCGAACTATTTGCTGGAACGGGTTAAACCCGAACCACCCAGCTGACACCACGAGGAGGTTGTTCGGCTAGCCAGCCATGGGAAAGTCGTGTGTATACGGGATCACCCGGCAGCCAGCTAGTCGTGATCATCATGCGATGCGACCGCCTTGTCTTGTTTCCTCTCGATTTGTGCTGCATGATGATTTGGAAAAAGAAGATCCAGTCTGGTACGGAGGGTTCGGCCAAACATCAACTTTGCGGATGATTAACCTGTAAGTAAACAGCATACGATCTACGCTCGTCTAAATAGTTCTTGGTTCTTGTTTTAAGAGACCTCTTTTAATTGTCTGCAACGCCCTTTCCGCTAGCCCATTAAAAAACACAATGAGATGGAGCTGAACGGACGTGCTGGACACCATTTCTATTCACGAATATTTCAAATTCTTTGCTAGTGAAATATGGCCCATTGTCTGTGAAGAGTCTCTCTGGCATCTCAAATATGGAAAATGATGACCGCAATTTTGAGCTAGTTGTCTCTGTAGTAGGGTGGGAAACGGGATGAACATCTATCTATTTCGAATGAGCGTCAATTAGCGGTAGGACAAATACACCATTAACGTGTCCGAAGTCGTCCGCATGGATGCGTTGTCATGGCTTTCAGGCCAACGCCAATGGTGTACCGGGTCGGGAAGTTTATTTGACTGATACTGCTGACACAGACCACATATTTTTATATAGTTCCTTATCTCTGAATCTGGGCCAGGCCACCAGCAATAACTGCTCGCCAAGGCTTTCATTCGGGCTACGCCTGGATGTGCGGTGTAGAGTTCGTGTAGGATGTACGGCCGTGACGTTAGCAGTGGATTCAGGCGGAATTCCCAAAACAAGCAGACATTGTGAAGACCCATTTCATATTTCCATTGTCTTTAAGGTTTAAGATCAACGGACACTGTAGTAGGCCAGCCGGTTTAGTAAATCGTACAAGATAGCGTCGGGTCACGATCGGTCCACTGACGTATGGTGTCTCCTGTTAATTGGGTGGTGGCGAGGTGTTACATTAGATGTACTAACTCTACTGGCTCCTCTTATTTCGTTTGTGGTCGCAGGTGGTAAGCTACTCAACGCATCCGCTGTATGATTGTTCAACCCAGAAATATAGAAGATTGTATATTTATATGCATTTAATATTAATGCCCAGTGTTGCCTTCGCGGTGAAAACATCTGCTCGATTCCTTTTGACTCGCTCAGGAAGAATATCAGCGGTTTGTGGTCTGTTTGTAATTCAAAGTAGTTGGCCCAAATGTACTGCTGAAACCTCTTGATGACAAATATAATTGATATTGCTTCCATATCCAGCTGGGAATAATTTTTTCGGCGAGTAGTACAGTTCGTGAGGTAAGCACAGCCTTGTGGATGATGCCATTCGACATTTTCTGACATAACTACTCCGACTCCGTATGGAGTGGCGGCACACTGTAAGATTGACGCTTTTTCACTGTCGCATTGGATCAAAACAGCTGCGGAAGCAAGACACTTCTTTGCACAAGCGAAAGCAGATGAATACTCACCCTTCCACATCCACTGGGTGTTTTTGTGTAGCAGTTCGTTTAATGGGGCAAGGACCCTTGACGCATCCGGTAGGAAACAACATAGTGCAACAACGTTTATAGGATTGATCTTGGTTTCGTCGCTACTCTTGGACTGAGGTGCTTGCGCAATAGGCGCTATTTCATCTTGCAGGACATGCAAATCGGCTTTGTCTAGTTTGTAACCGAGGTAACAAACAGAATCGGATAAGTCACGTCAAGTTAAATCAAGTCAAGATAAGCTTAACACACCCGTGTGGGAGCAATTTCAGCAACTCACGTTTGGACTTTTCTAATTTCAACCCACACTCTTCCAGACGCTCGAGGACAGTCCGCAATGTGTTTGGATGATCAGCGTCACTGCGGTTAGTAAAAAGGATATCGTCCACGGATGCCCAGGTGAACGGTATATCCGTAACTATATTATCCACGATCCGTTGGATAATGCTGGGTGCTGAATTTATTCCAACCGGGAGGCGCGTAAACTCGAATAGTCCCAGGTGAGTAGTTATTGTGGTCAGTTTTTGTGACTCATCATCAAGTTCGACCTGAGAGTATGCGTCACTGAGATCTAGCTTGGAAAACTTTTGGCCGCCGGCTAAAGTCGCGTACAAGTCTTCAATACGTGGTAGGGGATAGTTTTCCTCTTCCGACGCCTGGATGACCGTCAGTTTTTAATCTCTACAACTACCGACGGAGCCGTCAGGTTTGAGTACAGGTAAAATCGGAGTGCCTCAATCTTAATGTTGCACCGGGACTATGACTCCTTCTGATTGCAGACGTATCTCTGCCTCAACTTTAGGGCGCATTGCATAGGGTAATGATCTGGCTTTCTAAAATGTTGGCTCGGCACTCTCCTGGAGTTTGATAGAAGCCATGACATGACGCATTTTCCCAATTTGCTTTCAAACAGTGGTGAGAACTGGTTCAATAATCCATTTCAACGACCTTCTTCAATACCGAGTTTGTTGAATTGCATGGTCTCGGGGAGGAACTGTATTCAGTCTCAACCCATGAGATTCGGATTGCTCCCAGGTACAACGATTAAGGGAAGGGTGAATTCTCGCTCCTCGTGCCTGGTTTTAACGAAATATCCGGATTGAGTCACTGGTGCACGCCTGCAATCACAATTTGCACGATTGCAAAAGTAATAGCTTTTAACTGAATTACTCTTTACTCTGGTAACCGCCGCTCCAGTATCTAGATCCATGTCTATCGGTTCATCCTCTCTCATCAAAGGTATTGTGTAAGGAGGGCAGTTTTTGAGTGTAGCGCTGTTAAAGAACACTGAGTTAAGTTCACTGTTCAAATCCTCCATGATCTCATCTTTACATAGATCTATCTTGCTTTGACGAGCCGATGAGGCGATGTTCGTCGGGCGGAAACTTTCCGCTCTATACAAGCGAACTAGATGGCCTATCTTGCCGCATTTCTGATAAATGCTTTCTTTGTGTCGGCAATCGGAAGTGTGAGAGTGTCACAAACCGCGAGGATAACGCACAAATTGTTTGCGATGCTCAACTATCGGACGACCAATGAACCGGCGTAATTGGTGTGTAATATTCTCTCCTTGGCGAACAATGTGACAAAAGTTTTCCCATGTGACGGCCGACTCATCCAAGGATAACAACCTCTCTAACACTTTCGTCCGATATTCCCGCAATCAAACATTGAATTTGCATTTGCTCTTCAATTTTTCCAGGTGGAATATCATTATACTTACACTCAGGAATAGATTGATGAATATGTGCAACCAAATCATTGACACTTTCGTTGGGCTTTCGGACAAGTTTTGAAAAGCAGTATCTAACGGTGTAAACATTTTGTTTCAGCCCCCATAACGTGGTATAAGTATCCAAAGCCGAACTGAGTGTGGCATAGTTTTCCAGTTGTAGGGCGTCGTACTGCCGTTGACCTACATCGCCATGCACTTGCCTGAATAGTGTGACTTTGTAATACTCAAAGGCAGACGGTCGCATTCAGTAAAGGAAATAATTTCACGTAGTTAGTAAATGAGTGCCTCCATCTTATCCAGTTTGAGAAGCTTGGTGTTTCTTCAGCCGATGACCAAAATATAGGAGGTGTATTCAACGTTGGGTTTGTCATTTTCGTCACCACTAACACGTAGTACCGCTAAGAATGTGATGCACGCTTCTGCTACACGTGATCCCAGCAAGCTGAAAGCGTCAGAACAGCAGCACGTTTGTCAATGAATTGATAAAGTTACAAGACTCACGGAAACTCGCTTTGCGAGACCGGGGTGTGTGTCAGATGATTGGCTGGCTGGTGTGAGTGGTAACCAGTCCGCGCACTGCTGATGTAAACGGATCGAAGTCATTCGCGTACTTAACACAAGGCACCCCAGTTGCTACCTCAAAGCGCACTCTCAGCCGGTTCCTGCGCCGTACTGCTACAACAGCAAATTCATCAAGGAATTTAACAATTTGGCCTCACTCTTGTACTAACTGGTGAAACAGGAGAAAAAGATTACCTTGCACTACAGAAGCCCAACAAGCCTTTGATGGCATTCCAGACCATGAAATTGTCCACCGCTGGAGTGATGTTCACCGTGGCCACGGATGCCGGAGACGTCGGAGTCGGCGCGGTTTTCATACCAAGCCGTGGGACGATTGAGTACGCTAACAGGGTTTCAACACCTGCAAAATGCAAATACGCAAACCATAGAGAAGGGATGTCTCGCAATCCTCTGGGTGTTAAACAAATGGTTCCCATATATACTAGGTCAACAGTTTCACTTCAAAACGGACCACAAACCTTTGGAATGCATTAAGCCTGTCAAAGTCATCAGGGAAAAGCCAGCGCGATGAGCTTTACGGCAACAAGAATAGGATATCAGGAAAAAGTGCTTGGGAAGGAGAACCAAACTGAGGATACTTTTGTCACGCGTGATGAAAAGATGACTTGCCAAGTGTGATTATCGGTATTAATGGTATTCTGTTTGTGGAGGATCCGTGAAAGTTGGCAGCCGAGCAACGTTGTGACAGACATTTACGAAAAATGATCAATACAAGAAAAATCGATCAATCAGTTCAAAACAAGGGCCAACACAAACAGCTGGGACCGTTTAAGAGAAATTTTGTAAGGTTATAAATAAACAAAGCAGGAATCTTGACGTAGAATACAGGAGGTAGCAACATGTCGGTGTCTATTCTTCCGACGATACTAAGGCGGAAGCTGTTGATTTCTTGTCACAAAATGGCGCACACCGGCACAGGTTGCGCCAGTCTTGCTCGACAGCCCACGATGTGCTGCAGTCGAAGTGTATCAGCTACTCGTCAACCTCGATGGTGCAAAGCCCCAAGGACCAGACGGACTTCCCCACTAATAGTTAAGTCCCCATCGAATGTCATCTTACCAGCTGTGACAAACCTATTGAATAAAGCACTTTCTGAAGGATCTGTACCCAACAACTGGAAATGCTCGATAGTAAGACCGCGGAGCTTTTCCAGTTAAGCCCCGCCACTAATGCAAAAAGTGCACGCGCAAAAAGTTAAGCCCCGCCACTAAGGCAAAAACGGTACACCTGACAAGTCAAGCCACACCAATAGTGCAAAAAGGGCACGCGTGAAATGTTGAGCCCCGCCACTGTTTGCCAGCTCCAGCGTACGTAATGCATGTGAACGTGCCCCATAAAAACACTCCTTATCCGCTTCTAAGGTCATTTTTGTCCAAAAAGTTTCTACGTTCGCACGTAAAACCTGGCATGAACTTTCTGACGCTTTCGGCGGTCGTTCATGACAAGGAAACAGCAATACGTTTTTTGCAAAGCCATGGAGTGATTCGTCATCAACGTTTATGCAGACGAGGACAACAAATGACACTTTCAGCTGTTTCTGACAGCTGGAGGTGTGATGCTCGACAGTGTCGGCAAGAAATCGGTCTTCGAAAGGGAACTTGGCTGCAGCAGTATAGGATGGATCTCAGGACAATAATCCTATTCATTTATTGTTTGTCCAAAAATCTGACAACAATCAAATTCTGCTCAGAGGAGTTATCTGTTGGCCACGCGACCGCTGTCGACTGGAAGAACTTTCTGCGTGAAATTTGCGCCTGGCAGCGTTTGCAGACTCCAACGATTGTCGGCAGCCCAGGTCTACATGTCGAGATCGATGAAACCCTAATATCACGTCGTAAGCACCATGCAGGGCGAGTCCTTCCCCAGCAGTGGATTTTCGGAGGGATTTGCCGGGAGACTAAAGAAGTGTTCTTGTATGCAGTGCCAGATCGAACTGCGGCCACTCTGCTGGACACAATCCAGGCCTGCATCGCTCCCGGCTCAATTATCATTTCCGATATGTGGGCATCATACCAAGGCATTGAACCGATGATTGGCATGAGTTATACTCATCAGACGGTTAATCATACTGAAAAAATTTGTGGATCCAACGCCTGGAGCTCACACACAAACCATCGAATCTCTCTGGCACATTTACAAGATGCAGAATAAGCGCCAATGGGGCACACACCGATCTTTAGTGGACAGCTAACTGTGTGAGTTCGTTTGGAGGCAAAGACACCGAAAAATGGACCTTTTCATGCAAATTATTAATGACTTGTCTCTATTTCACCCTTTTCAATAGAGAGTAAAAGTTCAAGTTCCATCTCCTCCCTTTTCATAATCTTTTTTGGGTGGCGGGGCTTAACTTTTTGGCGGGGCTTAGCTGGAAAAGATCTAAGACCGCTTCCCAAGGGTGGTGATCCGAGTGAAATATAGAATTATGGACCCATTTGTTTGACTTAGATATTATCCAAAGTTCTCGAGGTTGTGAAAAAGTGCCTGCTGTCGTTCTTCGAATCGATGGACGTACTGACGCCAGCGCAACACGGCTTTACGAAAGGGCGATCCTGAATCACCAACTTGATGTACGCAAACCATCAGGGGGTAGGAGCTCTCAATGAACAGAAGGATGTTGACGTGGTGTACATCGACTTCAGTAAGGAGTTTGACAGAGTGAACCACGAGATACTCCTTCGTAAACTGAGGACATACGGAATCGGTGGCACGTTACTTCAGTGGTTACACGAGTTTATTGTGGGACGAAGTGTTAGAGTACAGTTCAATGTCTATCTGACAGACTGGTTCCTACTGACCGGTGGTGGGTCTCAAAGAACTGCAGTCAGATCAGTATTATTTCTTATTCATATCAACAAGCTAGGGCAGCAACTCCACTCACCATGCCCCTGTTTGCAGATGAATTGAAAATCTGGAGGATCATTGAGAACCAGGACGATTGCGTTCGTCTCCAACATAACTTAGATCGACAGTTAACGTGGTCCACTCCCTCTTAAGGCAAGCAAGTCGGAGTTCATCAGTATCACCAGACATGCAGCCACTCGAGCATACACTTTGGACGGCCAGTTGTTCCACCCTAACACATCTGTCAGAGACTTAGGAGTTCTGTCGCGACATGATATGTGATCACTGGAAAATACAGATAAGTTGTACCGTGCGGGACTTCTTATGCTCTGGGCATTACGACACAGTTTCTCCACATGATCTGAAGAAACCGTTCCTCGCCTATTCACCTCGCTCATTAGACCAATCCTTGAATACGGCGCCCCAGCTTATCATCCGATAATCCCGCGGGGAAGTGAAAAGCTGGAGAAAATATAACACATCGCAACTAGTATGATACTGAGTTTACGAAAGCTTCCGTATGAAAAAGGTTGTGAAAGGCTCGGACTCTACACACTATCCTACCGTCGAATAAGAATTGACCTTCTTATGACCCATCGGGTACTACACTTGAATCACTTCCCCATACTGCGGCCAAAATTACAACTGCGTGAAGCCAGTAACATCCGAAGACACCGTTACCAACTCAGCGTCCCCTACATGTACAAGGTAACACATTAGCGTTGTACTGAAGGAAGAATGGTAAACGTATGGAATACACTACCAGAAGAACCGATAAAGGCCGATTCTGTGAAGTCTTTTAAAACACCTATCGACGATTATTTCGGAAACCTATGTCTTTTGAAACGGTGCACATACAATGCAAAACATGCATCCTATACCCGGAAATAATAACATTTATACGAATTCCTAACCAAAGAAAAATACGAGTAACTGAGCAAAAATTACCGCTCACGATTCGCAATTAAATATTTTTGCTTTATCATCAGTCGATAGAGTTGTACAAAATATTTGTCCTTGCTTTTAACTACAGTGTCAGTCTCGGTCTAATTCTAGGCATCCTACGAGACTTGCTAAGCATCCGCTTTTTTGCCCGTAACATGCCATTGTACTAGTGTTCCATTGACGTTCTAGCCGGTTGTATTGCTTGGCCAATGGGTACTGGTGGTCCCCCAAGAAATTGCCATGTCAAAGTTGCAGTAGTGGGAGCAGATATGATTGAGGTTCCTCGGAATCTGGTAGGTCATTAGTAGCTTGGCACGTAGGTCCTGATACCGAGTGCTATACAATGTAAGGGTTCTCAGCCTATGTTGATATGGAAGGCGAAAGAACGCCTTGGCGTGCTTGATGGCATTTCGCTGTGGAGTATTGAGTGCTGCGAAATGTTACCTGTGCCATGGCTCTCAGGCCTAGATACCGGTTCCAAATGAGGTCGCAGTTATGTGTTAGGCATCTGAAGACAGAGAGTTGCATCAAACCACCTGATTTGTTCCCGCAGCACACCGACGTGTTTATTCTCTGTCTGTGAAGTCCTCTCAGATTGTGCTGAGCAGCTTAAATCAGCGTGAATTAACAACCAGTAGTAATGGTTTGATCACAAGGTTGATAGGTAATGTTTCACCATTTTCGGCATATCGTTTGCTTTATAACTATCCTGAAGTCTGTTGGTGTGTATGGCGCTAGCACAGAAACCATCGTGAAAGACAGAGCAGGCAATGGCACACAAGCGTAATCCTCATTCAAGGCTTGCCGGAGCATTTTTTTCCACGATATACATGAAAACGAAAAGCATGACTTGGATCAGCGAATTAGCTTCTTTTAACAAAGCTGTCGCGCTGAAACCCCAAGGGCTAGTTGTCCTACCTGATTATAGGGGATGCGGCCTACGAACATCGAGACTCCAGTTCCATTTGAAGTAAACAGCAGAGAAGGTGTCAGTAGGCTACTGGGATTATCAGAATCCTTCCATCGGAACTCAGGTTAAAGACTACAAGTGCACTGCAGTGGCAAGATATGAAATTAGCTGAGCATGCAGTTCTACAAACGATTACAGATTCCCACTTGAGCACTCATTTATTCAACTTTGAGGCAGGTTTATAGGGAAAAGTAGACGCACTGTAGCCAAATCAAACTGCTGACAGGGTGTCATTATATCAACAATTCAGTACGGGCTGACCCCACCGGTCGGCTTTCTCATACATTATACATTTTACCTCCTGTAGTCTGCTAGAGACATAACAGTAAATCTGCTTGTCTACCAATGCGCAAGTCTTTTCCAATAAGCTTTCCGAATTAGAAGATAGCCAGGTTATTAGGTGATGCGATATCGACAGTTTTACTGAGTTGTGATTGCACGCTGCAATAACGGACGCTGAAGTCT
This sequence comes from Dicrocoelium dendriticum, assembly GCA_944474145.2. NCBI lineage: Eukaryota > Metazoa > Platyhelminthes > Trematoda > Plagiorchiida > Dicrocoeliidae > Dicrocoelium > Dicrocoelium dendriticum. The sequence goes on along the minus strand of OX104065.1, from coordinate 92,811,724 downwards.
TGCTACCGGACATTTTACTCATCCGAAACGACAAGCTCTCAAAAGGAGAAAGAGCAATTTTGTATCACAGATATAACCTGCAATGCGATGCCATGGATGATGCAGATTCGCTGATTCACCGCTTCTCTCTGGGGCTGTTAAGAGAAGAGACACCTACCTCATGGCATTGGCGTACCGTCCCCGAAACTCTATATTCACATTGGGCTGCCATGTCGCGACTGACTTTTGATACACACCAAACCAGAAATACATTCCCACCCTAGTTATCAGTGACATTAGCATACATTCTCTTGTAACGCGTGCCATGGTCCGAGAACAATGCAAGGCGGATATGCAACATCGCAGTGCCATTGTTCCGCTTTATATTCACATCAGTTCGTCAACCAGGTTCAGAACAGGTAATAGATCATCTCTGCTGGATCTTGTGTTCGTCAACAAATAAACTGTTAGCGCGCTGAGCGCAGGCTGTACTCGATGATCATCCAGTCACAAATCCAAGCCTCATCTGCTATGCGGATTATCGAAATATTAGAGCCGAGTTGGTGAGCTTCCTTACGCACTACGATTGTTTAACTCAACCTGTCAGTGTCACTAGCCGAGTGTTCATCTCTAAAGACCCTCCGGAGGTCGTCTGATTTAAACCATCAGCAAATTTAATTAACCGGTCCAATCTGATTCAGAAGAAACGGCTTTTAATGGGACCAAACATTTACATTCGTAAGGAGCAGAACGTGAGTTTGGGTGGTAGTATACAACGCAGCATGGCGATCGAATAGATTTTCTTCAACAACACATAATTAAGACGTCAACGTAAAAAATGCAATTACTGCACACAATCGTTCCGAGGGGATAACTTGGTGAAACAATGGAATGTGGCAGAAACCGCCGGTGTCAAGCAAAATCTTCAGTACGAACAATTTTATGACTTTCGCAAGACGAGACAGGAAGTTCCTCGGCCGTGGACCGTAGATGGCTGAACAAGAACGGCTACGGAAACAGCAAACTCGAGAAGAATACAAGATACCCAGACCATTAAGCGATTTCGCGCGCTTTTGTTACCTTGTCACCAGGATGCAGTTGCAACACGTTTACTGTTGAAGCTGTGTTGCAGGTGTTCTCTATATGCAACCGCAACTTTCCTGAAGTAGATATCATTCTCCCAAAAGGTCTGAGAGCTGCAGTAAGAGAACTGTCACAACATTAGCCCAATTGTTGTAGTAATGCTTAAATCAGAATCAGGATTTTGCCATGTGTTAATCCACAAAGGAGGAGGCAGGAATAAACTTCCAACTAACACACCGTGCCTATTCTCTTGAGGTTAACTGAAGTCCGCGTTGGGGGTTTATCTTGAAACGGGCAACATTATTACTCCCAAGCAATGATTATCTACGACGAATTTACTAGTAGCACGGAGTAGTTGGACCGAGTTAACCTACCATGGAGACACCGTTGATGTGGTCTACCTGGATATTTCAATAGCATTTAATCTTCTGTAACGTCGAGTTTTCTTTCCAGGTGCCAGTTTTGTGGAATCTGTGATCTTCTTTTTAGCTAAATTGCTAGCTTTGTTCGCTAACGAAAGTTAGTGGTCAGAGTTTGGAGCTGTTTATCCGACCCACTATAACTGGTGGGTCCCAACGCTCACTTCTAAGTCCATCTTGGTCCTTGGTATCAAATAATGATTTCGTACTAACCATTGCTCCAAAGTTCTTACTTTTCGCTAACGATTTCAAGATATGGCGTAGGTTGTAGGTGAATGCCAAACAGCCGCTGCTCCGGTGTTATTTACCTACTGTTCATCAGTGTGAAGCTAGGAGGCTGCTGTAGTTTGAGTTGAACACAGAAAAATACTTAGGTATCATTGTGCAAGAAAGTCTGGGGAATTCGCTCCAATGTTCCAAAGCAGCGAACGTGGCGAACATGAACCTGAGACTTTTGAGGCGAGCCTTTGGTGTTTTTGAACGACGGTTGGTACCCATGCTTGTCAACTCCTATATCCGTCCCCACGTCGAATATGCCGTCCAGGCTTGATGCCCATGGTTAAAACAAGACATTCATCTTTTAGAGCAGCCCCAACGAAGAGCTACCAAGGCAACACGCGGATTATCTGGTCTCAATTATGAAGTGCGTCTCAGTTTAATCGGAATGTTTTCCTCCGAATACCGACGACTACGTGGAGATCTCATTCTCGCATACCGGATATTAACGGAAAGCGATCACCCGTGCAAATCGCTGCTCATCCTAGCCTCATATAAGCGATCGAGAGGTCATAACCACAAGCTGAAAATCCAACACTCCCGATTAGACTGTAGAAAATATTTTTACTCTCTTAGAATCTGTTCACAATGGAATGACTTGCCAACGCATGTGGTAAACGCTCCGAACATTATAGCCTTCAAACAATTGTTAGACATTCATCTGAGTGACAAACAACACATTGTGGTGTGATGTACCAGGTTTAGACTATTGGCATTTCAGTTCCATGTCGGAATCTAATGATTTTTATCTATTTGCATTTACCATCCTATGGGTCTTGTAAAGCCAATGCTTTTTATCCCATCATACACTATTGAACTATTGAACATGCATGGTACTCTCCATTCGAAACCAGAGCATCTACTCCTACCATCTCGGAACGCAGGTACTGTACCTATCTGTCAGACGTGATTTGAGCGTGCTGACTCAGCATGACTTGGGTTGTTTCATGCAAGCCGGAAAGACACCGAAAACTGGGAACCAAAACGTCGGGATATTGAGACTGGCGTTCGGACATCTAGACACCTCTACTTTCCGACAGATGCTCAGTTCGTATGTTCGCCCCCCTGTCGAAGGCGCAATTCAAGCATGGCATCCATGACAGTCACGGCTAAAACAAGATCTCACTGCACCGTAGTAGCCTCAACGTCACTGAAATGTGTAATCTTCCATACGAAATGAGGCTGAAAAGCCTTGGAGTATTCATCCCTTGGTATCGCCGATTGCGATCGGACCAAATTTATGGCCTACGTGATCTGAACGATCCAAATCATGTGCTCTGCTCTTTACCGCCGCGCACCAGTAACACCAATATGAGAGGACATTGCTTAAATCTGGAAAAACAGTTCATTCGCCTGGAATACAACTGAAACCTGCTTCCTGTTCGTGTATGATACAACAGAAAGGCACTCCCCGATTCGGGCGTTTCCGAAACAACATTAGTCATATTTACAAATCATTTGGACGACGCAATCAGCCACGTACATTTTGTCCATTAGGCTTATCGCTTTGTTCCAGCAGTGGAAACAAACTGGGCTTTGCTATCCCTTACTTATTGTGAGGTAACGCGGAGTGCAGATTTGCTGCATCTCAAGCAACAATTATAGGAGTCATGCTTAAACCACTAAATGTGCTGTCTGCGTTTGTTTTTAGCCCATTTACTAACTTCATCATACCATCCAAAAAGCTTATAAATGACATTCACCTTAAGTAGAGGATTTCGGTGTGGCAGTTTCCCTCCCGTGCACCACACGACCACCCATTTTGTCCTAGTTTGGACTAATCAGGTAGAGATAGCCGAGCTGGGAGTGAAACTCGATGCATGGTGCTTGACGGCTAACGCCATAATCACAAGGTCATTGAGCTTGGTGAGCAGTGATCTTTAACCAGTACAAAATTATTATTGATTACATGCAAACGCAGAACCTCAGTGTCAACGAATAATTTCTTCCCACTAACAGACCTGCTGAAGTTTACTTCCGCTTGTGGAAATTAGCCTGAATTGAAAAGCAATTCAAAGCCGAGCCACAGGAGCTCGTAACCACCGTAATCCTTTAAGATCACAACAATTTGCACACTCGCTTCAAAGCAGGTAACATGCGATCTGTGCTGGATCTGGTTGATGTGTTATCTGTAAATTGCCCGTTGGTTCGCAGTGATCACTCTGCCATCAGTTTCAACGGAATTTGCCGTGCCGAATATCGGAATGAAAACTATGAGTGATCGAGCCCGTACAAGCTTCGATCAATTAGTCCAGCTAGTCAGCGCCACAAACTGGTCATACCTTGCCAAAGCACCCCGGAAGTAGCCTGGCTCCAGTTCCTAAACAACTTCAGTCAGCTGATTGCAGAGGCTTCAGATGTAAGGGTTTGCAACTAGTCTACCTCAGCTTCTTTCGTTAGGAGCAGAACTCGAAATTGGATGACAGTACGCAAATCAGCATGCGAGCGTACAGAGAAGCTCCAACGTAAAAAATGGGCGAACTACGTAACCCAACTGCTTTGAGAAGTAAAAGCCGCATATCAGCAGAACATCGCAAAAACCTTCAGTGCTAACCACAAACTGCTGCACAAGCACGTCAGTAGCCCCCACGAAATGTGAGGCAAGGATTTCGTGCACTCAGGATGGCCGAAGGACCAACAAGAACGGCTGTAGAAGCACCAGACCCGCTGCGGATGCAATATGCCCCCACGTTCCAATAGGTCTTGCTATCAAGCGATCTGCCAAGCTTTATTGTCTCCTCGCCAGAACTAACCACGTCACTTTTACGGCGGAGGCTGTATTGCAAAAGCTGACTTCTCTACGCAAACATGGCTCGCCAGGTGTCGACACCATTCGTTCAGAGGCATTGGAAGCAGCAGCAAGCCAACTGGCAGGACCTTCAGCTCAGTTTTTCCGGGACTGTTTAGAGCAAAACCAAGTTCCCGATATGTGAAAGCTTGGAAAAATAACCCCGATTCAGAAACGTGGAAGAAGAACGGATCCCTCCAACTACCGCCCAGTATCTCTTCTTCCTATACTCTCCAAAGTCATGGAATCCATAGTTGCCGATGCACAGGTGTGTTACCTGGAAAACTGTAACAGCATCACACTTGAAAAGCACGGCTTCCTTCGACAGCCATCATTCACAACGAATTTACTAATCACACGCAGTAGTTGGACGGAGACAGCTTACGCTGGAGAAGGCGTTGATGTGATCCATCTGGGTTTTTCTAAGTCATTAGATCGTGTAGATTATGGCACATTACATTCCAAGCTCCAATATTGCGGGATGCGCAACCTTATTCTAAGCTGGATTGCCAACCTTCTACTTCAACGGCAATTAGTTGTCAGAGTTCGGAGCTCTTTGTCGTACCTCATACAGGTCGCGTGTGGTGTGTCGCAAGGCTCAATTCTAGGTTCACGATTGTTTTTGGTGTTTATTAATGATCTTGCACAGGGAATCGCTTCAGACTTCCTAATATTTACCGACAATATCAGGATGTGGCGTAGGATCCGGGAGAACTCCGACCATCATCTGCTTCAGAGTGACCTAGGCATGGTATGTCAATGTTGAACCCAAAATGTACTACATTTCAACATGAGTAAACGCAAGGTACTATCCATACGAGAGCAGAACAGCTACTCATACCGGCTCGAAACGAATGTTTACAACAATCGACTATCGAAAGTGACTTGGGTGTGCTGGTTCGCTATCATCTGGGTTGCTCCAGGCAATCCGAATAGGCATGGAAGACTGGAAAACAACACGTCGGACTGTTGCGGCGGGCATTCGGACAAATAAACAGCCCTATTTTTGACTAATGTTCAGTGCGTTTGTTCGCCCCCCTGTCGAATACACCATTCAGGCTTGGCATCCGCTGTTGAAACACGACCTTAATGTTCCGGAGCCACTTCAACGTCCGGCATCTAAGTACGCATTTGAAACGGGCCATCTCCCGTACGAGCGGAGGCTGAAGCGATTGAGTGTATTCAACGGACGGTGTCGCAGATTACGAGGCGACCTGGTTTTGGCATAGGTGATTCTGCACGGTCCACACACTATGTGCCGCTGCTTACTGCAAATCAGTAGCAATACTCATGGAAACTAGCAGAATAGTGCAACCGTCTGGAGTGCCTCAGAAATTTCTTTTCTTTCCGTGCCTGTCACTTGTGGAATGCTCTCCCAGAATCGGTCGTAACCGCACCGACACTAACAGTATCTAAGAGACAGTAGGATGTCGCACTCATCAACTTGCACTTTTCATTTAGCGCTACTTTTGGCGTTTACCATGAATTTGTTTGATGTTATCTGTGGGTGCTGTGAATTTACGCGGATTGCAAAATTACAGCGGAGCAAACGATAAGTCCTTCTTTTCTTCTTTTAATCACTGACTGTTTTACTGGTGGTTTTTGTGAGTAGTGTAAGTTTTGTAGAAAGTAGAAACCACGATAAAACCGGTTGTTTTACTCTTATTATTATTACCATTATTATTACTATTTGGATACCCTCGTCAATTAACCAACGGTACATACAAAGCAGTGCTTCTTAGCGCATATAATTCATTTTTCATTGTTCGTCGTTAATTTTTCATTTTCGTAATTCCGGTTTCTTCAGAATTGGACAGCAATTGTCTGGTGAATTTATTTCCATGGTTCTGTATAGCGATGCTTGGTCACGAGGAGGAAGTGTTCCAGACAGTGCGGTATTGATGGTTGCGCCTTTACTCTGTGGGGCATTTTAAACGCCATTTTAACTTGTATCACGTAAGAGGAGTCTCATGTACGAGAATATGGAGGACAGTACTAGTGGCTGGTCGTAACTTATATTGCAAGAGCTTCGAAGAAGGGAGAAAATCAGTAAGAGCTAAGGGGACTCATGGCGCTTGACTTGCCGAGAACGGGCAAGTGATAGAGATTTACAATCAGTACAACAAATGAACTGTGTGATTTTCGTTGGAAACAGATGATTTGCCCAGCAGCGTCCAACCGTTATTGTTGCGTAGTAGCCGACACCGCGACACCTGAACCAGTCAGTTTGTATTGCGTCCTGTAGTAGCTCATTAATCGTATCTAGCGTACCCTTCTCATTTTATTTCAACGCACAACCTTTAATAATTATGCTAGAACATTAAAACCCAAAAAACTCAATTTGCTTACCTTTATCAGCTCTTTGTGCATTCATTACACTTGACCACCACCTCTACAAGGACGAAAGGCATCATGAAATAAGCAAAAGAAAATACAGAAAGTAGCAACCAAAAACACTGTGTAACGCTTCTAAGGCCTTGCTTGTTGTGCTACGAGGCATTAACTTACTTCAAGAGGAAGTCAATTCACTAAACTGCAACCCAAATTAAGTTCACAAACTACGAGAAAATCTTGCAATCCTATTTTCCTATGGGTTGAATGTCTGATCATACCAACCTATTTCATTAGATGTAATCACTCTGAAGACGTTGTCTTTGGTGATATTTCCCTAGCAGTTGATGAATAGTAGATATTTCAGCAAGGAGTAGATGAACTTTTCACTTGGTTAAGCCACAAATATCTCCATAACTCTTCCAGGCGTTGTGATGTCACGTCCAGTCTTTTCCGCTCGGACACTGTTTCCTTTTTAATACCATCTTTCATCGTGAGTGAGCAAAACACTACGCCTTTATTCATCGTAAATATTCCGTCGTTTTCCAGTCTAAAATTTTGCCGTGCTCGATGAGCATTCTTACAGATTTTCAGTGTCAGGAGACAATCCTTATAGGCCCACGAGCTAAAAATGTTTTGACCACTCAAAGCTCTAATTCTATGGTTTGTGAATACATATGTTCTCCCCATTGGTTATACTGTTCCCCTGCACCTTTCACCGAACTTCTTCAAAATCATCATACGCTTCTTGTACGCTCAATAAAAGTTAGCTCACGATGACCTGGATTAAAAAATAACCTTTCGTTGAGTTTATCTTTTGCAACCATTTAGGTGCATAAATGAAGTTTTATGCAGCATTCTAAACGACCTGTAATCCCCCTATGTCCTGTTTTGGCCAGTACGTATTTATTTCTTGCACGTACGCGAAAGATGGAAGGTCATTATCTCGTACCTCATCATCTCGCAAATCTATTTTGTCCTATTTGTCTTGGTTGTTGGTCGACCCAAAAACAATGATGCACCAGTTGAGAGATGGTTTATTTGAGTGAACATGCGCACGTTTTTTCTCATACCACTGTATTTTTTCACTGATATAGTATATTCGCACCAAGGCAATGGAACAATGGTTTATTAGGAGTATAAAAGCAACAGCACGACAACATCTGTAGGATGGTTAGGGTGACTATTACAAGACGAAAAACAGTGTCGGTAAAGAATGTCCTGGCTACATGTCACCAAGATGTTTGGAGCAGCACACGCTTGAATATTCCTGCCAGATTATCCACCTTAACACAGGTATTTTGGTTTACCCCGATTTCTTCGTGTTGGTGAGTACAAAATCAGTCTACTTGTCGCTAGTCAAAGAACAGAAATCAACTCAACTATTATGGATGGTGTAATGCACCATAGAGTCATTGTTCGAAACCGGCGCTTGTGGGTTCAGAAATGAAAATGCGCGTAAGAGCGTTTCTCGTTTGACGAATTAGTAGGGAAAATTAACTCAGTCTGCATTTCTGCCTACTGTATTGGGTGGTCAGTTTCACCTGACGACGCCTCAAATTGGTGCTGCGGATACGCCTTAAGAGCTGACAGTAAGCGTGACCAGGTAATCAAGATCTGGTGAACTGGAAGGACGTCGACATGAAAGCTGTGACAGTCTTCGCATTCAACCATAGCTTCTAATAGGTGCATCAGTCCCGACAGACGAGGCATCCACTCATCTTCGTTATCCCTGTTGGAGGTTACCAGACGCAAATTTCGTTCTGTGCCTGTGGATTGTAGAATGTGCAATACTTGTACGTCCATTCCTCGCGCGCATGCGACTGCGGTTGTAAAGTGTTCCTGACTTTGGGGGAGTAAATTTGACCTACTGTTGGCTGGTTGGCGTTTCGAGTTCTGAGCTTTCCACGCTACTGATAACTGGAGCAGTAGTGTCTCCGTTTAGTACACCACGGAACGACTACCAACCATGAAGATCAGGGTAATTAGGCTCTGATTCCACTTGCTGGGGACTTGCTGTTCATCCAGGCATATTTTTAAAAATATTGTTAGTGGCTCAGCTATCTGCCACCTGCAGTGCTTTCGGGTGAATATTATCAACGATTGCAGCTTCCACAAAATCGCAGCTGAAGGAAGAGTGACGTGCGTAAATACCCTTGTTTATACGAAGAGGAGAGGTATGTGACACATGCTGGTGGCCCAGCTGCATTTTGTAGCATAGTTGAGTTGTTATTCTTTGAATGCATCCTTGGCGTTTGGAGCATATCCATTTACTGTGCTTAGTGGGGGAACATCACGTCTCACTACACACTTTGTACAGAAGCATGTTGTTGGCACAATAACTTTCCGTTAGGCTCTGCTAACATACTAACTTGTCTTCACAAGCAAGGGTAGTACGATGGTTGCGATGCCCTTAATAGTTGCGCCAGTTGTCAGGCCCATGGTGCGATCTGTACACATGCAACGCTGAGTCTCTCAACAACATGCGTTTTCGGGTTCTGCTCCGAAGGAACGATGCTGCCCTTGCAGAATGATGGGCCTGATTTCCCATGCGGATTTAATCAGATCACAGAACTTACCAGCAAACTACAGCCAGGCGGTTTCAATGGAACGGCCATCCGGAAATTCTCAAATAGCATCTCCAAGAAGTATTGTAAATATGTCGCAAAGTGTGATTGTTCGAAACAGGCAAGGCATCATGGGTTTCTGGATCATGAGCTTTTCCATCGTGATCACTAAGTTAAGCACAGACGGTTTCTTTCCTACTCTAAACCTGGTGCAAGAACTGACATAGCTGAAGAGCGGAATGTTTGCCATAGGATCTTGAAGGTCCATTTTGAATTGTTCGCTGTGGGTGCCAGACCTTCTAAATCTTGAAGGTTGAAGTCACCTGAGATGAGAACATGGCCGTATCGCTTTCGATTGACTTTATTAAGGTCACAGATAGGCAAGAGTCCATATTTGGTAAACATTGGGGATCGAACGAACGGCCACAAGACAGGTGTTGTTAAGTCTCAATTGTAGACTGCACCAGAGTGAGTGCATGACCAGCGTGCCTGCAGCTCACTGCAGAATTAGTAAATTGTCTCACCTCCCTTGCTAAGGCGAGCGTTCCGGAGAGGAAAAATACAATGTAGCAAGACATCGGCCTCTGTAATTTTGTTTACAGCCAAGTTTCCCTAATGGATAGTAGGTCCTAAGCATATAGTACTTGACAAAGCCGCAGTTCGGCTAGCTACTTTATGAGTGATTCCACGTTTTGTACCTGCAGGAAAGTTTTGCTGTTTTCAGCAGTGCGTTGGGCGATGTGTATTTTGGGTGTAATGTTGGACCGGTGAAAGATCGGCCCCCAATCGATTTTGGTGAGTCGGTGACGAATTCATTTGTGTCAGATCCGAGGATGCCGCCGTTACCTCCTTGAACTTCTCTTTGTATTTAATCTATAGGATGTTTTCACCAGTTTCGTTGGCTAACTGAGTGATGTTGTCCGAACCGTTGTCGGGAAGTGCTTCGACTAAACAGTTTCTCTCGAGTGTTTTCTTACGGGACACTAGTTTCATCCGGAGCTCTGAAGATAGGCTGGTGCGACCTGCATACCAAGCATGTGAACGACTATCTGATTTGGGAACTGGTTGCAAACTACCTCACTTAATTACAGAAAATTCCCCTTCTTGATGTCATCATCGAAAAATAGGAACTCAGGTGCAATTTTTTCGCTATATCTTTGATAAATTCCAAGAATATACGTCGTACATGTTCCGATCCTTTTGGTACGCCACACCTCACATCAACTGCGTCAGGCATTGATTCTGACTCTCACATTAGCCGTTGTTCTTGTGGCAAATTACTAATCTAACTAAGGTTTGTTTCGCCGTTGCCGTAGTTCCGAATCTTTTGAAGCAGATTTCGATGTGCTAAGCGATCAAACGTTTTTGTTAAGTCCGCGTAGATGACGTCGACTCCTGCTCCATCATCAACAGCTTCATTCCGGATATTACGTATTTCTAATATTTTAGGATTACATGAATTCTTTTGACGAAAGCCAAGTTGCTCTGGGGCTATTAAGTTGTGGCTTTCCAGTAATAGCATCAGCACATCTGCGATCATTGATTCCATTACTTTGGATAGTACCGGAAGTAGTGTTTTTGGACTGTAGTTGGCAGGGTCATTGCGGCTACCGCATTTATGGATAGGAGTGATGACCCTTCGCTTCCATACTGGTGGAATATGGTTCTCTTCTAGACATCGCTGATAGAAAACAGCCAGTGGTTTTGTTAGAGCACTAGCTACCACCTGCAGAGCCTTTGGTCGGATGTTGTCCACCCCAGGAGAACTGTGGATACGCAAGGAAAACAACTGCTTCAACACAGCTTCCCCAGTGAAGGTGATATTGTGTAAACCCGACGATGGAGTAATAGGAATGAGGAGAATGTGTGGGCTCGTTACCTGATGGAAAGTTTGGGAGTAATGAAGCCGTAGGAGATTGGCTGCTTCCATTGCTGATCGCGTGCACCCATCAGCCGTGACTAGTGCTGGTGTGCCCCGCTTCACCTTTCGAAGGCCGTTAACGTGCCAATACAGAAGTTCGTCGGTGTCATGGCTGAATCTCCACTTGAAGCGCCTATGGTTGGAGAAGTGGAAGCAGGCATGTTTGAAGCTCGTCCAATTATGGGAGTGGGGTGACCCAGTGGATTTAGAGTCACAGACGCTGCAGTGCGGTTGAAGCGTCTAGCTCTCTTCCTTGGCTTAGATTCAGAGCTTACTTTGGCTGGTCGAGGTATTCTCGTGGCCATATTTCTCTCCATGGGATCGATATTAGAATTTACAAAATAAGCGATTATCTCAGCCATCCTATCGCACTTTTTCATGAGCAAAGATAAACAGTTGATAACTGGGATGACTTGACATGTTGAACAAAACCAAATTGTGTCAGCTACTTGGTTTGTTTCTCTCACTTCTTGGACGGATTTGAACACATATCGCGGACAGAACGAGTTAATGCAGCTAAAGCAAGTTTCACTGATCTTAAGGAGTTTACTGCAATTGTCTGCACAACATAGGTGACGTTGAACCATTGGAATGCCAGTGGTGGAGTGCAGGTACTGACCGAACTAAGTGGATTTTCGGTTAATGAACCTCTTCCTTATTCCATCATCCCTGCGACTTTTAAGTATGTCCAGCTATGACCGACAACTGTTCCGTTCTACTTCGTATCCAACCGGTATGTTAACAAGAGCACTGTTGAGGCGTTCTACCGAATATGTGAGGTATTGCTCCAACGAACAAAAATCCAAGGTATCATCAACATACCGTTTGTAGTAGGGCACCTGGCCTATTTCCGTAGAAATGCTTCATTCTGTCATCAGTATGAACAAATCAGTGAGAACAGGATCTAATGGGCTACCCATTGCTACGCCGTCAATATGACGGTACGGTGTGTACCGGAAGTGAAAATCCACATTCCCCCTGCATAATGGTAGAGATTCTCTCAGCAATTCAGTCGGAATTAGAAACGAACAGCCTCAGTTTTTAGCTAATTCGCACACATAACCAACCGTTTGATGTAGTGGGACGTTGGTAAATAAGGAGTTTACTTCCAAGGGACATGTGATTGTTTGATAAGTTGAGCTCATCCAGGTCGCCGATGCGTTGAAATGAGTCTTTAAGGCTGTACGGATTGAACTGTTGTTTCAGCGGAGATTAAATATTCACTAACCAACGAGCCAGTTTAAGCTGGGGCGCGTCTATCATTGAAATGATTGGCCTGTGTGACACTTCACGCTTATGTGTCTTTTGGGGATCCATACGACTGTGGAACAGTGGTATCACTCGGCTTCAAACTATTAAAAGTATCCGTCCATCACGCGGTAGAGGAGAAACAATTCCAGGTGACGAACTATGCGTGTTTCGACATTGGTTATGTCCCCCACTTTCGTGAGCCCTTCGTTAGTGAATTGGCACCCACTCTTAGCTATACCTATGCATAGCGGTTATTGTTAATGGGACTGAAGAGACAATACGAAATGCATTTATCTACCAGCGTTCGTCTTCTTTCCGTGGTTTTCAAATCCTTGAAGGGATGCAACATGGCGTGCTTACAAGATTAACCCGGACTCAGAGACTTGGGGCCATTTCCTGGCCCATCACAATCATTGTGCCGCACTTGTCCGTGAGGATAAAGTAACTTATCAACAGTGTCTATCCAAAAAATTCATGGCAAACAACTTTCTACCATATAGACATGTCAATAAGCTTCGTAAAGGGAAGCATGGAATCCCTCCACTTTTCACGACAGGCGGTAGAGTACAAAGTGCCGAAGAAGCAGCTAATGCCCTGCGACTACAATACGCCCCAATTTTCGAATTCGCAACCTCTACCTGTCCCATAATATCATGCACATTACCGATCTCATTGTTTACAAATGTAATTTTCAACCCATCAGTTGTGCTAAGGAAGTTACTCTCACTGCGTGAGCATAGATCTCCGGGAGTCGACAACATCCGCCCGAAGGCACTGAAGGCTGTGGCCAACAAGCTAGCTGAACCACTATCACAGTTTTTCCAAAGGTGCTTTGATGAGCAACAAGTCCCCACTATGTGGGAGTGTGCCATTATTACCCCTATTTTTAGAGGCGGTAGCCCTTCAGAGCTTGCATACTATCGTCCAGTGACTCTCCTCCTTGTGCTCGAGAAGGTGATGGAAGCAGTCGTCGCTCAGCCTTTAATGGACCACCTGGAAAAATGCAACATCTTGGTACCGGAACAGCATGGCTTCCGTCAACACCGGTCAAGCACCACCAAACTACTGATTGCACGAGGTAGTTGGAAGGAAGTGGCCGATGATGGGGTCGGGGTTGACGTCATCTATCTGGACTTCTCCAAAATTTTCGACCTCCTTGATCACCGCATCCTACTTCAACAATTACTGAGATACGGAATCGGAGATCCTGTACTTGGTTGGATTGGCAGCTTCCTTTACCGATGGAAGCTTCAAGTACTTGTTAGGGGATCACTCTCTAACTCAATTCAGGTGGAATGTGGTGTTCCACAAGGCTCAGTGCTGGGACCGCGTTTATTCCTGGTGTTTATCAACGACCTGGCAAGAGTCATCCCGTCAAACTTCCTGCTTTTCGCCGATGACGTCAAGATATGGCAGGCGATTAGTAACAAACCAGATCATGATCTGCTCCAATATAACCTAGATTGCATTTACGAATGGTCAAAGAGGAACAAGCTTCAATTGACCATAGCTAAATGCAAAGTGCTGCATCTGCGTTGCCAGCTGGTGAGCGCTTACAAGCTTGGAGACCACACCTTGGCGAAGGTCTCTCAGGCGCGTAACCTGGGTGTATTGGTACAGGAAGATCCCGGGTGTACAAAACGAGCAGAGAAGGCGACGAGAACCGGAAATCAACACTTCGACCTTCTTCGCAGAGCCTTCGGTCGGTTTGAACCCTCAATCTTTCCCCAACTGCTTAACGCCTACGTGCGACCTCACGTGGAATATGCTATTCAAGTGTGGCAGCCGTGGCAGAAACAGGATCTCGTTGCTCTCGAGACTCCTCAACGACGGGCAACCAAGAACGTTTCACCTGTTTCACCTGCCCTATCAGCTTAAACCGAAATCCCTACGAATGTACAGCAGTCGATATCGGCTTTTGCGGGGGGATCTCATAATGGTTTACCAGATTCTGAAGAACGCAAACCACATTTGCCGTCCGCTGCTGGAATTGAACCACAGCGCTAAACTCAGAGGTCACCCTCTGAAACTGACAATTCATTATAGCCGGCTTGAATGCCGTAGAAATTTCTTTTCTCTCCGCGTGTGTGAGCCTCGGAACGCCCTCCCTAATTATGTGATCTCTGCCCCCAATCTGGCGATATTAAAAAAACGTGTTGACGATGCATTATCTCACTTACATTTCGTTTTATGACTTGCTAGCCAGGGGCTACAAAACGCAATCAAACGGTGTCTTGCCAAACGCCTAACCAATGGATTTATGGATTTATAGGTTTAATACGCGAACATCTCCGCTATTCTACATAAGTCTATGGTGAGTCCACCACAACGCTTTTCACTTGATTATGCAATTGATTTTCGCAATACTTTCCATTCCATGGGACTTGTTAAGCGATGCTTTTTTACCCGTAATAAACCATTGTACCATTGTTCTATTGTGCCACTAGATCCAAGCCTGACGGTGGATCCAGCGTCCTTGTACTTCATAGGCAGTAAACGGTCAAACTTGAGCATTAGCCTTTCCCTTTAATCCTACCCTCGCCTTAACCAACTGTTAGATGCTTTGTTGAAAAGTTGGTCGTATTCGATAGGAGTTACGGCGGTCTGTAAATCCAGGTTCATATGACTGACATCGAAGCGGATGTCGTTTAAACTTCAGGCCGTTAGTAATTTCCCTTGTTTTAAAATTACTTTGGAAGCATTGGACCTAATCGTGGCTGCAGTCTAGGTATTGTCCAGAGCTTTTAATGAGAGCAATTTGGGAAATCAATTATTTTTAAACTGGTTGGTTTTCGAGATACGATGATTCATCCATTTCGCTTCAAGATCCGCGAATCGAACGAACCCACCTCGCAATTTTCAAGCAGATGTTATGTAGTTGAATACAAACTTGCAGCATATACTTGGAGCAAATCGAGTACTTATAACTTCATAGAGGTTTGGATACTAAGTTGGTGCAATTATTAAACAAATTTTTGACGCTTTTGACGCCAAAGCCCTCGCTGGATAAGCTGTGCTACCAAGGAATAGCATTGGGTGGTTTCATGCCGGACCTATACATTGCATAAAAAGTAGAAAGCTACATGTGCGAACGTTGTTGTTCCTGTCTTCTTGCAAGATCTGTTAACTATTATTGCTCCTCACCTTGTCTGCTGGGCTGGCATACAATTTCCACCTCACACTAACTTTTTGCAGCAATACATTTAAAGCTGTGGACGCTTGCAATGATGACATACATATTTCTTGCTTTGGCTATTTTCACCCTGACTATCCTACACGATTTCTTTAGCACCTGCCTTTTATCAGTGATTAATCATAGTTCATTGTTAATAATTCACTGTTTGCTATCAATTTCTCCGTTCAGTGATCGATTCTATTAGTCAGGCGACCATACCTTGATAATCTACCACCATCCGGTTACTTGTTCATGCTGTTCCGGCGGTATATGCCGCCTAATATCGCACTGTACCATAGCTACAATGACTTTAAATGAAGTAACCTCAACTACTCAAAACGCCAATTCGGTTCATAAAGGCCGATGTCTGGCGCAACTTGAAAACGATCGAAATTCCGCTCATAGTTCTGATGAAACCTACTTTATTGATCAGAAAACCAGCTTCATCCGCCCAAATCACAAAATAGCAAATGTGAACCTTCATTTGCGAAGTCCCATATTCACATACCTCTAGTGGACTTGTGCTTTGTGCTTTTAGGAATGCAATATGCACTGATGTAAATAACTGCGCAAAAAACAATAGGAATGGCAGTGAGGCAGCTTGCTGTGCACAGTTGTAGGCGTATGGCCGATCGCATAGCAACAATGGATTTTTCAACCCAGGTCGTCATTAATTTGGCACTGCAGTATGTGCATCTCTGTGTGCCAGAGCCACTGTGTCCCCGCAGTTACTCTCGAGGCCTCAGTTGACTTTCTTCCGCCGGAACAAATCGATCTAACTGAGATGTTTGCGCAAAAATGTACTGTTCCCCTGCTATCTGTCCACTGTCTTATTTGTGCTTTCTATTTCGTTTGTCGTCCCAGATTGTTATCAGTCTTTAACAGAACGTATTCTATTGATTCATAGTTTTTTCTATTCAACCACATGACTTGGAACTCAACCACCATATTGTGAGCGAGTACGCGGTGGTTGACATCCATGAAGTCCGGGGTTGGGGCAAACACAGTAACACGCCTTACTTCACTTGGATCATTATAGCTACACATACTGCTCTGCTCACCCATATCATCATTATGGTAATGTTTCGTTCGGCCTACATGACGCTTGCCGAGAAAGCTTCGGAGGTCTTCTGCCGCCACAGATAAGATGTTTTCTAGATCCCGACAGCGATCCACAATGAATTGCGCATGAAGATAAAACAGGCGCTCATTAATGTGTCCATTCGGTCGATGGAACCAGCTGTTGGTAACTCCGCATTCGCTGTCCCATCCACAATGCTTCCGGTGGTACACAGTTTCTGGAGTTGGTTCAAAAGGTTCAACAGATGGTAGCTTATTTAGGAATTTCAACACGGCTTGCGCCACAGCATGCGTCGCATTCATCCGTGTTCCTGCATGTTAACTATCTGGTGGAGATGCATATAATGCATTGCTAGCAACTCAACATCTTGGAAAAAACTTGAAACCGATCGAGAACTCTTGCTTTCAGAAAGACTTGAAAACAACCGGTTGATATACTTTGTGGGCAACGTTTCGCTTCTGACACAAAAGCTTCCTCAGGCCGAGTGAACCAGTCGAGGATTGGTATAGCATTTATAGCGAACTGGGATGACAATCGCGACGAATAGGATGTAGCCAATAAGTCAATCACGTTACAGGTCAACGCATCACTCCAAATAGTGCACGGAACGGCCATAAGTGGTTCGCGTTACAAGGTCATACACGTAAGCCCTGTTAACAATGGGTGCAGGGATGGTGTGATGTTCATTCTCTGCCCTGGATCCGTCCGCCGGCGCTCCTCAGACTGGTCAGGTTAACACAGCTCGCCATACGCTTGAAAGCTCCGCCCCTTCCACTCTATTGACGCAGCTGTTCACGTTGCTAATCACAACAGCCTCAGCAGTCAGCCTTTGGGGATTTGATCGCAACTCCTTTCTGACGAGTTTAACGTTATCCAAGTCGACCTCATGCCCTGTATCTGTCGCGTGCATCGCTACTGCCGAACTCCTTAGTAGAGCCATATATTCAAGCTCATTTCTCAGTGGCCGTGTTATGCGTCTCTTGTGTTCTGCTATCCTTGTGCGTAGCTCTCTCGTGGTTTGGCCTATGTACACGTATGTGCAGTCTTTGCAACTAATTTTGTGAACGTAATTGGTTGCCCTATCTAGGGGAAATGGGTCCTTCTAGCGCACTAGTGTCGAGCGGAAAGTTTGTCCTTTCTGGAAAATTGCCCTTATGTTTTTCTTAGTTAAGACCTTCCGGATGGCCTCCGAAGTTCCATCTTTATAAGGAATACCTACCGTTCCAATCCACTCGGTGGTTCGCCGTGGTTGAGGATTTAAAATCCGCCGCAACTGGCGTTTCACTAACCACCCCGGGTATCCACTACCATGCAATTGGTTCATTACTTCTTTCTGGGCGGTCTTCCTATCTTCTTCCTCGGTGCACAGGGTCTGCGCTATGGGAAACAGATATGAGGCGGTTGTAGTATACACATGCTTTAGGTGGCCGGAACTATAGTGGAGTACATCATCTCTGTCCGTCGGCTTGCGATATATCGCTGTTTTTAGACTAACCCATTCCTGTGAACTAAGCAGTCAAGGAAGGGCAATGTTCCACGGCCAGAATCGAGTTCCATAGTGAAAGCTTTAGTCTTCGCAAGAGTGTTCAAGCTGTTTAGAAACTCGTCTTTCTTATCCCATTTTATGATAACAAAGTTGTCATCCACGTGGCACCACCAAATTTTCGGTGAGTTACAAGTGTCAGTCAGCACCCTAGTTTCAAAATCTTCTATGTATAAGTTTGCCAATACAGGGGCTAGTTATCATCCAATGGCAACTCCTAGTTTCTGAGTGTATAATCTAGACTGGAACGTGAAATAAGACATGTTTAGGCACAATTTCCTTCCTTCCATTATTTGATCTACGGTAAGCTTCGTCCTCTCTCCCAGATTACTCTCCCCATTTAGACTATGCTTTGCTATCTCCAAATCGTCGCAAATTTGCACGTTGGTAAGAAGCGAGTTAACGGCGAAACTGAGCAACATTTCATCCGACTCAACCTCAAGACCATACAGCTTTCTCGCAAAGTCATAAGAGTTCTTTACGAACGTATTCGTTTACCCTGTCAAGGGTTGCAATATGCTAGCCGAATATCTAGCTAGTTCATGCGTCGTGGAACCTATGACATTTACAATAGGTCGAGTGGGTACGTCGGGCTTATGTATATTCAGCAAACCATACACTCTTGGTGGAAGAGATTATTTCGGGTATGTGTTGTACCAGTTTCCAGGTCCTAGATGCTCCTTTACGTTCCTTAAGTAATTACTAATCGCTGTCTTATTCATCGCTGACATGCTGGGCTTGTTGTCGATAGCCTTATATGGTCCCGTCACTAGGTGCGCCTCCATGTTTTCCAATTAATCTGACTTGTTCATTATCACAGTGGTTTTGCCTTTATCGGCTTTTGTGATAACAATGTTCGGATCTTCTTTTAAGGCAGTTAATGCGACATGTTCCTCTGGTGCAAGATTCGGCTAACCCGGCTGCTTTCAACAGCAGACAACTGCTAACTGCTGGTGAGGTCTCAATTCACACCAGTGCCATAAAGGGCTCAAGCAAATATCGACCCATTACTTGTATTTCAGCATTCTTAAAGGTATTTGAAAAAATCATTCTTGATAGGAAGTTAACACAAAAGTGGTTCAAGTGTACATATAAATTTGCCTTAGGCAGATCCATGTCAGCCCAAGTCGCAGTAGCCTGTTTTGTGCACTCGGTTCTGTGGTCCTTGGACAATGGGGTCATACAAGCCCGAGCCTGGTTTTTGGACTAAAGCAATGCATTTGGCTACTTAAACTGCAAATCGCTGTTTAAAGAGCTACTCGGTGGTGGAATACGTCCTTCCGTCGTGCATCTTTTGACGGATTAGTTTACCGGTCAAACTCAGGCAATCCGAATTGAAGGCAGCAGCTTCTCGCCCCTAATCACACACTGGGGCTCTTAAAGGACCTGTTCTGTTACCATTTCTATTTTCCAACCATGCAAGCTTTATACCAGTTCTAGAAAACACAACCCTGCTTAAACCCGAGGATGACCTTGCCCCAAGCGTAAATTCAATCAGAGTGGAAACTGCCGCTCTATGTGACAAAATGCAATGCTGTCATTTTTTCACTGCACTGTGGCGCTCGATATCAACAGATTCGTCAGAAGTGCCCGAAACTCAACAGCGATGGGGCAAGATTGCACTCTTCCACATTGAGAGAGTATTTGGGTGTCAAGATGAGCTACGGTTTATTTTAGTCACATCATATAAAAGAAACGTTCATAAAAGTCTGGAGGTGATCGTTCTATGCCTCACACCTGCGAGCTTCCTCTGTCCCCCAGATTTGACTCTTCGCTCTGTCACTGCTTCTATTTTTACACACTCGAAGAATTGCCCACCTGTAATTTTTCCTGGTCTACTGGACAAGGACTTTATATTAATCTGCAGGTCGTTAGAACAATTGTTGCGATGCAGCGGTGTATCGAAGCTGACGCTTGTTGACATACTTGTATTCACACATGTTGGTTCTTGAAAGAAACTGGCCTCAACTGTACTTGCGACACACGTCACTCCCTCCACTGTGTGTTGTCAGAAAGTGTGTCAACCCTGTGAGCCAGACTGAAGTACTAATTCATATATGCACGTACACGAGCGTACCCTTCGTCAACTATCCCCTACCTTGCGTGATTTTCGCTAGACCAAAACAAAGTTGTCCAAGAATTAACCAACCAGTTTGTGTCATGATTGTATTATTCGTTCTCAATTATTCATCGAATGTTTAAACTTCATGTTTTATATCACTGTATCTGGATGCACAAAACTCTTTCTTGGCTTGACGACCATTTCCTTAACTTCATTCTGTACCATTCCTCGGCCAGGTTCCCCCTTGCTCAAGAGAATTAGCCTTAACGACAAAGCAGTTGCTCTGAGAGACAAACAAGTTGGGTCTTTAGGCAATTGCTTTGGGTCGGGCGTGTAACGCTCACTGGCGCAGGTGTGTAGGTGGGTGGATAGCCCAGCGCCTTCAGTCAATATGGCCTCAGCCGTAATAAATGGGCTCACAGCAAGTCTTACAGGTGCAAGTGACACGTTTCAGCTCCTATGTGCTACAGGCTCGGTCGCAGGTTCACCATGTGCGCCTGTCTTTCTCTGTTTAAAGAAGCCAATTCCACCAATTAGGACGCGGGTAAACATTGGCGCTACGATTGCGGGTGTGATGACGAGCCGCTCACGAGGTGACATTCGAGCGCAGTGTGCGGTAGCGAACAGTCAGGGACCGATTGTTCAGCTTGTCGGCGCCATAACAAATAAAGTGTTCCTATGTCGCTCTGTGTCCATCTTTGTCAGTCGCCAATTGGTAGCTACCTACAGACGTCATGTGACTGTTTACATGATGTGCGCACTTTACTCGCACCGACATGGACTCGTTCTGAATTCCTCATGTCATTCGATTATGATTCCTTAGGTTCCGATACGGTTATTTTTTTACCTACAACGTAATGCATTGTCGCCACAGTCTTGACCGGTCATCCGGTCGCACTTTATCTCAGCTCTCGCTTTACTCGCTGAGGTCATTCAAATTCTCTACACGTGTCCTTGTGCGTGCGCTTTTTCGAACCAATTCAACGAGCACTACTCAGCGCTTTCCATCTCTTGGATCTAACTTGTGTGGATCAAACAGTTACAACTGTTCTCAGTTTTTGCACCTTCTTCGTCAAGTTGTGTTCTTGAAATCACCTCATTCTTGAAATGTCCGAGAATAATTTTAATCTCATTGGGTAGAAGAAGCTGAGGACTCTTAAACGACCCTGGAACCATCTCTACGGGCCGCAGCATAACAAAGTTAAAAGACATTTTGCTTCGTTCACTTACTAAACATTGCGTCCGAGACACTTAACTAAGCATGCCAACGTCCTGTGCGCATCGTCGCTTAACACGGTGCGATCAATACACGCCGAGTCTTCTTGTGCTTATGTTCGTGCCGCTGAATCCGGCAAGCTGCACGCGACCGCGATAATGAGAGAAGCTTTGTGACAGCCATCTAACTCGGTGGATTGACCTTGAGGCAGGAAAACTTCACTCCAGGGTCTAAGGTACGGCTAACCATCACACGTTCATGTGCCCTGCTGAGTGCCACTTAGGAAACCGCGGTGCCTAAAGGTGCCTGTGGAATGTGAAATAAGATGTCCAAATTTGGGATTTTCCGTGAAAATTGCTCAACCTATTTTTAGTCGGAATGCTGGAAAATTAAACCAAGCGAGTGTAGGTTGTTCAGCTGCAAGTCAGACAAATTTTGGTTCTGTTCAAAGCGACATTCTGTCATACTAGGTAAAACGGCAATTGCATTGATCTGGAAGTATGAAGAGCTTGCAGAAGTACTTGAGATGTTGGGCACCCTAATAGCTTCGGTAGGAACAAGCATAGCAGGATGGCTCTTACAGTCCCCTCCACCGAACTCCACTGCAAGCCAACTCAACAACCCAGAATGCTACACAAATAAAGTTGCTCCTGTAAACACTGCCAATAATCCAAATCGCCAAAGTTTTCTTGAACACTTTATTCCCAGCCCGTTAACAACAATTTCCAAGAAACCCAATTCTTCTCACCGGACTTTGTTGAAACCCAGGAAATATGCCAATACCAGTGGCAGCTGGGCCATTGTTATATCAAAGTGCACTGCGAAATCAGACGCTGCTGTTTCTATTACCACCCCCATAACTAATGTACAAGGTCCAGCTGAACGGATGCGTAGCAAGTCGCTCGGTCTACCAATTACGGTCCTTACTCTTAGGAAAGACAATCAGGTGCAATTTGCTATCCTATCTATAATATGTACCAAGGTTTCGTAGTCAACCTCGAATTCTTTGAAGGGGAAGCAGTTGGCTGACCTAAACCAATGGAATGCCATAAGTAACCTCCTCAATATTTTGACTAAACCCTCCAATTTGAGGAGGACTACCAACTACCCAAATTCCAAGCATTATGGCGAAGCCAGGCTTTTTCGGATTGTACGAAACTTCAGCGATGAGGTGGAAGCAGCGTTGTTTTAGACTGCTTGTCTCCAGAACGAAATCGGTTTGCTTCGCGTCTTTCCAGAAGTTCCATAGGGCGAACGCAAGCTAGCGAGACAGAGCCTAGATGAGTTCCCGCTAAACACTGCATTCAGAACCGTTTTGTCTACGACTTCCCCCAGTCTCACGCGTAAGATGAATGCGAAGCAAAGGCATACGACCAGGAGACCCCAGTGAGACCCTGCTCTTGAACGACGTTTTGGCTACTTCTCTCTCGAGACTGCCAAAATCAGGAGTCTACAGAGGGTGCGGCCCAAGGATAATTAAGGTTGTGCTACAAACTGAGCAGGTGACACTTACCCCACTGTAACGCTGGCATTCACTTCGGAACTGTCAAAGGAGCTGCGGTTCCAAGAGCTCAGCAAAACTGTTGTCAGATGTAAAGCCCCACCGCAGCTAGCAAACGAAGTAGTGATGTTATCCGAAATTCACAGTCGAAGCAAGTCTGAAGGAACTGAGGATCTTCCTGTGCAATCCTGCAACCACTCCCCATACAGTGAGCAAACTGAGTAGTCAGAAGGACTCACCACGATGCCACTGAACCCAAAACCAAGCGACTCGCCGATAACACTAAAAAACGGCTAGCGACCGAACATGCAACGCTCGGTGCAACCTCTCATCCTAGCCAAAAGTGTCTCGGATTGTTGTTAGGAAGCGAAATAGCTTCCTGCATGCACACCCATGCCCCAGGGCCTCCTCACCAAAAGCGCCGCGATGCGGTTGCACCAGGTAACTAACGCTTGAGATCGCATCTCTATAACCGCGACTCAGAGATTGCGGATGCTGAAATCTTGACTCAGGGTATGTCCTTGTTCTGACACGATCGTCCAACAAGGGGAGGTAGTGCTATCTTATACTAGTGTAATGACTTGCAATGCGAACCACTGAATGATCCAGAGACGCGGGTCACCGATTCGCTGTGGTGCCGTTTGTGTCTCAATCACAACAACAACAACTGCTTCGTGGCAGTCGTATATTGCTCCCCATCGTCCACTCCAGAGATGGATTCTCACCTAATCTCAGCACTGGCGAAATGCTTACACCCAACTTGCAGCCACTTTCTTATGGCTGGCAATTTCAACTGCACGACTTGGAAAGCTCGGCATTGCCCAACGAAACACACAAGGCCGGACTGTAAGACATTATCGCAAGTATCCCGCTCTACAATCCGATCACCACACCTACCAGGTATAAAGCCGATAACATACCATCGGTACTTGACCTCGTACTTACAAATGAGGAACTCATGATCGACAGCCATTTATAGACACCCCTAAAGGGTTAAACGATCATGTCACCACACTTTATAACTATGTGTGTTATGCTGAATATCCGGAGGAACCCACAGAATTAACGTGTACTATCACGCCTTACAACATTCTGCACGACTTAGTTGAGGCGACCGATTGGAAATTCTTGAAAGGTGACTCACCTGACAGCGCCTGGATTCAGTTTGTTGAACACTTCGGCAATGTAACCGTAACTGCTTCGAAAACGGACAGGGTTCGCTTCACCAATCCATCGTCTTTCATCAAAAGTAGAACCCGCAACCGCAAGTCAATAAGAAATGCATCTGGCACACTTACAGAGCTCGTCAAGCCCCGAAATCTGGAGCGATTATGTGACCCGCGCAACCATTGGAACATGCTTGTCCGTGAGGACAAATTAACGCACCAACGACATTTGTCCTGTAAATTTGCCAACAACGAAAGTTCCTATATAAGCATATTAACACCATCCGGAAAGTGAAGCTCGACATCCCCCACTTAACACACCGGTCGGAGTGGCACGGAGTGCTAAAGAGTCAGCCAACTTCCTACCGATGCAACATGCCAAAACTTACCAACGATATGGCCGCCAACGTTACATACTTACCTCCCTAGCTGCATTTGCAACACTCACTAACATTTACTTTACTTTCACAGCTGAGTTGAAGAAACTGTTTTCACTACGCACCTACAGCTTTCCCGGAATCGATTATAATCACTTAAGGACGCTGCACGTAGCAGCAACGACGCTAGCCGAGTTATTATCGCGTCTCTTCCAAAGGTGCTTGCATACACAAATTGTGCCTACCGTGTGGAAACATGGCATAATCACGCCATTCTTCAAAAGCTGTAATCGCTCGGAACCTGCCAACTATCGCCAGTTGGCCATCCTCCCTCTGCTTTCATAGCTGATGGAATCAATCATCGATCAGGCTTTAGTAGAACACCTAGGATGCCACAACATCACTGCACCTGAGCAACACGGTTTCCGCCATCACGGTTTATGCACTGTCAACATACTGATTGCACACATTCGTTTGACGGAGAGGACCGATGAAGGTAGAGGGAAAGACGTTTTTTACCTCGACTGATTGAACCACGGCATTCTGCTTCGCAGACCCGACAGCTATGGAATGGGTGATCCGGTTCTTGGATGGATCAGGCGTTTCCCGCAGGATCAGAAACTGCAGGTCAGCGTTCAAAGTGCGCTATCTGAGCTGATTTATGGCGAAGGTGGAGTTTCACAAGGATCAGTGCGCAGGCCGCGTCTATTTCTCGTGTTCATCAACGAACTTACGCGTTTGATTGCCTCAGAATTCTTAATGATCGCTGATGATATTAAGAGGTGGCGGATAATCGTTGACCCATCAGTTCATGATGCAATTTAGCGAGATCTGGACAGAGCGTATTAGTGGTCACTCCACAATCTGTTGCAGTTCGATTTGAGGTAGTGCAAGGTTGTTCACATTTTTCACCAACCGAACATGACATACAAGCGTGGAGATCATGTCCTGGAAGCAGTCACCCAAGAGAGCGACCTTGGGGTGTTAATCTAGGCTGATCTGAGCTGCTTAGAGCAACCTGAGAAGACGTCGACTTCTAGAACCCAACCCGTCGGTATGCTGAGGAGGGCATTTAAGTGGTTTGGTCCCTCAGTCCTTTCGCGGTTGTTTGACACCTACTCGTGGGCTCATCTGGAATAGGCAATCCAGGCCTGGCAACCCTAGCATAAGCAAGACCTTGCAGTGCTCGAGACTTCACAGCGACGAGACACGGAGTATGTCGAAGGCTTCCTCAACCTTCCTTATCAACTTAGACTGTGGGCCATAAAATTATACAGCGGCCGGTACCGGCGCCTACGTGGCGACCATTTTATGACGAACCAGATTCTAAGGAACTCCAAGCACGTCTGCCGCCACCTAATACAACTGAGCCACAGCACGAATTTGAAGGGCCTCCAGTTCAAGTTAGCCACGCAATACAGTCGGCTAGAATGTGGAAGCAACTTTTAATCTCTTCGTGTGTGCCAGCCATGGAACGCCTTTCCAACTTACATTATTTCCTCCCCTAATTTACTCGTGTTTAAAAGTGCATTGGCGTTGCCCTAACCCACCTACAGTACGAAATATCGCCTGTGTGTCTTGACAGACGATATATATTGGTGAACTCGCACAACCAGAATTAATCTACACAACTGGGGTTGGCCCTTTCTGTATACCTCTATGTTAACACTGATGTGTCCACAGAAACGATTTTCAATTTATCGCTGTTTTCTATTAACCATGTTGTGGTTCTCTTTCTGGTCATCTTACGGGACTTGTTAAGCATACACATTTTTGCCCGTAATATACCACTGTTCCATTGTTCATCACTGCACACGTGATGGTCCGATAGCAGTATACTTTACCTCCTTTTTACCTTTGGGACATATTAGAATGCTTATATAGGGGTTGCCACAGACCTGGCTGTTAGTTTCGGGTTACTACTTTATGTTTAGCTGTTTGTGTTTTGAACGTGTATGAAATTATTCTCAGTCTGATGAAACCAAGTTGCTCACTGGTTTGAGGTGTCTCTGGGGGAGGCAATATGTGTAGGATTTACGCTGGTTTTTGAGCTTCATCCATATTTTGCCATGTGTAAGGGTGTAGGACACCTTTTCTTTCAAAGTAAAGCACAAATATCAGTCAAGTTAAGTCGATTTGTCGCGCGGAAGAGATAGATGCGGCACAGTAAATGATGTGACGTTGACAGTCCACGAACACCACTTCCTGAATCGTGCAGCGTCCGTGAAAAAGGTTATTGCTAAGTCAAAATGAGATCAACCGGCACTAGCCCACTAAGTAACTCATACCATCGCGTTTATCCTTGATGATGATAACAAACGTAGCACCATTTAAGAACAGCATAGAAGGTTCACTGTGAGGTTACGCATTGAGTCCTTTATACTGCCTTGATGCAAACGAAGCCCGTAGAGAAACATCGTCCCCTAAGTATACACAACTAACAACATTATTTCAGGCTATTCTGTTCCGGAAGATATGTGAGAGGCATTGAGTTAATGTGCGCACTAAAGCTGACCAAATTTCCTAACTCACATCGGGGGATTGAGATAGATTTTTCGTGCTTTTACTCGCCACAAGGTGGGCAGCTTGGGTGAGGTAAAGATAGCACAGTGTAGGTGAATCTGTCGACAACGCTAACAACGTAACAGATTAGATCACGCGGAAACAGTGGCATGATATAAGAGGGAATAGATTAACAAATAAATCAACGATAATCTGTCGCAATGAGGGTCGGAGTATGCATTGAGTACCGCGCGAATAATGCAGTCAATGCAGTGCACAAGAGAGGGATGCATGTTCCATCAATGTCTGCGCATATGCGATACGTGGAGGATCATTTTGCACACTGATTCCATTGGGGTATGAGAACCAGATGATGACCAGACTGGCAACGCATTGGTCGTTTAATGTGTAGGTGCAATCATAGGCTGCTACTATTTGCGGATGTACTGTCGACTTTCCACGTGAGCAGGCCAGTTCCGATGTTGAACAGTGTACAACCATAACTCAGAATCGCGTTCGGGACCGTTATGATACCATTGCAACCAGGTAACTTCACCTCGTCAATTAGAAAGTTTCTTGGGTTGTATTATTTTTGTGGTGAAACCCCGTTAGGTCTTTGTCCGTTTAACTGATTTCTACTATCCCTTGTGAGTATGTGATACGCAGTTAGATTGCAACAACAACTACAGTGCCACAGGTTGTCACTTGAAGAGTAACACTCGTAACTAAATGTTGTATCAGCAGTATCTCTGGGGAACAGATGGCCTTGCCGAAATCCGCACCCACTATTTACGTGTTGATGCAAGTGAGAACCATCCGAAGCATATGTTTATCGGTGTTGTTAAAGTTGCTGTAGCTCGTCAACTCTCAACCACAGACTTCCAACAAAACGATTCACTTGGACAAATTAATGCAGTACAAATAATCATAGATATTAGGCTGATTTCAGAGAAGAAAGAAGAGGAAAGGTGTCGGTACAGAATAACACCAACGAAGTGGACAGTACTTCGCATTGTATATTTTAGCGTACTTAACCTGGCTCTGAGAATTCCATTATCCTCTATGGACAAGAATGGCTACGGGTATCTGGCTATGTTGTCACAAAAAGCTACCTGGGGATTCATGCATGCCATCTGTGCCCGCTCGTGAAAGATTGGAGCATCTGGCAAGCGTTTTATTGGCTTACGATGAATCCTCGGATACACAAAGTCACGTACGTTAGAGCCGTACACAAGAATCGCCCCTGATCACATTTCACAAACAATGATCTGACTTATGGTGTCCAGAAATTTATTCGTATTATCCGTACTATGAGAACGTAATCACTGTTCCTTTTAAAACGGCTTGCTAGTCACCCACATTGGATTTCACAGCGTTCACGGCACACCACTTTCCAGTGGCCTGATTTACATGCATTGCAGCTGAGGAAACTTGAAAGCAAAAGTTTTGTCCATTGCAGCAAGTTTATAAATGATAAGGAAATAATTGCACTTACAATACTCCAACAAGATATTCTGAATAGCTATAACCGAAACGAGTCCTGTAAAACCCATTGTCTATCCGTTTTCGGCTACCGCTTTCAAGTGTGCTTCAGATACCTTCTTTGTACCAACTAAGAAACGGCTTTAAGTGAAAGTCACCAACAAACAATGAAAATGAGTAGTTTGTTGCCCGTTTGCAACACCGCTCTCTATGATCTTCTTCTAGGTAAGGGTCGAAGAACTAGATTTGGAAAATGGGAAGTTGATAAGTCAGCCGTAGATTTCAGCCTTAAGCCACCGAACCGCAGTGACTGACGCTTGGCGCAACGGCTAATGACTAACTAGAGACATCTTGCACATATGATTATTACAGCTGGCATTCTAAAGAAATGCTCTAATCGCTTCTTTTACTAGTATTAGAGTGAATAGCTTGATTATAAAGCACATTGACAATTGCATATTTTAATTTTTTACAAGGTGGTAGTGAAAAATCCGTAGATAATGCGTTTGCAGCAGTTGTGAAAACTTTAACCCAAGATGTGTTGAACCTAAAGATTACTTCAGTATATTGGTGGAACATGCTATACACCATGTCTATCGGAATAGTGGTGCTACTTTAGCGGCGGTCGTCAAGGGCTAGTCCGATGAGTATTACGATCAGGCGCAATGATGAAGTTAACCAAACAGCAACACATACAGAGTCACCATTTGGTTATCATCTTTCCGAAAGTCAAGGAAACCAAGGAGATATTTGTTAACATGTTCACTCATACAAACACTGACTTTATACCTCTAGACGAAACAGTAACGTGTGTGATGATATAGTGGACATTTACCACTGGAAGATTGTCAGTACTTAACCTAGCCGAAGTCATAAAACCACGGTGAACTCTATTCTGTGTCAACTTACCAGGTGAAGATCAATATACCAATGACCAAATAATAATCGATGAACCCATGTGCACTATCTACGGAATCAGTCTTGCAGCTGTTTGTAGTTAACAGGAATATAACCTCGACCATGAGTTATGCTCCCGTGTTTGAACTGGACTCATCTCTGCGGTTTTCCAAGTTAGACTTCATAACATTCATTCTGATTCATTAAGTTAGGCGATGTGCTCTGTATTTAAGAACATATTAGTTGGGTTTAAATCCTTCTTTCTTTAAGTAAAGTGAAGGGCATTTCTATTTTGCCATTATCTTCCAGTTATCAGTTCTAGACGGGGCGCGCAGGATATTTTGAAGCTCCCCGCACCCACATGTTCACACACCATTTTCAGTCCTAACTTAGCTTATTGACGAGGAGCATCCCAGCGGAAGTCCAAATGCAAAACTGAGTGTCGATAAAACGATAGTATAAACAGGTAACTGTAGTATCTAAATCAGAATCTTAAGGACCTTCACGCAACTGGCAACTGGTACGAAGCCGTCAGATAAGGACATCTTGCGGATCGGGATCAAGACGCGTCAATATGACAGGTGCGGACGACAAAGTTCTCCGGCTATATCAGAGCACACGAGACCTGTAGATTAACAGGAAGCAAATACTAGACAGGACACGCATGACGAGAGATGCACTCGCATCATCTGAGTTTACGTGTTTTCATTTGTGCCTTCGTACTTGTAGTCCATCTAGCTGTTAAAACGCCTCATCGGAGCACCAGTAATTCTCTTTACTTGCTACCTGTATCCAACCCCGTCAAGGTTGGGGATTGGCGATTACAGTCAATCGCACCCTCACACAACACAAACGTCACTAACGAGGTCAGGAAGTTTACAACAGCCTTGTTCTTAGTTGCGTATATGCAGGTGGAACATCTTAACTCCTGCGCGTTGCCGATAACGTATGGCACGGGATCAGTGTGGAAACGTGATGGCACCAAACGATAACAAAGCGCACGGTAGGAATTCAGGCTCTCTGTTCCTAATGCTTGAGCCCATTAAAGTCTTGCGAAGTAACTTCGCATCCCACATTAGCTGTATCTGTGTGCAGCAAAGGTGCGTGCTATGAGTTAAGTTCAACGGTACTTAACGTATGGCTCACCATGATATGATTATCCACTGCAAAAACCTATCTTAAACTATCAGACGTTGCCTCAACGTAAACCTGATTTACAAAGGGTAGAGGAGCTATAACAGTCTACATCAGCAAAGTACCGTCTTGTCTCCAGAGGCTTGAACCGATGCCATAGTTGGGAGGATGATCTGAATCCTCAAATTACCGGTCACCAGTCTTGGCAGTACCGGGTCATTTTGCGAATCCAGTATGAAGAAAGCTCGCTAAGACTGTGGACCAGGTTTGCATGAAGTTTTGGGTGTCAGTCATGGATCATAAGACGCAAGGTAGAAACTGGAGTGTAGGGGAGCGATGCGTTTCATTGATCTGTTTGGTCTCATGAATTAACCACATTATATTGGTCAACTGCCCTGTTCTTCCGTCAAATTGATGATTGTTTATCCATATACTCTCTTCTTATCACTCTACATACAGCTTTACACAAGCTTCGACCCTCTATCCGAAGATTGTCCATCCTCTTTGCAACGGCACTTATCGCCTATCTAGTATATTCCAACGCTCCCATCAGTCAACTACTTGCATCGAGCTGCTTATATGCTCCATTACGACCGGAAACTGCACGGCTTATCTTTGTGGGTGGACATGAGAGCTCTGGTGAGTCCATCAATCAATGTAGTAATAAGTTGATTATATCATAACTTAGCCCAACAAGTTCAAGAAATCGAATTTTAGACCTCCTCTGGACTGTGTTCCATGAAACTTGCAACAGCCAAAGTAAGCATGTTTACGCTGCGAAACGACCCAGATTCCACTCTGGAAATGTGTGACAAAAAGATAAAGGATGAACAAAAACACGATAAACGTACTAAAAATACGCAAGAAAAAAGGAATACAAGTATATAATCGAAAAAAAGGAACGAACACACCAAAAATACAAACGGGGAGAAAAAGCCGAATTCGCCAGTGCGAATCGGTGTCAGCAATTTGTAGGACTAGTTAATACTAGTCCGAGTCGGTGCGCGAAATTAAGCGCGGATATCAGAAGGCAATTGGAGTCGGACACAGCGGACTGTATTCGATGGGCCACAAGAAGACGCGGACAGATGAAGCGAGACAAGAGCGAACACGTGCGCGCGGCAATTTACAATGCGGTCGAGTGTCGGGCCGGTTGTAAGGAAGGTTAAAACAAGAAGAAATTATGTACGATCGGTCAACTATTAAATTGTACATAAAAGATAGCAGTTATCTTTTTCAGCGCCACAACATGCTTTCTCCAAAAATAAATCCCAGGACAGAACTAGCATTGGTAAAGTGGACAACTCAAATTTAATTTCGATTATCACGAACAAAGTGCAGCATGTTTCTAAAAAAAATAGAATGAGCTGGTCTGAAATCCAGCAAAAAGAGAAGCACGCTGTGGCCAACGAAATGGAAAGCTCATGGGTGAAGGCAAGAATTATCCAATTTTACTGAATGACAAGCGCACTGCGATTCGACTCGCTGTGCCGTATGAATGACATTGTGTCCACAAACCATAGTTTCTCATTTAATACAAAGAATCGAAGTGAGGCAGGTACCGAGTAAAGCATTCATTTCGGCAATTCTCATCACAGTCAGACTTCATATTTTTGCAGTTACATGCCGGGTGTCGGATAGGACTACGAGTTGATTAAAATTTTGATTCCAACCGAAACGATTCGATAAATCAGACCGTCAATAAAGGTATCAGGTTAAGTACAAGGGTACCGATAAACTGGGGCATAAAATAAAGCATCATGCAACTGAAGTCGTGCTCTCCAGTGCAACACGTTACGTAGGTCGTACTACAAGAAGCCTATGTCACAGGATTAGCGGACACATTCTGAAGTGGTTTTACTGGGGCGAAGCGAGATCATCCTGGTAATTATTATTCGCCGTGCAATCGTATGCACTCCGGCCTCCTACTAAAATGGTATTTACCATCACAATACGCATCACATGCACGTGTACTTACGCTCGTTCTATACAGCCCCACTAGCACTATTTAGAGCATCCAGCTGGCGGATCTAGTATGGGTAAACCACCTTTTAGTTGTATTTCCCAACATCAGAGGTGCTTTCGACTCGATGAATCGGTGTGCCCATTGGGGCTGTCTACTCCAAAAAGGTGTGCCAGGTAAATACATAAGAGCACATAGTTCAATCAGAGTGACTGTTTATGGCGAAATTTTGTCTACCTTCAAAAGCACCAGGGCTGTAAGACAGCGATGTCCGATGTCACATTTGCTCCATAACTACGCCATTGACGAAGCCATGGAAGCCGCGTTCGCTGGACCTATAATGGTATGAAGCTGCTTCCTGGTAAGCGAGTTCTTCACTTGGACTGTGCTGACGACATTTCGCTAAGCTGTGACAGTTTCCACCTATACAGCTGTAGAACTTGGCCCATCAGGACGACAGATATAAAGAAGCTAGTTACATTCGACCTTCGCTGCCTTCGCAGCTTAGCCCGTATCTAGTAGGAGCGCCGCGTGAGCAATGAATGTGTTCGGCGTCGTGTAGTTGGTGCAGGAAGAGCGAGTGAACCGCTCAACACCGTTATATCACGCGCTAGGCTCCGATTGTCGGACCACATGTTGCGCATGTAAGCACGCCGACTCCCTCGTGGTGCGTTGCTTGCGCGCCCGGGGTCTGAATGGAAGAGAATGAGGAGAAGCCAAGCGATGACTTGGTCGAGAGGAATGAAAACCCTCACTTCGAAGTTGGCGTTTATTGGTTAATTCCGACTGTCCGGTTAGGGTCCCAAGGACGATGTACACGTTTGGCTTGACGTATTTGCTGATATGGCTAGGAGCCCGACCCAATGGCGTTGGTGTTGCGATTTTCTTTGTCCATCCCATCTTTAAATTTCCCTGCATTTAGTACCTCATAGCGAATGAATAATACGTTACTTAACATTATACTACTTGTTTTTTGAATTTTATTGTAGGGCAGTTTTTAGTGCTATCTTTTGTGTGTTGCGGCACATTAGCTGCGATGTGTCTCTCACCCTCAGCTGACGTCTATTGAACATGTCGATGATGGATCACCTTTTAGCTCTACGTCGCAGTTTTTGGCTCATGCTCGCATAAACACAAGCGAACTTTCCAAGGCACAAATCACACAGCAGCACTTATGGTCTCAAACAAATGTCAGCTTCGCCATCCGTACGAAGAGTCATCAAGCACAGCTGTCGACCGCTCAGCGAAGTTGCTATCGTACATATTGTGCCCTATCACACATTAGCTTTGTCTGTATGTCTGCGTGATTATTGGGGGAATGATCAAGCAGCTTAAGCATGCCCCGCTAGCCCAAGACGTGCAGAACGGCCAATTCACCGCGCAGACGACAGACGGGTAACCACACGCACTCGGCCATAACCTGAACGCCATCAATCGAAGCAACAGTTTGTAACATCCAAGCAAAGGAAGCCCTTTCTACCGTACCAAACTGACAGTAGCAGGTGGCTATTCATCATGCCAGAAAAGACACGATTGTCTCGACACCTTTCATTCTAAGTGTTCTAACCTCACAGCCAACCAGGTAAAAATGCACAAAAATAGACCAGCTTCTCTGTGGTTCTGTACAGTAGGCATGGTCGTCGCAATGATAAATAGTGCAAATAACTGTCGCAAAAACACAAAAGACCAGTGGCGATGGTTGAGCAAAAAGGAACACCAAAATTGCTTCATTATAAGAAAAAGTGACGAAGAGCAAACCCAAGTCCATCGCACAAAGCTTAAATTCAAACCTGAGCAAGAACGCTAGGCTGCGAGTTAAAAATGCATTATTTGTGGCTTTAGACATTAATACTATCTGAGATCCAAATATGCGTGAACAAACTAACGCCAGTTCAATTAGAAAAAGTGTTGCTAGGGTTTCGTTAATCCTGCAAATAAATCCGAAATATTACAGCTATACGTCGACACCAATAATGTTTGGAAAGTGGTTACTGCCAAAGGCAACAGGTAAGTTGGGCCTTCAGTTAACTCGACGGAACTTACAATAAAAGAAGAAGGCAGCTAAACTTACACAGGCTCCACCGGTTGTTTGCAGACAAGGTGGGCGGTTAACCTTAACCCGGGCTGCGTATAGTGTACCAACGGTAATCTGCACCAACGTTTCATGATCGACATCAAGTTACTTAAAAGAAAAACAGTTCGCTGACGTGAACCACTAGGACTCCTTACGTGACATTATAGAGGTTGTAGTTAAACCTCTCGACTTTACACGAGTCACCCGTCACCTAAACTCAGAGCCCTACGGTGAACCGAGACTGCTCCGAGTTTTATTAACTTCCGCTGATGCAGCAGTAACAATTCTGTTAGTGACAGCTCACCTCCGGAATGGGGCAGGTTCTATCAGTAACCTCCCGGATGTTCCATGGAGGAAGCGTAAACAGTCGAAGTACAACTTGGAAGAATATCGGAAACAATCCGTAGCCAGGACCATCCTTGTTCACTATGTTCCCGAGGCTGGATGTCATGATGAACGCGAAACGACCACTAAGGACCAAGAACAGTGGCGATACATTAGAGAGACTTTGTCCTTGGAAACCATAGTAGTACAGTCGATCTCGAGTCAGCACAGATCGCCAAAATAAAAGTGATATGGCCCAAAGATTGTGAAAGTGGTGCCTTAATCCAGACAGATGTCAAAATGTGTGTTGGAGTGCTGGTATAATGGTGGCAGTAGGCTTTGTTCAGAGCACCGAATAAAAGCAGCGTATCCTAAGCAAAAACACGAGAATAGTAATTATTCGGACCACTCCACAAAAACGTTTTGGATAACATTACTTAGCTAGCCAATGATGCTGGTGAACTGACCTCATATGTTACACGCAAAGATACGTGCAACGAGGTAATTGCACGATCGATGGGACTGACACAAATGATTTCGTCAGCGCCTCTCCCAAACAACGATTAGAGGCATACCTTTCATTACTCGGCAAACATTACACCCAAAACACCTTCTCTGATTCATTGCTAAGAAGAAAGATACTGAACTGCAAATGCACGAACGCGTAAGGTCTGATGAACAAGCCTGCCGAACTGCGGTTACGTCCGACATCATAAGGTCGGGACCTTAACTTCATAACCGAAACTTGGCTGCACTCATCTAGTAGCGACACCGAAGGTGCTACACAAACTATGTCCGTTCGTCGAAAAGATCGCCTGAGCAAGGGCAGAGGGGTGCTTTTATACTTCTGCAGTGCCCAACAGTGCAACTCGATGGATGATTGGGAAACGCTGATCACGGTCTCACTCTGGTGTAGTCTGTGACTAAGGTGCAGCGATTCTTGCCTTGTGACAGTTGTTTACAGTCACCCAATTTCCGCTACAGAACTTGACTCCCGCAAGACGTTAGCCTTGTGGAGGGTCCTATGACGACGATACAGCTATTTTCTAATCTCAGGCAACTTCGCTGCTCACGATCTGGAAGTTCCGGCATTCCTCAGTGAGCAATGCAATGTCGACCTGAAAGAGCACGTTGCAAGCATTCTACTCTTCAACCGCGTCAGTTCGCTCACCGGATGCACAAATAGTAATAAAATATCTGTTCATGATTAAGTGCTCACGAACGAAGGACTCGTGATCGAGAAAGCAAACATTGAGAGCCCCTGGAGCTGAGTGATCACGTAACCATACTTTGTGACAATAAGTGTTATACGGAATATCCACAAGAACATAATGACTTACTTTGAACAATCACACACTACTACATACTAACAGAACTTGCTTGCATTACCAGCTTGGAGTTTTCGGACGACTGTTCCATTGCTATTGCATGGATTGATTTTATTGGCCTGTTCAGCAAGCTGATCATCTCCGCGTCGGTAAACACGCCCCCTCGCTTTGTATGAGCATCTTTAACCATTCGGGGCAGAACTCGAGAACGTTTGGCAGGAAGAGGTTCAGCGTGGCATGTTTACCGAGCGTACCCTATCCCTGACAACTGGAGCAACTATGTAGCGCAGTGTAAACGCCATGCCTTACTTGCCCGTGAGGCTAAATTAGTATACCAGTAGAGGCTAGCAGCAATTTTTGTGCTAACAACAAACTTCAGTATAAACATATGAACAGCCTACGGCATATGAGGCGTAACGCTCCCGTACTCATCTCAGCAAACGGATGTGTTCAGACCGCCGAGGATGCAGCCAACGATCAACGGATTCAATTTGTTCCAATATTTTTACGTACCACCAGCGTGTGTTTCAAATCTGTCCCATTACCCTAGACGCCAGTATTTAACCACGTCTGGTGTAGCTCAGTGACCATTTTGAACGAGCTGCTATCGTTGCGTAGCTATAGTTCTCCTGATGTTGACAATATTCACTCGAAAGCACTGCAGGTTACAGCTCTTGGAACACCTAAGCCATTAACACAATTTTTCAAAGGTACCTCAGTAAACACTTCTCAGGTTGTAGAAGCGGAGTATCATTACTCCGATATTTAAGGGTGGTCGACGTTCGGAACACGCCAAAGATCACCCAGTGGTTCTCTTACAGGTGTATTTAAACGTGATGAAGTCACACTTAGCGGAGCCACTCATGGGCTACCTAGAAATATCTAACATCTTAGCACAGGAGCCACGCGGATTCCGTCAGCATCCGTCATGTATTACCAAGCTACTTATTGCGCACGGAAGCTGGACCGAAATGGTAGAAAGCGGGACCGGCACAGATGACATCTACCACATTTTTTGGAAGATTTCAACCGAGTATGTCACTGTATCCTTCTCCAAAAGATGCGAACCTATGGTTTCAGTAACCCTGTTCTTTGGTGAATGGGAAATTGTCTCCTTGAGTGGCGGATTCAAGTTCGGGTTGGAGACTCCTTTTCTGATCCTTCTGATGTGGACTGCGGTGTTCCACAGGGATCAGTGTTGTGGCGAAGCTTATTCTTGGTCTTCGTTAACGAACTTGTGCATGTCATTGAGTCAAATTCCCTGCTTGTTTACGAGGACATCAAGATATGACGGGCAACCGATTGTCAGGAAGATCATGATTTGCTAAAATGGGACTTAGACCGGGCTTGTGAATGGTCGAAGACACATCTACTCTCATTCAACGTTGGCAGGCGCAAAGTTGTTTATGTGCCTCCTAAGTCCACTAACGATCATAAGCTTGGAGACCACAAAGTAGTGACCGACTATAAGGTGGTGATGCACGTCCACAGTTGAGCTTTTCACGCTAGTGTTAGTTCGTTACTTGAAGTTACGCATTCATAAAAACCAGTCCACAGAACCCGTCAAGTTTTGACAATTTTATTCGTAATATATCACTGATCATTTGCTCTAGTAACTTCACTATGTCACACCACCTAATGTACCGTCAAGCAGGTTCAAAAAAGACTTTAGACTCATCTACTCTACTCCTGAGCATTCCTCGCGCGGATTCTGAAAACATCTATTGCTGCAGCTACCTTTATCCACCATCTCAAACCGGATTTGTGTGTACAAATGCAATTCGTAGGCCCCCTACTTCTACCGTGGCCTACGACTTCCGTTTAATGATCTTTTAACTTCTGTCCCAGTTCATTTCTGGCAATAAAAGTGATTTGCCCTCGTACTTAACCTGTTAGCTTCAGTGAACATCTGATTTATTGCGTTGTTTCTGTAGGAATTTAACACTCTAGTCAATACGCAGTACTATCCGACACACCTGGCATGTAATTGTCAACATGCGAATTCTGATGGTGGTGAGAGTTACCGAAAAGAATGCTTTGCTCAATATCTGCCACACTTCGATTCATTTTATTGAATGTGGATTTTTGGATTGCTGAAGATCAGCATCCCCTGTGCTTCAGTCAAACCACAGCCTTTGATCACTACACAGACATGTTTTAATGCACTGCGAGGCAACAAGGAGTATTTCGTGAACCTGCACTCAGAATGTATGCTCATTCCAGACGGCAGTGCTTTACGGTGTGATTTCTTTTGAGTCAATCAATTAATATTCAGCGTAAAATGAAAGTAAAATATATCATTCGGTGGTGAAATGCGGGACATAAACGGCGCACTACGTTGTCACACGGCGACTGAAGAGGAACGTGTATTACTATTGCCATGTTGACGCCGGGGAGTTCTTTGAGGTCCTCACGACAAGTTGTGGCCAAATTTCATAATCAAATTATACACCTATTGATAACATGCAATGAAGTTGGTGACTATTGTGTGCACACGGGAAATTGTTTCCCTTCGGCGACGATTTCCCGTACAAGGCGTTTAGTCGACCGTTGAAGATTTCTGCGAAGGAATTTGCTACTCCGATGACTGCACATTGAGTTGCTAGCTAGGGTAAAGCTATGAGGAGACAATAGCATGCTGGAGACCTAGTGCAACCTAGCAGTTGTAGGAGATCATTATGGGAGCTGCTTCTTTGTGTCCTGAAGTTATGTGCCAATGAGAGCATTAGGCAGGAATATCGACTGAAAGCGGTGAATTCCCGCGTTAAAACAGTGGTGGTCACTCAATATCAACCTAACCGTGTCACCGGTCAGATACATTTATTCCGAGGAACCCACAGGCAGGTTTGGTGGTTAAATGCTTAGTGATTATATCACATATTGAAATAGTAAATGTGTGGAGGCCATTTTCACTTTTCAAGCGATGGAGAGCGCAAATTTGCTGGAAATTGCTGCTTTTGCACCTACCCGGTGGGCATCTAAGGCATTTTGTACCGGGGATGCATGGTCATCCAAAAAGAACTATTGATTCCGAGAAAACTAAACTCTGGCCAGCGTTTCTCTACCACCGGTCAGTGAAGACGTAATTATCGGCCTACATTGCCATTAACACTATTCAATAGGAGGTTAGTTTAAAAGGTTGACTCGTTTCTCTCAATGAAATGCACCTAAAGCCTTAAGTCTGGAGTTTTGCATTAGCACAAATTCTATTCCATCATGCAAATGTCTCAGCTGACAGCCATCTCCCGGCAGCTGCGTTTCACTGGTCCAATTCATCATTTTTGGTCAGTTGCCGACTGCAATACTGCTTGACAGCCATCATGGACATCCTCCTCTTGAAGCCTATGCAACTGTTTCACCTATAGGACAGAGTAGCTCGAAAAGTAGTTTGCCACAGGGAATCAACCACTTCCTCCGTTGAGGGCATTCAGTACGCAACCGAAGTCGCTGAACAGGATCTCAATAGTTTCTTTCTATCTTCATGCATAGGTACTGGCTTGATGCGAGTGATGCTGGACGCACACCCGTTGATCCGATGCGGAGCAGAGCCTATGGTTACCTCGACTGTGCTGGGGATAAAAAACTCATTGGAGAACAAACTTCGCGAGCGTGCCATCAAGGCAGGTATCTATCCGGATGCCTACAACGAAGCAGCAGCCTATTTTATACTAAAGATTGTAGAGAAGATGGGACCACCAGCAAAATTTTTGTGTCACAAACAGCCAGCCAGTTTCCTACACTTGGCCTATCTCGCCAAACTATTTCCTAAAGCCAAATTTGTCCACATGCTGCGTGACGGTCGTGGTGCAATCGCTTCCACAATACGGTAAGTAATAATTCGAGAATTGCGCTTTCTGTTCATTACTATATAATTAGTTAACTCAGTTAAAGTTACACGTGTATGCAAAAGCCTGTCATGTCGTCTCACGACAAATCACTTAGATGTACGGGAATTCGAATATGAGGTATCCGATAAAATCACACAGCTTAATCATCTTAGCCAACAAAATCTGTGTCGGTCAAATCTGGTGCAAAGAAATACATAACCTACTAGAAAGAGCAGACGCACTTGGTGTTCAAAACCGCTTCAGGTGTACAAGCTTTTCTCCTCACCATGTATTGTCTGTGCACATGGCGAATGCTACATCAGTCTATCGTCCTGTGCCTTCAAACCGTAGTCAGGCGGATTCATGTGAGCTGCTTTGCTTCGATACCAAAGCTTTTGTCACACGTCTCTACTACTGGACAACAATATTCCGTTTCAGCTGAAGCGCTATTTCTCAGTAGTGGGTAAGAAGTACCAGTTTCAAATGGTTGGAGTCGCTTGCTGGAACACATAGTCTACTAATTCTCCCCAAGGTCACGGTATTGAGTAAATGGATAGCTGTCGAAGCTAATTTTAATACCAATTCTGAGGTGTTCTTCTAACCAGGTTTCGCCCGTCGCATTTCAGGATTCATAACATGCAACCTCCGCGGTATCGATTCATGCAATACACCTAAGCAGATTTCTTCGAAACAACTACTCCAACCAACAATTATCCATTGTGACTAGCATCGTCCGCAGCCATTTAGCGGCCCATAGGTGGAAGTTTTGGATGACATTATATATATATATATATATATATATATATATATATATATATATATATATATATATATTCGTGGCTGGGGGCCACGACGCATACGTAACAACAACAAAAGAGGCAAAACAGGCCGTCAGTGAAGCATTAGGATGTTTTCTATGTTGTATGGGCAGGGAGTTTCCCAGTTGCTTATGCCGAGGAAGAAAGTGGACTTAAGAAAAGCCACTCGGAGACTTTGGTACTGAAGACCTGACGCGCAGAGCAACGGGTCGATGCACGCATATTGGTGAATACGAAGACCGTTGACAACCAGCTGCCTCATTCACCTTCTTTGTGTTCGGTAGCAGTCCGCACCGAAGCCAGTGGCCAACAAGGTTGTTCGTCCACCCTGCGTTAGGTACTCACTGATTACAGAAGTGAGTGGTCAGTGATCATAGAACCTGTCGCATTGGCTTTGACACAGCGAAGTACGGGTTCTTGTGGTATTTGATGGAGAACCAAGTGACTAGCGCAGAACTCCCCTGATTGCTCGCGCTTACTTACTTATCTTTCCTGCGAAACCAACTTTACTTATCCTCAATTACTTCCACAAGGAAGGCACTCCACAATCCGCAACCTGGGGCAAGGCCTCAGAGAACACATCTCCGCCATGGGGATACACCAAAGAGAACCCTTTTGGTACAGTTCCGAGGTGGAAGGACTGATGAAGATGCTTGGCGTGAGACATACCAGTGACGAATGGCATTTGTTTCTTAATACGTTCAATAGCCTCAAGGTTATACTGCTCCACAATGGGAATGTGTACCAAACTCTGCCTCTGTTGTACGCCACTAATATGAAAGAGGCTTAAGAAAGTATGCAGCAGATACTCACTGCACTGAACTACTATAAGTAAGGTTGGCACGTCCGTGCTGAGTTCGAAGTCACCGGACTCCTAATGGGTATACAAGGAGGCTTCACGGAATATTACTGCCTCTTCTGCTTATGGGACAGTACAGTAACTCAGCAGCATTTCATTGAAGAAAAGTGCCCAGAGAGGACCGACTCTGCTGCAGGGAAAATGAGTGTAAAGCATACGCCTCTTGTGTATCCCGATCATATCCGCCTGTCACCCCTGCACATCAAGCTTGGAGTGATTAAAAACATAATCAGAACCCTCAAGTGATACGCGTTTGCATTTCAGTTCCTGGAACTAATGGTTGCGAAGATCACCGATGCGTAGCGCAATGAAGGGATAGATAGTGAACCTGATATTCGCCGGAGAATGGCAGAGAGTGCTTTCGAATGCCAGGTGACTTCATTTGACTTAGAAGCGTGGCGGTCATTCAAAACAGCGTGTACAGTATTTTGGGTAGAACAAAGGCAGAGAAGTACAAAGACTATCTGTCTGTTGGTGTTCGAACGTCAGTCAAGATTCAGATTCTACATAATCACCTTGAACTTTTCCCTGGGAACTTGGAATCTACTTGCGATGAACATGGTGAGGGCTTTTACCAAGACCTTGCACGCACTGAGCATCGCTACAGTAGCAAGTACACGTTTTCCATAACGGGTGAGTTTTGCTGGTTTGTGAGGGTACTGGTTAATACAACCGACGGTCTCGGCGAAGTCATCAGTTCTCAATGCCAAACTGTAGTCAGTAGTGTGGCAGTGATGTTTAAAAAGGAATTTGCCACAAATATGCGTACTCTATTTGTTGTCATTCAATACATTTACATAGAATTAGCACGCTCTAGGCTGGACATTACTGGAAATAATCATTATTTCATGACGATGTAACCTGACGTGCCAGCTAACATCGAAATACATCTCTACGATCAGTGGAGCGTATTTCATAATGTAGACATTGGCATTTGTGTTCTAGAAAATAATATTTTTCTTGGACAGTGTTATTGGCTTATACTAGTACATCCTTGCTCTAATGTGTAGGTAATCAACCAACCATTCCTTAATTTTGATAGCTTGTCAACCAGACGACGATGACGATAATACAGGTCCCCCTCTTCATATCCAATAGCGCGGTTGTTTACATTTCCTGGCCAGCTTATGTTAGAGGGTAAGGAGAGAACTCAACCGCCACTTATTTCTTTATTTTATGTCGTCAGTATTAAGAGCTCGATCAGGCTGATCGGAGTACCTGGTGCATTACCTCAACTACCTACACACGTGCCACCAAGACCGGACACTACTTACTAGATTAACTGTGCACTTTCTCCGGCTCACTGATAGAAGGAGCCACTTTTGCAAATACCGTACATTACCGAATTTAGGCTCGTCCATAGATAAGCCGAGAGTATGACTTTGCAACAACAAATTTGTCCAAAGCCGTAAGTCCCTGTATTAGCCGAACCTTAAAAAATTAGCAAGTGAAACTAAATTATTTCACGACGATTTTGACGTCATCACTACCTGCTCTCACTTGAGTGAGTTACAGTGAAACATGCACTACTATTGGTCAGTTGTGGGGACCCTAATTTTATAATCGCGGTTAATGGAGCGTAGAGCCATCAGCCCAGACTTTCGCCGCAGCGGACAGTGTATTGACCAGACGTCAAGTCACATGAAACAGGTAAGACAGCCGACAATATAGGGTAAGATGAGAGGGTGTGTCAGACGCCGCCTCGCATAGCTGGGGGCCTCATGCAAATGAACCACAGTAGAGCAGTGGATGAGAGCAAAGTTCACTGTCCGGGGTGTGCTACGACGTTGTGCTTTTAAGACACCGGATCGCCTGGCATAATATAATGTTCAAGCGCTTTGCATTTGCTACTGCCATCTGTCGCGAAGATCAGATATACAATATACCGAGAATTTTCGACAATAGTAATGTGTCCAGTTACAGGCCCTTAAAGTCCCTGTCTGGAATGCCGTCCTTTACTAGCGCGTGGTGCTAATGGGAGATAAGAGCACAAGTATGCAGTGAATTCCTTGGTGGATATTGCACATAACTTTTTCAAATCGCGTATGACCTTTGTATAAGCCGAGTCCCACTACAAACAATAAGTTATCCAAAAATCCTCGGCTTATGTTCGGTAATGTACCGTAATTGTACGCTGCCGTTAATGAAACTCACAAAAGTTGTATGACGGTTCTACATTTGTCACTTTGATGAGGTACCTTGTGTTATTCCTGCAAAAATATCACGATACACATCCAATCAGATACTGATCAATGAGCTGTCGTTATTGCAGTATGACATAATATTTCTTACCTTTACTCGTACACAGGCGTGGATTTAATGGCAAGTACAAGAAAGAAGATCCAGCCGGGGCCTTGAAGCTTTGGGAGGTCAAAGTCACTAAAATATTGAGAGAATGCCAAGAAGTTGGACCAAAGCGATGTTTGAGC
Organism: Dicrocoelium dendriticum; assembly: GCA_944474145.2. Lineage (NCBI taxonomy): Eukaryota > Metazoa > Platyhelminthes > Trematoda > Plagiorchiida > Dicrocoeliidae > Dicrocoelium > Dicrocoelium dendriticum. The sequence goes on along the minus strand of OX104065.1, from coordinate 92,767,351 downwards.
ATCCGATATGAAAGCCTTGTGATGGATCCCGCAACCGAGTCCAAAAAGCTGTTCGGTGGGTTAACAAACCATGTAAACTAGCTTTTTAATTTCACGGATAATTGCTGCTGCCCTTACTTACAATAGGACGTGTCACTTGTGTAGAAGGTTGTGGTTGGAGCCGGGTGGAAACAATCAAACTGCATCTGACCCGTAGGAATCTTGGGCTGTTCAGTACTATCCTCATTGCGAGAACGGTGATTTCTTCCATAGTTACGTACCCGAGACAAACTGACGAGGACAACATTTTCCATAGGCTGCTATATGCACCTGCAGCGCGGTCATGAGGTGTTTACAATGTCTGATTGCGGCTACTCTGCCTGCTGCTGGAACAGTCAGAACTAACAAAAGAGAGTGTAAAAGATAAAAAGGCTAGTGCTTGAAAGGTCTCATAGGTTAGTCGAGATGTACCTAGCAAAATCAAAGCCTTATGTGTCGTTAATCCTGATTTCACACTGGCTAATTCACCGAGATTTTGGCGTGAAAAACATTAAAGTTCACCTGGTTCGATTCGGGGAATATACTTTTTCAATACCTTCATTTATCTTTGGGCTAACTCGTTATTAAGAGAACTGTTTACGTCGTTTTAAGTTATCAATCCGCTTTCAAATCTCCATAGTTTAGGATAGAAACATCGTACGCTGTGAGACAACATTTAGCACCCAAGGAAAGGCGAGAAATATTTTCAGCACTTCACCTGGCTATACTACATAGCCAACTTAGGTAATGACCTATAACGTTCGTATGATGATTAAATGTCAGGAAGTTGTCGTAAATATCGCATGGATTTTAGGATTTAATAGGCTTTCACGACATCCCGAAGCAGTTACGAACACCGGTTGCTATGCGCTCCGGGTGATTTTAATAAAAGTACACCACATGGAAGAGTTAACGTTTTTCGATAGCCTTCGTTTTGGAGGCTCAAATAAAGCAAAATAATACATTCTTTAAAGGATGCTACACATGCCTGGCCTATTTCAATTAGTTCGTAACTGGGTGTCAAGTATCTGTGTAAATTTAGCAGGATTAAACCGACGAAAAAATCCGCGGACGTGCACAACGTAGCGATCTCCGTTCTTCGACACATATTCAGAGTAATTCGAGTAGCTGGGACCACTCCCAACAATCGTCCTGAGACCATGCTCCTGGCATGCTCCATACCGAGTGTGGGCTCTAATTTTGTGCCTGTTTACCTGCCCATCACATAGATGAACCGTCTTGTGTTCAATCACGATCATTACTGAGCTCCATCCGAATTTCACTGGAGGCAACTGTGATCCCTATGGCACTTAATCGCTTACCACATCCTGAAATTCTCGGCAAAAAGCAGAAAAGTTGAGGCGATAGCGTTTGCGAGGTCGCTGATAAAACTCAAAATATTAACCGTGAGTAGGAGGATTTTGATTGTAATTTTGTTGAGGTTTTCACCCCGGTCGTTCCCAAGCTACACAGCACAGCCTAGTCCGGAAAAGCACCAGACACGTTTCGCTCTATTTGGGCTCGCCAGTAGTGCTCATTCCCTCGGTCCCCTGCTGGGGATCGAACCCATGACTGCTAGAGGCGGATGTCAACCAGCCATCAGCTTAAGCCACTGAGGCATGAGGAACGTTAGCTGGGCTACATGATTTGAAATCTAACAGATATAGCACCACCTACCTTCCACTGTCACGGAAAGTGGCTAGCCTACGAGGTGATGACCTCTCGCTAGGCGCTATATCCATAGCATTTTAAACTAGGAAAGGCGATTTAGTTTTTTATTACTCGTGAGTAGCATGATTTTGGTTGGAATTTTGTTGACGTTTTCACACCAGTTAGATTGCAAATTATGTAGTCCAGGGAACGTACCTCATGTCTCAGTGGTTTGAGCGGCTGGCTAGTTGGCATCCGCCTCTAGCGGTCATGGGTTCGATTCCCAACAGGAGACCCAGGCAATGCTCACCACTGAGGAGCTGCAATAGGGCGTAAAGCGTCTGGTGCTTTTCCAGACTAGACTATGCTATGTAGCTTGTTAACTACTGGGAGGAAAACCACAACGAAATGGCAGAGTAACCGCGGCCCAAAGGCCAAAGCTTGTGAAATACCCCATTCGACCTGTGTTGGTTTAAAACGTGATCCCTAAACAAACGTTTACAGTGCACGCTGATGAATGAAGTCTCTGGTAAGCTTAGGATCTGGATTCCCTATAAGTCTGCACACTGTAAAGCAGGATGAGGTGAGCCAGAATTCGTAAGTTTAGATGTACGACATCCTTCCAGACCCAAGTATAGTCCGGCTATGTCCAACTACCATGTGTCCCCAGTATTTTGGTGGTATATGACCGATGTTAACGGAAGCGGAGCTGATCCGTTGCCATGCGGCTACATTTAGTACTGGTGACGTGAGCTGCAGAGCAGGGCCGTCCGTGTTCTATTTGTTTGGATGCACAGGGGGAACTTGGCAACTACTGTGACTTGCATGGTGACCACAGGTGAACGCTGCATATCGTAAGTTCGAGTGACCTGCAGAGGTAGAAACAACCTGAAAAGCACATGCAGTTACGGTGTAGGTTTTCAGGCAGCTCTATGAGCTAGTACTTGGTTCAGATACTAGAAACTTATATAACAGCCCACTTTTTAGGCACCAATATATTTGCGTCCGGAAAATATGTGTTCCCTAATTTCATTAGTGATTCGCGCACCTTTTGTGATGGACCGACTCCCACGCAACCATGGATTCTCCTTACATTCTTTCCTATCTTCTTCCTTCTAGTTTACACTGAATGTGGTGTGTGCAGACGGAGCTGGGAATGGTGTGAGACTGGTCACGCAGATTCCATCTGTACGTGTCTGCTTCTTGTGGCAGTTGCTGACCACGGAGTTAGGTCAACTTGGAAACGAGTGCCCCTAACCCCACCTGTGTGCCCTTCCGCTGTCACAAATCTTTCGTGGTCAGGAAGTAAGAAAAAACCTAAAAGAATGAAAAACCACTGTGTTTGATTGTAAGCTCCACTTCGAGGCATTGCACAGGGGGTTAGAATCGAGCTGATCACACACTCATGCAGTGCAGTGCAAAGTTGTGCGCCGAATCGCCAACTGAGGTCTGGGCAGTAAATGTCAAAACGACCCGGACAATTTACGCAATCCTACCTGCATGTACTTGATATGATATGCGCAATCGTGATAAGTATATGCTCCTGAAATCCTTCGCTCGCGCGTGTACATGTTGATCGTGTTTTTGGATGTTGCCTTGACAATGACGGTAGGAAAGTTAAATCACAAATGTAAAACTGTTTACAAATTGTTTAGACACAGGAAGCTTGAGTTAGTTATTCTTCACGTCCCTGATGAAGAATGAAAATATCTACTTCCAGCCTCTTAGGGCAGCAAACATTAATCCAAATAAAAAACCATCTTGGTTTGATAAGTAGATGGTATTGAAGAGATGCATGCTCATAAAACTAACATGTGGAGCACCCTAAGTTTCTACATAATAGCTCTAATGATAGCTGTCAGCTATACTATACTATACTACAGCTAAACTATACTTGACCAGCAGTAAAGTAAACAACATCAGCTACTTATCCAAAGAGAGAATACATGGCGATTTTCACGGCCCTTTATCCACTATACTACGGTGTTGCAAACATCTTTGACAATCACACATTCTTTGCAATTTTAAATTACAGCTTTCACCGTATTACCACTGTTCGTGATTCAGCTGAACAGGCAATGTATTGCATTGATTGCTTCTGATAGTATAACACCGTATTAGAGTAGTAGCCCAGTAAATGCTGTTCGCCGTCCAATGGAGACCTTCCCCTGCGACTCCCTGACAGTCCATTATGCCGGGTGGATAAGCCGCTCTTGTGCTATGGAATGCGCAGTGCGTGCACCCATTGGCTGGGTATGACTCTCAGGTACCAATCCAACCTACAAAGAGCGCTCAGGACTCTGTATTTATGACCACCTAACCCGTTTGCGTGTTGCAGGAGGTGCTGGTGGATCGCCTTGAAATCACGGTGGGTCCCCCGAATAATGGAGCAGAGTAACTTAGAGGTAATTAGATTAACTTGCTTGCGCAAGTGAATATTTGGAATGAACAGAGGTAAAAACGTTTCACGCAAAGTTCCGACACTGTGTTTGGTGGCGGCACCGAACAGGTGAACGCTGAAACATTCGTAATCTTGACAGCTCCTAATGCAGCTTTTTTACGTTTGCACATGACCGAAGTGAATGCAGAACATGACAGCATCATCTCAATACTTGCATTGCAGATATGCTTATTTGGAGTACTAAGGAGGATTTTATGTTTTGAATAGATTGTTGATAACTGAAGTGTGCTGCTTTAATCTACATTCCTTTGCTTTTACAGAATTTCTTGAAATCCCATGGGACCCTGCTGTGTTAAGGCATGAAACTATGCTGGCACAACTGACAAACTTGAATCCGTAAGTTAGGTAGTATAAAACATTCTTTACTCTGATGAGTAATTCTCCAACCACGCTGTTACACAAACAGACCTCATTTCACATTATTTCGTAGTGGCTAAACCAACATTATAAACTTTTCTAGAGACCGTATAATCATGTAATAAACCCACTGAGCACATCGCTTCCTTCTCCTGCTCTAGGTATGAACCCAGCACGAAACAGTTCATTAAGAAGATCCACACCGATTCAATTGCCAAATGGTCTCAACCCGATTCCGTACTGAGCGAAGAGTTTCTACGTTCTGTACTCAGGCAGAACAGTTTGCTACGTGTGTTGGGCTACGCCGATCTGGGAAACCATCCTGATTATACGAAACTGGACCCCACCGTTCCTACCGTATTGTAGCCCATTTGCAAAGTACCCACCATCAGAATATTGTGTAACGCCTTCTTCAACCTATGCAATGAGAAAACTAGTGGATTATTTTCCTAGAACTCCGTTATAAATCTCAATTAGCTGTTCTTGCCCATGGGTCGGGAAGGATTGGCTAATTCTGGAAGCAACCACCGTCGTTTAGAGAACACGTTGTGTTTATTCGTGACAGACATGAAAGCACTAATTCGCATCTGTAATTTGAAAATTACGCCCCGACGACAGTTGGTAGAAGCAAGCAATTCGTATTGTCCCTTCAGTACCGATAACAAAAACCGACGCGGATCAATAACGGGGGACGGATGTCACAAAAGAAACAAACTTAGGGATCAAAGTGGATGAAAGCGAGTGGAGCTTCATGTCCACGGAAGCCTAAGGCTAACGAATAACTGTTGGTGTACGCAGAGCTTTGGCTGTATTTGTCTAATTGCGATAGCCTCAGCGAACCGAAGAAATTACCGATTAGTGTGTCTCAGTAAAATTTTGAAAGCGATATCTAGCCAGCTCCGGTGACCAGTGATCAATAGGTGTTTACTTATCCAGGATGCCGGTGGCTTACGCAACGACAGGGCTTGGGGAGGGTAGGACTGTTGGTTTATCGCACGCATCACCCACCTTAGTATATGTCCCTACGTCCGGGAATACAATGCTCAACCAGTTTTGCCAATGTGACTGACTCCGCAGTCACATGTGAAGCGATATACACCATGAGAGATGGCGCTGATTGACAAAGGTTTCTTCGGTTGAGGTACCGGCAGCTTGCAGTTTTGGTTGAGGATGATGACCTGAGCAGCAGCGATCAAGCGCCTAGCGGTCCTCAAAGTGAAGTAATCCCCATTGATAGGTAAGTCGGCATAAACTGTCTTCTTGGATGCCTCCTTTAACAAGTTCTTTGGTATTCGGGGTTGACTGTGCTTTGTTTTAAATATTAGAGGGCAGCCGTTTGATATCAGGGCCATTGTTATCATTTCCAACTCATCAGTTGCACAGTCTGCCTAGCATAGTCGTCTGCCCGACTAAATAAGGGCCCCACAGGTATACGCTCGTATCGCAGTGGTGTAAAACTTGTGAAATGCAGGTAGTGTTCGGACCACGTTGTCTTTCGCTAGATTGATCTCCTAACTTGTCCTTCTTCCTGCGATAAATGAGGATATCCAAGAATGCCCGGCAAATCTCTCTTTCTCGCTCGCAGTTGACTCGGAAGTTGGCAGGTGCACTGTTGTAACGTTCAACCAACCGGATGATATGTTGCTCTGATGGAGAGGAAGCCAAAATGTCATCAATATAGCGTCTGTATTATGGTTGCTGGTTTATTTCTGTGGACATTTTTCCGAACGTGAACACAAAGAAATCTGCCAGGAAATGGTCCAGTGAGATACCCTTTGCCAATCCATCGACCCGGCGCTATGGCGTGTCCTGGAAGGAAAAACTGATATTTCTGTGAAAACAACAAAGTATCTTTCTGTAACTCGATTGGAGTCGAAGTGTTTAGTCAGTTCTCACACTTACTCTACCGTCTTATGCAGAGGGACGTCAGTGCAGAGAGGTTCCACTTTCAGAGAGCACATGTTCTTGTCTGACAGCTTGAGTGTATAGGGGTCAGCCATAAGTTGAAATGAGTCATTTCGACTGTACGGGTTGACCAACTGTCTCAGTTGAGAAAGTACATTCACCAGCCAATGTGAAAGTTTATTCTGTGGCGCATCTATAATTGAAAGAATCGGCTGGAACGCGCAAGCGTCGACAGACCGAAACAATGGGTCCTCCTGTGTTATTCTCCTTTAAAGCTTCGGATTTATTCTCACAGAGACCTATGTGCTATCATTCGATTGGTCTCCGCAAGCTCCTCCTACCACTGTTCATCATTAGGATCTGTCATTCGCGGATTAGCAGCAAACCGTGCTTCTGCGATTTCTAAGTCAACTGTGCTTGAATCTTATCGGAGAGTTTATTTTTCTTCTCCTCGCACAAGAACTCTTGTGGTCTTATTTTAAAGACCTTGTTAAGAGTCACCCGAACTTCTTACTACCATTCCTTATAGTCGCTGTGCAAAGCGATAGTTTTCAATTTGGTCCGCCCTTCGAACAACCATAGTACTTTCCAAGTCATCTTGCTTTGCCTCATTCCTACGCTGCATCGCTGCCTATCCACTTAACGGGAGGATCGATAGCACGCATGTTGCTTACCTACACTAAGGAACGTGTGACTCATCTGGACGCGACACGTCTGACCCCTCTGACCTCAAACCAGCTCCGATTGCCACGCAACTAAAAGGGAAGCGAAGCCATACACGGTACGTCAGTTTCTGTCCTCGTGCTACCCCTGTCGTAGTGTCCATCCAGTTGCTCCATTCCATCTTGTTATTGTAGAATCTTTACACCATATCACCACCATCTGCGGTCATTCCTAGTTCGCTGCCCCATTACTGACCGTGACCACATATATCAGCAGAATTCTTCCAATGGTTCAACGTCGCCTATGTTGCGCAGACAATTGCAATAAAGTTCTTCAGATCGGATTAACCAGTTCAAGCTGCATTAGATCATACTGTCCGCAATGTGTAGGCAAATCCGTACAAGAAGTGAGACAGACAAACAAAGTTGCTGACACAAGTTGGTTTTGTCCAAACTGTCAAGTCCTTCCAGTTGTCAAATGTTTATCTTTGCTCATGAAAAAGTGGATAGGATGACTAAGATAATCGCGCATTTTGTAAATACTAAGATCGATCCCACGGAGGTAACTATGGCCAAGCTAATACCTCAACCAGCCAAATTAAGTTCTGAGTTTAAGCCGAAGAAAAGAGCTAAACGCTCCAACCGCACTGCAGCGTCTATGTCTCTAAATCCACTGGGTCACCTCATTCCCATAAGTGGACAAGCCTCAAACATGCGTGCTTCCACTTCTCCAACCATAGACGCTTCACCTGAAGATTCAGCCATGACACTGACAGCTCAGAGCCGAGGACAATCAAGTGCAGATAAAAAGCAGGTAACGTACGAATCGATTGCCTCGACGAACGCACTAGGAGAGATACACATAGGTCCATCTTCTATACCGAGCACACGTGGAGCAACGCAACTTTCACCGTCAAGTCCAGTGGGCCATCTAAATAGCCCAAATTGCCGGAAAAAACTATAAAACCGACATTCGCTAGGCAGAACCATGCTGCGTTAACTCTCGTGTGCACGAATATTCCTGAGTCCAAATCTGGCACAATAAAAGACAAGTTACAAGACGATCGCAACCAATGGAGTTCCATCTGCGATGTGGTTGGTAATCGGGTTGAGCCTGCTATGTTGCAACGCGTAACGCATCATCCGACATTAGTGCACCCTGGTGAATAACAAATTCTTCGAGCAACACTAGACTCAGCAGATGCGACAGATGCTGTCCTGCTCTCAGCAGTTCGTCTTCTCAACTCACTGAGCGGAGTGCGTATATTACCCGATCTCGATTGGGGAGCTCGCCCAAAAAAGCAGGTGACCAACGCGGCATTTCTAATAGGGATAGCAATAAAACAAGATTTGTTCATGGCTTTACGGTACTCTTGCATTCTTCTGATCATGATGCGCAAACACATGACCAAGAGAAGTGATGCTACAACCGCGAAGCACTCTGTTGACAATGTTATTGCCAAATCCTTGACAAGCGTTCCGTCATCACGTAACTACATGGGCTGCGGCCCATGACTAGTGCAAGTAATATTACACTCCGAGAGATTGATGCAAGTTTTGTTGCATAACTGGTTAGACTTTCGAGCCAGGTTGCCAACAGAGATCTGGCTAAAGGCAGCAGGCGAACGGCCAAAAATCGTAAACAATCCGATGGAATTTGCAAAGTCTGCCAATTCTTTATCTGCACAGTCCAGCGGAGAGGCCAACACAAAAGCACTCACGGCACACAACAGGACAGACCACAGCGCCAGTGAAACGTCTGTTCATGAACGCTCAATAATACCATGCAACTTGACTGAAATTCATAAACCAAAAGATGATTAACAGCCGGCCACCTAACGGCCGGCCTAAAATCTAACAGAGTTGACATCCGTCAAAGCACTCCTAACAACAAAACCCTATGTTGTACGTACACAAACGCACAAGGCTTTCAAAGTAAGTTGGTGGAATTTAGGGAACTCCATGTCTCAAAACGGCGGGACCTTGTCAAGATAACAGAGATCTGGTTAAACTTTGAGAGAACCGATTCTGAGATTAATTTGCCTGGTATGTCGCTGCTTTTGAACGATAGAACCGTAAGGGGTGGTGGTGTGATACTATAATATAATACAAACCTCCGATGTGAAGTTATCGATCACCCGGAGATCCGAGCTCCTGATTCGCTTTGGTGCGGCCTATGGTTGCGAAACAAAGACACATGTATACCAGTCCTGCTTTACTGCCCACCAAAATCAACGTCAGAAATAGACTAAAAACGGAACCAAGTCTTCCATTTTGCTCCGAACAAGTCCCACACCAAAGTCATATAGCTGGAGTATTTGAAGTGCACCACATAGAAAAGCCAGCAACAGAGAGCACACAGTATAAAGTCAGCTTGCGCAAGCTAATTGTAAGCGACCCCCACTACATTTAATCAAATCAGAAAGAAGACATAGCTTGCGATACGTCAACATTTCCATCGTTCTCCTCAGTCGCATACACAATACAAGCAGAAACACATACACAAATATATACATGGGAAAACATTGGCAGACAAATCAAAACGTCAAAGTCAACACCAAGGCAATCTGATTGATTGCCGCAAGCGTTTCTGTGCACATAGCACAGGTTGATAAGCCCTAATTTGCAACGCTTCACTGCTTGCCAAAATTATCGGATTCCGGTTACGTAATAGCACTTTGAACACAGGCTTCGGATCCACATTGTGATCAGTTGTCACGAGGGGCTTAGTGATAGATGATGATGGAATCCGGTTCATTCTGGGGGCGCTCTAGTTTGTTGCGTCATCATTTGTTCCACCCACTTTGGTAAGTGTTCTGCCCCCCTCTGAGCCAACCGACGGTTAGTCCTGTCTATGTAAACGTTACTGCAACTGTAGGTGAACTGATAAAGCACAATAGAGGGCGAACTAGCCGAACAGTAGCACTGACGGTCATGAAGAACAAGTTTCCGAGTAGTGTGCATGAGGCACAACTGGGCAGTCATGTACGTGCGCGTTAGGGCGGATCTGAGCTTGTGTCTGATGTCATTTGCCACATGGTCGCCCTTGAAGAGCAGCAACAGCTAAACAGGTTTTCTCCCTGCCGTTAGCATCCGCATTATTTTTGGGTAGTCTGCCGTGCAAATAGATGAACTTTTCATGATAACCATTCGACACCAAGGTCCTATGCAGAAACTTCTCTTCAGCTTCCAGCGTATCAGGACAACAAATTCGTCTGACCCTGTAGAACAGCGTTTTCACTAGGCCGCGTTTGTATGCAACCGGGACAAAACTGGAAAAGGTAGGTACTGTCCACTTTAAGTTGCCTTGCGGTAAACGGTGCGCTGCAATGTACCTCTGTCCCTTCTCTTAATGAGGATACCCAAAAATGCCAGGGAGCCGTGTTGTTCCATCTCGTGTGAGATCGATATATTGGGGTGAATCGAAGTTAGAGTAGCTAATAGGCGAGTAAAAGGTTGGCCTTTGGTGAACACCAGAATGTCATCCACACACCTTTTGTACAGTTTTGCTTCATCAATACTGCCAGCGACTTGCCTTTCGATCAAGCCGAGAAAGATATCTGCCAAGACCGGTCCCAGAGGGCTGTCCAAGGCGACTCCGTCGATTCGCTTGCATGCTAATCCGTTAATCTCAAAACGTACATTATCTGCGCACAGTAGAATCATATCTCGTAAATATTCCACAGGGAGACCCACATACATGTTTCGACTCAATGTGAAATGACACAAATCATCAGCCGTGAATAGATAGTCCACCTCAATAGAGTACATTACTTCCGAACCCAGTGAGAATTGTCCTAGAGTCTCCGCAAATTCAAATGAATCTTCCAGGCAGTGTGTGATCAAGAGTTTACAGACAGAATCTAAGCGTTTCGCTAACCACCTGGCAACGTTGTGATAAGGCGAGTTGTTCACGTACATAATCGGAAGCAGTGGGTTATATGCTTGTGGAAATTAGGCGCGCCCCCCCATTCTCGGTGTCTGCGTTCAAGTTGGTTTCAGCTGCACCGGGAGCGCACGGTCGATAACAAGGCAACCTAGAGTGAGCAGTACCTACACTTTTCCAGTTTTGTCCCGGTTGCATACAAACGCGGCCTAGTGAAAACGCTGTTCTACAGGGTCAGACGAATTTGTTGTCCTGATACGCTGGAAGCTGAAGAGAAGTTTCTGCATAGGACCTTGGTGTCGAATGGTTATCATGAAAAGTTCATCTATTTGCACGGCAGACTACCCAAAAATAATGCGGATGCTAACGGCAGGGAGAAAACCTGTTTAGCTGTTGCTGCTCTTCAAGGGCGACCATGTGGCAAATGACATCAGACACAAGCTCAGATCCGCCCTAACGCGCACGTACATGACTGCCCAGTTGCGCCTCATGCACACTACTCGGAAACTTGTTCTTCATGACCGTCAGTGCTACTGTTCGGCTAGTTCGCCCTCTATTGTGCTTTATCAGTTCACCTACAGTTGCAGTAACGTTTACATAGACAGGACTAACCGTCGGTTGGCTCAGAGGGGGGCAGAACACTTACCAAAGTGGGTGGAACAAATGATGACGCAACAAACTAGAGCGCCCCCAGAATGAACCGGATTCCATCATCATCTATCACTAAGCCCCTCGTGACAACTGATCACAATGTGGATCCGAAGCCTGTGTTCAAAGTGCTATTACGTAACCGGAATCCGATAATTTTGGCAAGCAGTGAAGCGTTGCAAATTAGGGCTTATCAACCTGTGCTATGTGCACAGAAACGCTTGCGGCAATCAATCAGATTGCCTTGGTGTTGACTTTGACGTTTTGATTTGTCTGCCAATGTTTTCCCATGTATATATTTGTGTATGTGTTTCTGCTTGTATTGTGTATGCGACTGAGGAGAACGATGGAAATGTTGACGTATCGCAAGCTATGTGTTCATTCTGCATTGATCAAGTGGCTGACGGGACCCAATATTTTGCCCTTTGTAAAACCACGTAACCTTTACCAACGGATTTCGAACTGCTGACAAGCCATCGATACTTGAGCTGGCGCTCACTAACGAGGAACTCATGTTTGACGGTATATTTACAAGCCCACCAGTGTCGTAATGATCATTATACTCTACAAATAGACTATATATGCTATGCGGATTTCCTGAAAAGGAGGATGATAAATAGCATACTGTCACTCACTGCAATGTGTTATCTACGTTTGTTAAAGATTCATCTTGGACTTCCTTAAACAAATGCCCCCAGATTTTGCCTGGGATACCTTTACAGGGACGTTTAGCATACTGGTAGCGCACGCACTGGAACAGAAGTCTTTCCAACCCAAAAACAAGTATAAATCATTTCTGAGAAGCAGAACATGTACATGTATGTCCCGGAGGGATTTGGCATGGCGAGATCACCAGGACGGCTTGAATTCTGAAACCTGGATTGTGTACGTGACACATCGTAACTTCTGTGTGAAACTGATCTGCGAAGACAAGATCACGCATCAGCAGTAGCTAATGAAGCGATTCTGTACGAACCGCAAACTTCTGTATAGGCACATTAACGGCCTTCGAAAAGTGAAGTGGGGGATTCCAGCACTAGTCAAAGCTGATGGATGCACGCGATCAGCAATGGAAGCAGCCGATCTCCTACGGCTTCACTACTCCCGAACTTTCTAGCAGGTAACGAGCCCAAATATTCTCCTTGTTTTTATTACTCCACCGTCGGGTTTAGACACTATCACTTTCACTGCGGAAGCTATGTTGAAGGAGTTGTTATCCTTGCGTATCCACAGTTCCCCTGGAGTCGACAACATTCGACCAAAGGTTCTGCAGAAAGGTTCTCCAGAAGAACCACTGGCTGTTTTCTATCAGGGATGTCTTGAAGAGAAACATATTCCTCCAGTATGGAAGCGAGGGATCATCACTACTATCCATAAAGGAGGTAGTCGCACTGACCCTACCAACTACCGTCCAATAACAATACTTCCCGTACTATCAAAATTGATGGAATCAATCATCGCAGATGAGCTGATGCAGTACCTGAAAAGCCACAACTTAGTATCCCCAGAGCAACATGATATTCGTCAAAAGAGTTCAAGTAATATCAACCTATTGATTGCACATAATAGCTGTTGATGATGCAGCAGCAGTCGATGTCATCTACCTAGACTTCTCAATAGCGTTTGATCTCTTGGACCATCGAATTCTTCTTCATAAGCTTCGGAACAACGGCATTGGGGACCCATTCTTGAGTTGGATTAGAAATTTTCCACACGAACTGCGGTTAGAGGTGGGCGTCCAAGAATCACTGTCCGATACTATGGATGTGGTGTGTGGTGTACCACAAGGCTCAGTACTTGGACCCCGTATATTCTTGGTGTTTATTAACGATTTGGCGAGATCAGTTACTTCCGATTTTCTATTTTTAGCGGACGATGTCAAAATATTGCGAAGGATCAGAGGACTGTACGACCACGAACGGCTAGAGTGTGATGTTACCACGGCGTCGAACTCGTCAGCTCCAAACGCCCTACCATACAACGTAGACAAATGTCGCGTTGTGCAATTGCCACATTGACAGAACTAGACCTATTTGCCTGAACAAAGGGACTGCAGACCAGCTCCCAGAAACGTGACCTCGGTGTGCTCGTACAGAGCGACCTCAACTGATAAAACCGGCTGAGGTAGCTACGAAAAGGGGCGACTAGCACGTCGCATTTCCCGACGCAGTAATCGTATGATGCTAGTTCCACTTGTGCCAAAGCATGATATTAAAAGTGTGCAAAGTCAGTCTAACAGTGCTTTTGAAATGGATGTCAAAATTCAACTACAGCTAAAATAGCTGACTACACTTCCCTTAGTTCCAGTCGCTGAAGTGAGAGGAGTTTTTGATGAGCTTGATAGCACATTCCCAAATGAAGGATCATATAATGCGGCGCTCAAATATTTCGATTGCTGGGTTTTCTGGAACTCCTGGTTGGTTCCGTCTATCAAGTTTCATGCACATATCCTTCATGAACTCCATGATTCATATCTAGGTGTTTCGAGATGGAAGCGTTATTGAGGGGATCCTACTTGTGGCCAACGATAGCTTCAGATAAAGTAAAGATGATGAAGAATTGACATAATTGTCTTGTGGTACCAAAGCAATGACTCCCCCGATGCGGAACATCCCTGGCACATGCCCAACAAGCCACAGTAATGGATCTGCGCCGACTATTTCGGTCCATTTATTGAAGCCATGTTTCTATTGCTCATCGATGCCCACTCCAATTGGGTTGAAGTGTAGCTGGTCACGCACGCAGCTTTCGAAGCCACCATTGTTAAAAGCGTTCATCATTCGTTACATTTGGTATTTCGGAGACTCTATGCACGTATAATGGTTGCCCTTTTGTTAGCACTGAGTTCAATCGTTTCGTCACTAACAAAGGCATTCGGCATGTAATACGGTACTCACATACCACCGAACGTACGCTTGCGAAACAATTCTGGACAACCAGAGTACTTTACATATTACTCACATTAGGAATTCACGTCACAAAAAACGGGCTGCTGGACAGTCTTCCTGGTAGTGACCACGAGACATCAAGAGTTCTTTGTGTTACCGGAATGGACGTCATCCCACAGTCACTCATACAAGGTTGCGTCCCAGAGGAATACTTGGACGCATCTTCAGCACTTGGGCCGCCATTTTGACTGGGCTACATACACGCACACATACAAATAATAATAGAAATGAAACGCAGAGATATAATAATCATTCTCACCATATGGCTACCGTGGTCCCGCCTTAAGCAATCGGCCGTCGTACATTTGCAAACCTACGATCTGTCGCAATTATGCTGTTGGCAGGAAGAGCTTCAGCATTTCGTTAAATACATTCAAGACTTTTGTACATCGTATACAGCTATGTAGTGTCTTAATATTAGGTTGAGGCTTATAACACAAACGTTCTGTCTGTGGTCTTGCTTGGAGGTTTACAATCATACATTCCCTGGCGCGTATTTCAGGTCTGGTTTTCATACAAAATTGTATCGCGCGATGTTCCCTATGACCGTCGTGCCACATAAAATTGTGAAGGAAACCAAGATTGAAATGTAATCTACGCAACTGTAAAGCCTAAAGCTATGATTACGTAAATCTTTCTTAGGAACAAGTGTGGATTAAACAAAGGTGCGTTTAGTAAAGGTGCGTTGAAGTTTTTCTATATGCTTCAGGTCACACGTACCTAAACTGCAGAAAGTAAAGCAAAAGTATTCTAACAAAGGTCTTACACTGATTTTATATGCTATGAGCCTAGCCTATTTTAGCGTTAATAACTGACTAATATGTCCCGATAGTTGCATTGCCTTAGTGACACGAGGATCCTCAAGATAACTTCTTTCGACCTAGGAATAATTATACCGTCAAAACGTCTCGATTATCAATAACCTTTTCTGAATTTGCTTAGCGTTTTAGCGCTGTTTTCCCTCATGTTTTCTATTTCTTCTCGCGTGCGCTTAGCAAATCCGATTTTCAGCCAACCATGTTGCACCAAATAAGTACTGGAAATGTTGAGCCACCTTACACCATTTTAGATACACCTCCTTATTTAGAAAAGATAACGACAATCCACATACCCTTTTCTTTCTCCTTTACGCTGTATTTGCTAGCGAAACCAATGCGCTAATTTTAGCATGGGAAAATCATGACGCTACACGCAGTCACCAAATAATCTGCAAACGGCTGCGAATTTTCTGTTATGGTTCTTTTAACATATCAAGCGTAAAAGCTTTATGAAGTTTAGGGCTTTAAATTCCTATCTTTTATAATTAAGCTAAAATATGCGTTTTTATATTTGGTCTTTTAGCTCAGGTCTGTGGTGCTCAGGGTGAACTATAAAAGACAGTAAAAAAGCCAGTTTATTTTACAACTTTTATTAGCACTACGCAGATCTCTTTTAAGTCTACCTTTTGTAAATTATTTAATAGGTTTATTTACTGTCGTGGGTGGTCGTTTTGAAGCTTCTCTTACTCTTTCTGCTTTCGTCGCTACCTTTTCCACGTGCCTGCCATAATTTGGAACTGCTGAAAGCGTAGAAATACACTGCCGAAAGTGGGAGCAATTGCCTCAAGCCGTTGGCTGGAGAGCTTTGGCCTGCCCTATAATGAAACATATATAATTACTCATGAGTAAATAAATAAATAAATAGTTTATTCTCGTCATTGCCAGGCATACCGTCAAGGGCGTGATCATGGTATTACAGACATTTATGATCAGCAGTTGCACAAATTAGTACATTTTGACCAGTAGCATAGGAATTTGTGCGTGTGTTGAAATTAAAACTATGTTTAATTGTGTATTTGGAAGGGGACATGTTGTGTGCGTCGGTAAATGTGACTGTGTGCTTTTGTTCGTTGTGTTCGCTATCAAAGGGGGCATCAATGGAACGCATTGAATCGGATGACGTTCGTGATGTGTGAATGATCCTCCGGAAAAGGGAAGAGGCAGTGACTTTATTTAGTGGCTAGTCACATCCGCCACGTCACAGTGTTGTTAAACGGATACTTGTGGTTTTTTATAGGGAGAACGCTTGCCAGGCGAAGTCCCACCACATCCTGGAACACAGTCGCCGAACAATTTACTGGAACGGGATCTACCCGAACCACCCAGCTGGCACCACGAGGAGGTTGTTCGGATAGTGAGGTCCATCGCGATGGACCTCACTTAATATATACTTACGCCTCTGTGTTTTGGATTCTAAGAAAAACACGCAGTCGCAAGAAAATCGACTGATGAAGCATGCACGAATATCAACGGGACGTCCGAAGATGTTATATTGTGAAAACTTTTAAACTGTGGTAAAACACAGTAATATGTGTTTTATTCACACATGAGCATAGAACTAGTGTAAAAATATCCTGGTCCCTTGGGGGAACAGTCGAGGTTTAGAACGGTACAATTTTATTTTTTATACGTATAATGCTTGGTAAAATTTAAGGTGCTGAAATACCTCAATCTTAAAGCTCTGACAGAATAGCAATCTGGAATAACACAGTCATGAAGTAGCAATAATCCGGTCTCAATATGTCATCCCTAAGCCATGATGTTGCAGTCTGATGTGTAGAAGTGCATCTACCACTTTGCAGCCCAGTCCACTCTGGCGTTTAGACCATGTCTACTATTTGCTACCTCCTTTATTTATTGGGATGGATGGATAGAATACGTTATCTTCAAATGATCCGTAAACAAGGTTGAGCTTCCAAAGCGTACGACGGGTATAAGCTCGACAAGAACTTGTCCTATAACAATGTCTTGAGCGTGGCCCCTAGTAACTCATTGAGGAGCAGACCTAACCCATTTATTTTTTGACTGTCTGTAAGCGTCCTGCCGGACAGGTTTTAAGCCGCAAACTAAGTGCATTTGAAATGCCAAAGCTACTTGTTTTCGTTAAAAAAGCTTTTGTGCGGCACTTGATTAAAAGCTCTTCGTATGACAAGAGTTAAGAAAATGCGTTGAAGACCATAGTTCGTAGCTCCGATTGTTAAATATCAAATCAATATGGCAGGTTACACACAAACGAGACTGCAAGAAGCTATGCCTCGAAGGTCTAAGAAGACTGTGCGTAATCAGAAAGAAATGAATTGGGTGTTGCCTACCTGTAAACACTGCACTTTATGACGCGTTTCTAGGTTATTTCCCCTCATCAGATAGAGATAGCAGGCATCCAACCCGGGACCATTAGGAGGTTAGTTGTGACCGCTGCCCCTAAGCCACAGGGTCACGAAGGTAAAGCTTGGCACAACGGTTAATGAGAGATTATAGTTTCGTGGGTGACAGACCAGACTGGAGGTACAATTAACAAATTTTTTTCTGAAATCTTCAGCAAAGTATACACTAAAGGCATCCGCCATTGCAGTAGGCAAGTGAACAACGGTGCTGTCTGGTGTGGTAATATGAGTGGGTGGGTGTTTGTCTCGCTTTTCTCTTCTACAATAAGTTTCTTAACGCATCAACCTCGTTTTTACTGTGTGAATTGCGTTCCTCTTCCCGTCTAACACGCACAGCTCTCCTTGCTAGTTTTTAAGCACAAGTCTTTGGTGACGAACCAGTAGCTGAAATTATAAGTCCTTCTATGCGTTTGAGCTAGTGCGCGCAACGTTTGTTTACCTTACCCAGCAATAGTCCAGCTAGCCTGTCTTGTCCATGGTTTCGTTTTCCTGATGCTCAAACTTGTCACGCAATGTTGCATAACTTTATACAACAAAGCGTAGGCGTCCTGACGGTCATGGGAAAGACCACAAAAATTTGGGACAGGAGTGTAATGGAAAACGAGTAGCCGATCTCAACTTGCGGGATGGAAGCATGTGTTTTTATGGACAATCGGAAGGTCGAACTCTATTTTGCGGACAACTAATTGTTGATCGCGTCCTCTGAGGCCACATAGTACCTCAGTAAAAACGAAAATAAGACCTAAAGTAAAAACTATGTCAAACAACCTTTTATCCTATGTAGGGGGAAGAATATCCTGAGACCCTTCTTCACTCATAAGCAAAGTAATATAGCTGGCTTGCATTCCGGTTGGTACTAATTTAGACCGCCAGAGTAGATCCGGAAATACGACCAATAAAATACTAATTGCATCCCTTGATACTCGTCAACCCCAGGTGGGCTGTATATGCACATATCGGTTTCCACCTAACGACAAAATTAGCCAGGAGGAAGCAAGCGATTGTCAGGTATACGGAATGGCATACTCAGAAACAATCAGGTATCGTGAGTAGAAAATAAGGCAACCTACACCGCTAGTGAGCTTTCGATCACTACTGAGCAGTTTATATCCGCCAACTGAAACCATTTGGTTTGACAAGTTTGTGCTGCATCAAGATTCCGTAAGCAAGGCAAGCTCAAATTTATTAGGCTACACTAATTTACGGGGTAAGTGCGGCTTATTTAACAGTGTGTGTATATTAAGGAACAATAATCGGTAAGCATTCTGGTCCAGGTTTGAGTGACAATACACCTTGGAATTTGAGCCTATATTAACTGCAGAGCTATGCACAATATCTCCTTCACAGGGTGATTTAAGACATCGTTTGGGAGTAAACAGGGAGGCAAGATGGGTGGAACAATTGCAAAATGGATGTAGGTTGGGAGCGTTTAACATATGCATATGTGGTAGTATTGTGGAATTACTCATAGAAGGTAGTAAAGATGGGGACAATTAGAACGGAAGACAAAACTGAGTAATTTTTATTGTCGTAGCAGAATTTACTTGCCTACTGACCAGTGCTTTCGCAATCGTAGTCTGAGAGGTTAGGGTTCATATTTTACAGATGGCGTAGGATTATTTTCATTATTAGCCAAGCTGGGAATTTGGGGTTTTATCCCAACCTACTTAAGACTACTTTTAGTCTTCTTTCCCTAACCGTCCCTCTAGTATGTCTTCAACAATTCCGACTAAGTTTTCATCATCAGTTATATTTGCGCAGAAAATATGACGGTAAGTATAGGCGTAGGTTTAACTAGGTATCGGTTGTCCTTCTGCTTTTGGTCTGTCACACTCTGCTAATTCCTCTGTCTAGCTGGTTGTCCCCCACACCGGCATAGCACTCTGGTATTTATCGAATGACCTCAACGATATCAGCCTTCATTCTATATCATTTTCCTCTTCATAATGCACCCATTCTAGTTGTAAGAACCATCAACGTCTGTAATCGTAACATCAGCCAGCTGTTACCTCCACACCTGACTTTTCTGCAAATGTTGCTCCTTCAACACCTCTCCTGCGTGCTGCTCCTTCCTTCCCGTGCTGCACAAGTCCGCATTTTCTTACACCTAATTGCTGTACATAGGTATTCCTTTCACAACTTCAATATAAGAGGGGACATAGGCATGACGCCATTAGTAACACCTACACATAAAACGCTGTAATGGTTTTCATAAGGCTCCAGTTCGCCAGTTCACCTCACTCCCTCCTTTATGTTTGCAAACGTTCCTTTTCTGACCTGTGCTACCGCCTCAGCGTGAAACCTGTACAAAAGGGTTGAGTAAACTTACCTGAATCGTCGTACCACGCTAAAGTTCGTGAAGTTAATTCTCGGAAGTCCCAAGACATATGTTGACAGCACGGTGCACCATCTTGGGCATTCTTAACCCTTGATCTGTATCTTCCAATTGTTTAGACCATGATGTGCAAAGCCTTATCACCTGAGGGACATCACCACAAAATGCTACATATCTCTGCAAATGTTCTATTTACTTGAGATGCCAAGGCTTGTTGCTCCATCCACCTGGCCTATGGAGTCTTTCTACTGTTATTAGAGGCTTAAGCGGCCTGGCGTTATCAACCCATGGATATGTTACCCACCTTGCCATTACAAGTTAAAAGCAAACTCCATCCTTTGGTTGTTTATCTATTATGGCTTTTAATATTACTTGCGGCCCTAACAGCATTCTGAAGACTACAAAAATGCTGTTAATTCGTATCTTCTACTGGTTTGAACAATGGTTCAAACCATTCTTACATCCTGAAAAGCACCGTGAAAAACCCTTTATAAACCCGCAAGGTTTCTGCTTACATACAATACCATGGAGTTATACCACATCCACCTCGTCAGTAAATTGCTCCTGTCATATCAGGTTCTTCACCAACTTTGCGCCATTATGCCATGGATAATTTACACACCTCGTGGTTGTGGTCTGCCAAAAATATTCTGCCTATCGGGCGAATATCCATGTGGTCTGTGCCATTGTGTACAGCCACACTTGCATTTCTGCGACTACAACAAGCTTCTTGCGTGGTGTTTTCTACCGGTTTGAACCATTGAGTACAAATCCTTTTTACATTTGAAACCTCTCTGCAAAAATGCTTTGCTTCCCTACAAGCGTTCTACTCAATTGCGATGGTTATTCCTCGTGGACAGCCTGCAACGCACATATAACACTGGTTATCTGCTCGGACGGTGAATAAAATTTCTTTAGCCCATTACTTTGAGGTTCTTGCTGTAAACAACCCCGCATCCCTCCCTCCATAGCCCTAACTCATCTTCATCCAGTATTGCCGGCTTCAGCTAACACTGGTGAATCCCGAGGAAGCTTATCCATCAGCCAACGAGAAATTGGATAAAATATCATTGGGATTAACGGTGCAAATAAGTAATCTTTAAGAAAAGTTGCCAGTGACACATTGCTGGTCAAATTGTGATAGTTGGCAGGGTTCCTGGACGTCTTTGGTGCACACATGGCAAGCGTTCTGTCGATAAAATGCCACAAATGTCTGTTTAACAACACTGCAACCGGAAGGCTGGGACGCCATCAAAATAACGCTACGGCCTACTGCTCTACCTTTGCAATGATCTCCATGTCCGGCGGATGAACAAGTGACTTCGTGCCATTGCGTTTAACGCAGAAGTATTACCTTTTGTCCAACAGCGTTTATCATATTTTTCTGGGGTTCGTACGCTTACGGAAAAACAGGGCTCAATCTGCAGAAGTATTTGTACCCACATTCACCCAGAAGTTCCGTAACCGAAGCACTTATATATTATACCGGCTTCCGGCGTCACGTCGCATGCTGACGCCAAGGAACATGAACATCGTTCACGCAACTTTCATAGTCAAAAATTATGTATCATTTTGGGCTATGTATTTTGCCAACACTTACTTCTGCTGTTTTATGTACTCACCCTTATAGTGTTTCTGTGGTTCTGTCAGTAACTTGATCAGCCTTGTACTGGTGTGTCACGTTTCAACTCAAATAAAACTTATTTTATGTATAAAAGGTGTTCAAGGATGACTGCTGTTATCACTAGTAGATGGCTAGTCTTTGGTTAGTTTGCTTCCTGATCTGGGTGTACCTTACGATGCGATAATCGCACTGACATGTAAACCCGTGAAGCAATCAACGTTAGTACTGTCAGCGGTTTGGTACAATCAGGCCGCTTAGTTAAATAGCTGAAAACGTACTGAATGGACGAGTTTCAGACCCTATCCCTACAGACCGGGTTTTCTCTGTATCGAGCATGAGGCAACATAGTTTGTACAGGTAATGCCCTAACAGACGTTCTGGTTAGCATTTGGAGAGTCAAAGTTGAGTGCAGAAACCTCTAAACCGACGGTTGCGCCTAACGGGCAAATGCATTCTGCAAAAGATGCTATTCATTCCATCAGTTTCAATGCGGAATACGTAGAACAACCTTCATGCGCTTTAGTGAGGTATTTGTAGATTTAGCATAATGAAATTCACATTTAAAGGAAATACTGTATTTAAAAATGAGTACTTTGTCTACTCTCGGAAAAGGCTTCAGCTTTCTGCTTGGCAATTAGGAAGCTTGCAAAATGTTCGCTACTGAATCAAAAGAAGCGTTAAGCATGTAAGACTTTGAGATCCCAACATTAGTCTGTTGTAGTTAATATTATTTATCAGTGTGCTGTGGGTCCTTGCGACCGCGTTACTTATAGTTGTAATCCTCCTTTAATCCGGTAGATTTAGGATAGTCGCGACATTGGAACACTAATAACTATTAGTTACTTATGTTACAGAACATAAAAGTTCATCGCCACTTTTGTATGCCTGTGCTCTGAGTTAGATGTGGATCCGATATGTAACAGAGGTCAGGCTAACAGCGTAAGAATCCAGCAGCAAACCTTTTGCGTTTTGTTCGTTAATTAGCCACTCTAATAGTGCAATGCTGCTTGTTAGAGGATATGCAAAGTCAGTAATACATACTGAACGTTTACGTGCGCCAGGTTTATGTATGTTACGAACTAAAGTGCTGGGATGCATGGATGGGTAGTCACTTAACGTTTTGCTAATCGACACTTAACGACATGCGAATTTACAGAAGCTACGACATTAGATTTTGTAGTGCTAACGGATGACCTTTGAGCGGGGAGGTACTCGAGCGTTTCTCTACATTTCTGTCTCTTCCTTGCATTAAGAGTTGAGCTATTCATTTTGATAGAGCTAATGAGCATTTTTGGTGATTTTTAACTGGACATTTATTGCTTGAAAAATCTATCTAAATGGCATGGAGTTAGACTTAGGAGCAGAAGGCCACCTTTTCAAGTACAATGATGAAAACAAACCAGTCAGGTTTTTAACCGCGTTCATTTATGCAATTTCGTCACAGTTTGTAGTCCTTTGGTTGTCGTTCGCCCTGCGTACTGGTCAACTCTGTGGTCAACACCGTGTTACGCTGCGTTGTGTTTTACCGCAAGTTCCAGGAGGCGTACGCGTAAAATTTTCGCCAGAAAAGTGTGGCCTGCTTTCGATGGAACGCGGTTCTCAACGCAAAGTTGGCGCACTGGGTCAGCGAAGACAGTAAAGTAATATGTAATTGAGTTTAGCCGTCTTATACAGCTACGGATCGGGTTGGTTTAAATGAAAAAGATAAAGTAATTAATAAAACTTATATTCTCGACAAGTCGAGGCGCGCCTTTACAGGCATGATCATTTTGACATAAAAGTGCATAACAAAGAATGAGCAGAAATCCGATATCTGTGCCATAACAGTGTATGCTTTTGTTCGGAGTATGTAAGTATGTAATTGTGCATATGCAGCTGTGTAGTTTGTGCATGTAATTTTGTTGCGCCATTCTTGAATGCTTGATATCGTCCTCAATGTGCGAGTAGAATATTTATCTCCGTGAGTTGGTAAGTATGCTCCGGATATCCATAGGGCAGTGACCTTATTTTGCAGTCAGTTACGACCACCACGTCACAGTGTTATTGAGCAAACATTTGTGGCTTTTATGGAGAGAACGCTTGCGAAGCGAAAACCCATCATGTCTCGGAACACTGCCGCCAAACTATTTGCTGGAACGGGTTAAACCCGAACAACCCAGCTGGTACCAAGAGAATGTTGTTCGACTGGTTCCGTTTAGTACAGATCGCAATACACTCTCCAACCGTTTCAAGGAGCTTGCTATAGGTAGAAAGGCGATGCACTTGTGGGTGCGCGATTACGTCAAAACACAACAAAAATTGAAAACCGACGCTCGCAGTTGACTTGTTAGGAGTACACTCAAAGCAGTTCCTGCAGTATGAAGGCGCCATCAAACTTGAGCGAATGAGCTTACACAAACGGATGTGTGATTAAACTAGGAGCTAAAATCTTGAGAACATTAGGAGCGACGAAAACCTTCCGGCCATTCAAGCTTCCGAATCTGGACGGCTCTAGCTTTTGGAGCTTGTCTAATAAAAAGCTGAATATTTCAATAACTTTTCTTGCACAACCTACTTTTTAATTCTGTGTTTTGAATTATCTTATCCAAGTATTATTTTAGACGTTCGAAGCCGAAGAAAGTTGTAGACGATGCGAACTACTTTCCAAGTCGCGCGTGACAAGGTACATTTACAGCTTCCTTATGTGACACCTTAACAACTGGGATTTGGAAGACCGCGAGACAAATGTAGCCCTATGAAAAGCTCGCTGAACCGTTCTCAGTTAACATATATTTTTCAATGCCAAGATGAAAAACCGACTATGCCGAAACCAGGAGGCGTTAAAAGTTGGCGTTTCAAACTACCTGGTACATTACGCATCCTGCACGCTATAAAGCCATAACAACAACAACAACACTTTGGACGTCCAACGCAAGTACATGTTGCACGACACCAGGAGCCATTATAGAAGGGCATGCAGAGCTTATCGTTCTGTTAGTTTAACCTAACATGTTACGTAGCCCAAGCAGATTACAATGATTATACGGTTGGTAACCATGCCACAAATTCAGGCAGGTTAACACAGAACTGCCTTGAAATATGCTGTGTTGGTGTACAGGGAACTTATATAGCACGAGAAATCCAGGTCTCACGTGTTGAAGCGAACAACAACGTGTACAAACGTGTTTTACTTTGGTCGTACATAGGCAAAAGGTGTGTTGCGAAGAAAAACAGCTAAGCGGACTTGTGGTGTAGCACGCTGTCACTTGATGGTTGGCTGTATGCATGTTGACTACCTAGTTACTGCGGCATGGCTATGGCAGTGGGTTACAGCAGTGATGGAATGAGTTCCTTGTGCGTATGGGAAACAGATTCTGACGCTAGACTAGGGAGTGTGCTTCTGTACATTATTACTCAATTAGCAACTAAGACTCCAAGCGAGTGAAAACGTTAATAGAAAAATTGCTCTGTGTTTTCTGTGACTGCCGGGTAGATTAGAGATAGGCCTTCTTATGTACCTTAACCTTGTCTATAGTAACGTGGTGGATAAGGTGCAATGACAGTACTTACGCTGGGATTTTGAGCACTGTTAATACTGACCTATGCCTACAGACTTGAATCATGCAGTTAACGACATAGATGCTCTGGAGAGAAAACTGGTTACATGACTGTACTTAACAACGTGTTTAACCTAAGGAACAAGGTGTACGAGTTTGGTCTACTTGTAGACAAATCTCCCCCCGGCTTACTTTTTTCATTGAAACGTGGTTGTCACCAGATATCACGGATGGTGAGGTATGTTTACCTGGCTACGCGCTGTTTAGAACTGATTGCTCCGCTGGTTGCCAAGGCGGAGGCGTTGTACTGTACATGAGCTGTAACTTAGGTGTGATGAGGACCTGCACATTGCAGTCGTTGGATCAGACTGTTGAAGCCCTATTGGCTGTTTTGTCCACGTCCTCTACACAGTTTGCAGTAGCGAAATACTGGAGTCATGGAAGTTCTTCCAGAGGGATACTTGACTTTATTCGCAGTCAGTCCGTGAATACGTGTTCAGTTCTAGCGGATTTCGACCACCCGGAAGTCTGTTGGGCCGATCTTTCTTGCAATTCGGCATTAGGAACATTCGGTGCAGACTTTCTTGAGCTGACTCTCCAAATGCCTTTGCACCAGTTCTTGGACATCCCCACTAGATATATGGACAACTAACTACCATCTAGTTTAGATCTGCTTTTCGCTAAGTCCCTCGACTTCGTGTCCGGCGTTGCATACGGTGCACCTCTAGGGTCCAGCAATCACGCATGCATATCCTTTCGGTGTGCTATTTCAACGCACCCACAGACCGCCGTTGACTTACTTCCGAATATTTGGCGGGTGGACTTTAGTGCAATGCGAACTAAGGCTTCAGTTCTGAACTGTGAGGTCTCGACGACTGACTCCGTCCAGTTAGCCTGGGATAAATTTATGGCATGCCTTACGGAGGTTTCCACTCGCAATATTCCACTCATGAGGAAAAGAGGGTTACGGACACAGCCTCCATGGATAGATACCACAGGCAAGTACCTACTCAAGAAACGGTCTAGATGCTGGCAAACTTGCCAAGCAACTCCATCAGCCAGTACCTATGATAGTTATCGAGAGGTTAGAAGTAGATGTAAGCAACCTATCAGTACTGTTTGTCTTCAGTACGAGCAGGGTTTAGCGGACTCAGCGGCAGCTAATCCCAAGAAGTCTTTTGCTTACATTAAAAGACGCAGCAGGGCACAACTGTCTATACCAGCATTACTGCGAGCAGACGGGACCCGTTCGCAAACCGACTGTGACAAGGTTTGTATAATAAGTGATCAGTATACTGGGGTATTTGCTCGGGAGACCTCTTTACCACAGGTTGAAGTAGTTTCAAGAATTTCAGAGGATTCTTGTTTAGCTGAGTTTAACATAACGGTGACTCAGGTCTTAGAGCTACTGCAAGGCATTAATCCCTCTAAAGCTTCCGGTCCTGATTCAATTCATCCGAAGCTGTTGCATGAATAGGTCATTAAGTTGCGTGATCTTTTCACACGCTTGTTTTCTATATTGCTGGACAGCTGCATCCTACCTTCGGAATGGAAGAAGGCAATCATCTGTCCTGTTTCTAAGGGCAGTGACAACGCTCTGCCAGCGAACTACAGCTCTGTCAGTTTGACAAGCGTAGTAATCAAGTTGTTTGAAAAGCTGATAAGGGATTCAGTGCAGAAACACATGAATAGATTCAACCTTCTCAGTGTTGCGCAGTATGGATTCCGCAAAGGATTTTCATGTCAGACTAATTTACTTGTAGCTCGTGAAAGCTGGGCCGAAGCGGTAGACAGTGGCCACGCTGTAGACGTGCTATTCGTAGATTTTTCGAAAGCTTTTGACACTGTTCCACATCTTCGGCTCTCACTAAAGTTGAGATCTTACGGGATATCTGGTCGCGCCCTTCAATGGGTGTCTGCCTTCCTTGAGGGGAGGGAACAGTGCGTACCGGTGGGGCGTAGCCTTTCGCTCAGGCAAGCTGTTTTTAGTGGCGTCCCACAGGGCTCGGTATTGGGGCCATTGTAGTTCGCGATCTATGTAAATGACTTGTCAGGATAGCTAGGGGTGTCATCACTAATGTTTGATGACGATCTTAAACTCTGGGATATTGTGAATATCCCCGGGGGTCCTGAGGCAATTCAGCCTGCCTTGGATAGGCTCTGGGAATAATCTACCTTATGGTGGATGTCCATAAATAGGGCCAAGTGCTCCGTTCTCCGAATCGGAGCTGCTAATCCTCCCACCCGATAGGTTGTCGGCGGTGGTGTACTCCCGGTTGTCACTCCGAAGGTTGATTTACGGGTCGTAACACATCAGCACTTCATTCTGCAAACAACTGGAAAAAGGCTGCTTGTCGGGGGTTTCGTATGATGTGGTTTACCCGCCGCTCTTTCGGAATCCTAACGGCCAGTTTGTTTTTGTAATTATTCTCGGCATTCGTCCGACCCCACCTGGAATATTGTATTCAGGCTTGTCCACCATGTCTTAACCGAGACAAAATGGACTTGGAGAGGGTGTTACGAGTGGGCACTCGGTTAGTGCAGGGTCTACGGGGCCAGACGTATCCTGAAAGCTTGCTCAGTTTGGGGATGTACTCAATGCACTACCGAAGGATAAGAGGGGACCTGATTCTCACTTATCGTATTTTGACGGGTAAGATTGGCCCGGACATGTCAGGGCTATTTAGTCCCGCTACGTTACCTAATCTCCGCGGTCACCCACTGAAACTGCATAAGCCACGGTCTGATAGGATTAGGACGGAAACTCGTCTGTCGCGCAGAGTTATAGATCGCTGGAATTCGCTTCCAGATCAGGTGGTTAGGGAACCTGCAGGTAAGGATTTTGCGCGCCAGCTCGATGCTCTTGGGTGGCAACAGCAAACCTTTCCTTTTTCCTAGCCGACTCACCTTCACTTCTCAGTTCTTTTTAATGACTCGAATATACTTGCTTAGCCATTTCCACTTCCTCTTTTGCCTACTGAGTTTACTTTCTGCTCTTTCTTACTTCACTTATCCGGCCCAGTAGGGACTGCTAGGGCAGGATACGTGGGCAATAATTAGTTGTACAGGGTGTGGTGCGGTCCTATTTTTAAGTCCATCAGTATTTCAAAGCCCGCCAACTCCTGGTTCAACGACCCGCTGAAGAAGGAACACTCACGGGATAATTCTATCGTTCCAGTCCCGCTTGAACTTGCACATGAACTTAAAGTACCTTACCAGCAGGTAACCGCTGCATAGGAGAATACTGAATACTGGTTACAAGCAGCAGGTAGAGTTTGCTCTACGTAGCTGCATCAATCGTCGCTTATAGACAAATACCCGTTATAGTGTGTACTGCTCAATATATTTTGCCTCGGCAAAGTGTTCGTCAAGTAACTTCTTAAATTCCGACACTGATTTGGCCTCAACCACGTGCTGCGGCAGGTCGTTCCATACATTCACCACTCTGCGTTCGAAACAGAGTTGGTGAGCGATCCATTTTAAATCCGGTACGACAAGCTTATACCGGTGTCCACGTTTGCCGCTTGGTGTGCGTCGATGAAGCAGCGGTCTCAGCATTGGGTAATCACCCAGGTGCAACATCCGGTGCGTCGTGATGAGGTCAACCCTCATTCGACGATAAGCTAGGGTGTACAGCCCTAGTTTCTTACACCGGTCATCTTACGTTATACGTCGTATGTTGGGAATCAGGCTGGTGGCTGCATGCTGCACTTGCTCAAGCTTTTCTACCTCGTCTCGGATAATAGGACAATACGCGGGAGAGCCATATTCTAGCATTGGTCGTATTATTGAAACGAAAAGGCGAATGGCAATCTCTTCGGACCAAATGCTGAAGCTGCGCTTGAGCGCCCAAAGCATCCGAAGGCTGTTATTGTACAGCCTATTTGTGTTGTCCATGGACTTTAAGTCGTATCGTGAGAGTACTCTGAGGTCGCGCACGAAAGGCGCGGGATGCAACGGTTGACCAGCCACCGCGTAGGTTCGACAGTCCTCACACTTACCCAGCCTCATGAATTGCGACTTGACCGAGTTGATCGGAATGTTGACCTCTGCAGACCACGTGGAGAGGCGGTCGAGGTCCTGCTGAAGCAAATCACAATCATTGGGTGTGCGGATTATTCTCCACACCTTCAAGTCATCTGCGAACAACGCACACGGTGATTGGATTACCTGAGGCACATCGTTTACATGGATCAGAAACAAAATCGGCCCCATAACAGTGCCTTGGGGCACGCCGCTGCTCGATGGATACCAGTCGGTTAAGTGATAGTCCACCTGGACCCTCTACTTTCGATCAACAAGGAAATTCCTGATCCATTTGTGCAGCGAACCACCAACACCGCACGCCCTCAGCCTGTCGAGGTGCACTGCATGATTTAGCTTGTCAAAAGCCTTACTGAAGTCAGTGTAAATGACGTCGACCGATTAGCCTTCTTTCAGCGCTTGTAACCATTCGTGCCTCGTCAACAGTAGGTTGGTGATGCACGAGCGACCTTTCACGAAACCCCGCTGTGCGCGCGCCAAGCGGCTTTTCGATTCGAGAAGCTGCAGAAGGCTCTTCTTCACAATCTTCTCGAGCGTCTTTGCTAAAACAGCGGTCAGGCAGATCGGCCGGTAGTTATCCACTTGGCTTGGGTTACCACCTTTCGGTATGGACTTTACGACTGAGCATTTCCAGTCGCCCGGTAATAGTCCAGTGGATAGTGACCTGTTGAATAGGTCAGTTACAGAAGGCGCGATGAGGGCCGATAGGGACTTGAGAATCAGTAGGTGGATTCCATCTGGCCCAGCAGGCTTCGTCCCGACAAGATTTGCTAGAAGCTTGCGTACATCTTCAATACTGCAGTCTAGGCTGTCAAGTTCAGCTGGAGCGGTACTCGTCGAACTCGTTACACACACCTGGTCACTTGCAAATACGGAAGCGAAGTACGCCGCCAGTGCGGGCGCACGATCTGTACTCGAGGTTAGGAGCTGTCCATCTGAGCATTCTAACACTAAGACATTGGCTGCAGGCCTCAGGCGCCGCTTCACATATGCGAAGATTCTCTTGAAAGCAGTTTTTGCGGCGGTTGCAAGCTCCTCTTCGAAGCTTTGCGTTTTTTGTTTTCGCGTTGTTGCAGCGATTTCGCTGTACCTTGTACGCCTTGTAGTCCTCATCAGTGCCAGATAACACGAATTTGTTCCATAGTCTGCGTCGTCGTCGGGCCAGTACAGCGTACTCCTTGTCGGACCATTGTGGTTTGACTGGCCCAACTTTCCGAAATTTGAGGGGTACAAATCGGGCGCACAACGATTTTACTCCCTCTTTAATTATAGTCCAACAGGTTTCAATAGATGAATTCTGCGGTAAAGACCAGTCCGTCTGGCTCGCTGCTCGAATGAGGCCATTAAAGTCCGCCTTCCAATAGTTGAAGGCTGGCTCCAGCGGGGGAGAGTACGGCAGTGGTAAATCCAAGCTACCTATAATCATCGAGTGGTCACTCGCTCCCAGAGACTCTAAGACTTGTATGTCATGCACACTTTGCTCACAGTTAGTCAAAAGCAGGTCTAAGCGCGATAGGGTCGCGCGCGCAGTAATGCGTGTCGGTTGGTTGATGTGCTGTGTCGCCCCGTTTTCAAATATCAACTTTGTAAACTTCTTCTCGACTTCACAGTGGCCGGGGATAAGTTCAGCCTCGGGCCACTGTATTCGGGGCAAGTTGAAATCGTCCATGAGTAGGAACATCTGACGACTCATGTGGCTGCGGACATGCGGCAACCAGTCTAAACAGCGGCTCAGTGGACTGCGATATACCACGCCCACGAGCATCTCACAGCATCTGAGGTGAATCGAACACCATAACTGCTCACAAAGACCATCAGCGCTTCGGTAAGCGCTCACTAATCTCCCACACAAGGAAGACTTTATGTAAAGTAGAACTCCACCGCGATCATTAGATGGTCTATCACAGCGGAAGCATGAGTAGCCGCTGATTTCCACTTCTTAGGCGATTACGTCGGAGTTTAACCATGTCTCAGCAAGGCCTAATACGTCTGGTCGCTGAGGGCTCACAACGTAGTACAGCTCATCGCGCTTATTCTTCAGACTGCAGACGTTGGTAAACGCTAGGCGCAGGCCGCGATAGGAACTGCTGGGCCCGCCTGAAGCATCAGAACCCCCTTGATCCGGGTTCACGGAGGAATCCAGGTAACTACCCGAAAATTTACACTACGGAGATTTGTTCCTCCATCGTCCGTGCGTCGCTTTAGCTCAATCAGCGCAGACTTGAGTTTCTCTCTGTCTGCTAAGTTTAAGTTAGCGCGTATGTGGATCTTCGGACCTTTCAGCCTATGAAGACGGGACCATAGTAACTTAGGACTTGCCTCTTCAACAAAAGTCACCACATAGGTCTACTTTTGCCCTCGGTTAGCTTTCCTAGACGAGTGATCTGTTTCGCTTTGAGCCCACCCTCATCCACGTAGAACAGTCTATCAATCGGAGATCGCAAAACTCAACATCGTTTTCATAGCGCACCTGAGGATTGGAAGCAAATGATTCAGGTGCGTGGAAGACCATGAGGCTGCGGCGCCTCAGGTCGCTAGATACTGTTCTTGGTTTACTTGGTGTTTGCATTTTCCATTCGTTATCACCAATTTGCTTATTGCAAATTTGAGCTTTAGTGTCAACAGAACAAATCGTGGGCCTTGAGGGAGAGCCTGGCGGAAGGCTAGTACTTTGGTTCAGGGATGGATGCGATGTTGTACTAAGCGCTGGCTGTTTCTCTGACTGTGGTGTGGGACAAGTCGTGCTGGGTGCGTTAGAGCACTTTGCTCTACTTATCGGCTTGTCAGGCTTTTCGGCTTCATTCTGCCCAAGTTTCGACTGGTATTGTTCACAAATGGTCTTCAAAAATTCGTGCTGAATCCCTTGAATTACTCGAAATTGGTCCACAGACAGACCAATGCACGAAATATGAAACTTTAAGCCGCATAAACTGCATGTAATCGCATTTGCGCGATGTCCAACGACTTTAGAACAAATACCACAAGGTGACTGCTTAGCCATTCCAAATATAGGTACCGATGGATACGAGTAAATCAGCGTAATGTAGAAGCACAGTCGTTATGATAAACTAGTAAATGTAGTTGTGACATACTAACGACAAATAACTAAGTTGAGTGAATTACGCCAACTAGAGCACAAAACGGCTGTGACAATTAAAGGGACGAGATAATCTGGCCTTAGTGGGACACGAGTAATAATAAGCAGGACGGAAGCGAAGCAAGGCAGACTAGAACGAGAGAATTACTGTCGAAAAAGGTTGCAAATGTATTACTAGATAATTCAGAATCAAAAATAATACCGAATTAAACAGCTGAAGACAACAAATTACGATATATGACACAGAAAAATGAAAAAACTGGCCTGGAAGCAGAGCTTTAAATTTCGAACCCGAGGATGAACAGGCTGTACTTAATCTACTCCGGCTGTCGTGACAGCTTATCATAATATTACTAGTGGAATTACATTTATAATGTATTTACGCGGGGTGCGCTTAAGCAGGCGTGCTCAGGTGCATAAGTTACATTGAACAAGAAGGACCGCTGCTTTATAAGCTGCTGGCTGCAGATTCTAAAGGTTTAAGCTAAACCACGATGAAGGCGAAATTTTTCCTTTGATATTAAGAATTCACGAAATAGGGACATAAGAATGGTTGGGATTTCTGGATGAAGGCAACTAAGCCTGCAACGAAGCCGATCCCAAATTTACACTGGATAATTCCTTTACAAGATAAGTTTGTTCCATTGTATCCTAGGAACGACGACCATTAGCCTACCTGATGGCACGCGATGAATGATCAAGCGATGAGAAGGAAACGATTTGGGAAACCGAATGCGTAACTACTAGCCCAAAGATGAAGGCTACTGGAGGTCCACCAACAAACTAAATCGACCAGAGAACCAATTCTGAATTATATTGATTAGATCTGTAAAGGTACAGTTTTCCTTGTGTTCATTCATATATACCTTTGGTATAAAGAGTCGGCTACCGGACCTCAAGTACGGTAGACACATTACGACCGTCGGGAATTAATTATGGGCATTGCATCGCGATCGCATCGCGTGAAGGTAAGTGTTGTACTTTTTCTTCACTGCAGCTTCGTTCATTTGGGGTATAACGCCGACACAACGTTAAATGAATTGGAGTTCACTGCTGGAATTCGACGTAAAGTAATCTGTCAGCAATGGGCATGTGCATCCTGCCAAGGTCATGCTACCGTCTGGGATACGTTAGTGTCGTACTTTGGGGCTGTACGACCTGCTAGCTAGGAGAAAAGGCTGCTGGAAGGTGGAAAATGAGAGCTGACGTCGTGCTATACCGGGATTCTAACTCCTCGCACTTTAACTGCAGGCATCTCAGCAGTACAAATGATTACAGTTATTGCTTAAAATATCACATTAAAAGAAAAGTTGGCAAGCGCCTAACGGCTAAAAGCTATTTAAGTAATATAGCCAAGCCATTTCAAGAAAGGGTCATTTCATCACAAAATATTGTGCTTTTAGAAAGACATACTCGCAACCTTCGTAAGCAGCATTGAAAATGTTGTAATGGTAACTCAAACAGAACTGCGAATCACAAATACAATTGTTTAGCAACGAAGAACGTACACAGTCTAGAAAAGTTCACAACTGCTGGTTCTGTTCATACGGTCCACGTTGCTGAGAAGTTTTGGCATAAATATGGTGAATCCATTTAAAGCATAGCTGCTGTGACCTACCGCTGTCAGTCCACCACTTCTTATTCGCCCTCTCATTAAGTTTTCCGACTGCTTTTACGTCAGAACCAGTCTCGACAACCGGTGAGAGTAAAGTAGGCCTTCTAGATAGTTTTTCACCATAACAAAAACCTCACCAAGCTGTGACTAGCATTCTGGCGGTAATAAACGGCAAATACTTTCTCTCAGCGGCGGTAAAACAGGTGGTGTACCTGAACCGAATCGCTAAACTTTTGGCCTTTGCGGAAGCCTGGGCCTTTCTATTTAGTGTAACGAGTTGCTTTAAACTAGCTTGCACTGCCGGAATATAGCCAATCGGGTACGCAAGAGCTGCTTTAGTTTTAAAGAGTGCTGTATAGCACTAAACGCGAGATTTACCTAGCATAATTTAAACTGGTACTATGAACCCACTAGAACGTACATTCGGGAAGACCGTCGGTATACACTTACTAAACGGATAATAAAGTTACAAGTTTCTCATAGTGAAACGAAACGTCACTTGTCTAGATAGCTCAGAATAGTTTTCCCTGTAAACCTTAAATTAAGAAATTGGCTACAGACGTTCAAGAGTTTAAAGTAAAGCCACGGCCTCAGGCTTGTCTTTTTTCCCCTTCTCTAAGGGGTCTCTACACGTCCGTCGGGAACTTACTATGGATCATGAAAAAGTGGCTTTTCGCATGAATGGGATATGTTTACGCAACGAGGACTAACCTGCCATACCTATTTACTCCATGCCTCAAAAGTCTGAATAGTTGGACATCAATAGGTAACATTTCAAGCTCATGCGCAGTTGCAACAACTACAAAAGACCAAGCAACGCGCTCAGTTTGAGAATAACTTGGACCCATAATCCATATTTACAGTGGGCGTGTCTGTAATTCAAATTCCAAGCTTCTTCCACTTCTTAACTCAGTGTTTCCATAACGTAAACTATTCCATGAATTAAGCATTTCTATAAGTACGCATAAATCTGACAATCTAAAGCATACGACTGACACTGCACCTGTGTAAGATACTCAATTCTGCTAACTTCTACTGGCCTTGTATAACAACTTCACACGTCCACCGCACCTTAAATTTTCAAGTAGGTCACAGGGTACGATGAACACAGATCAACAACTCGAAGACGTTTCATGCTATCCCGGCGGTTCCAACCGCGGTTTGTGCGTAGCCATCAAAATCGGTTGCAGGTTAATGAAAATGCTTGACGAGTTGTCACTTTATTGCCTCTCGTCGTCTGGATTTACTGAGACTGGGAGAAACCTAGTTAACTCCTGAGGTCCCAACCTAGGAATTCCAGAGCAGTTGCTACTCTTGTTTTTGATGCGACAGATTGTCAAGCCGGCAAGGTGCCCTGTTGTTATTCATTCGGTCTTTGCTGTGCGGGTGACTGGTAAACACCTACCAAAGGGCGGATGGCCTGTGCGAGCAGCTAGGGTGCTCGCTCCGCCTGAGACAAGGTGAACTGCTTGTGAGTAGGGCTTTTCGCAGTCCGCGGTCAATGTCACATTTGGTTGCTGCATGGCAGAAACTACATGAGTCGACCACGCTTCCTGATCATGGGCGAATTTAATTTCCCTCGAATACTGTGACCTGCGGCCAAACCTCGCCCCGGAGGCGTAAGTTGCGAAGATGATAC
The DNA here is from genome assembly GCA_944474145.2 of Dicrocoelium dendriticum. Taxonomy (NCBI): domain Eukaryota; kingdom Metazoa; phylum Platyhelminthes; class Trematoda; order Plagiorchiida; family Dicrocoeliidae; genus Dicrocoelium; species Dicrocoelium dendriticum. The sequence goes on along the minus strand of OX104065.1, from coordinate 92,731,724 downwards.
TTGAGACTGGGGCGGCACAACACGCCCGCCAACCGACGCCCGTTGCACGGCATTCCGCTTCACCTTGTTTGGACCTACTACTAAGGAATTGCGAGGAACGTGTATATAAAATTTAGACATCGGAGTCTCTGGCAACCAGCGCTCACTCGATGGCCTTAGTCAGATTTGAGCTGCTGCTGCCCTACTCGCGTCCGCTCGAGCCATACTCCAGTTACCGGAAGACGGACTTGTAAGGTCTCAGTCAAGCTGCGAGTGTAGTACACTGGTCGCTACCGCAGGATTCATCTTTGCTGCCTGTCCGTCTGTTGTAAAAGTGGATGTGGGAGCGTTGGTCACAAGTGCTGTGCCCCTCAACTGTAGTAAAGCTGCACCAGTAAAACCACCTTGGTTCGACAAAGTGTATGGCCAGTTGTCCCGACGGTGACACGTATTTGGATTTACCTCTTCCTGTCTGGTTCTTCCGACAAGTATGAAGCGTGCGAAAGGCAACAAACTAGACGCGACGGCACAAAAGCAAGAAAGCCTCGGCAGTTTGAAGTGAGGCTCGTTAACGCTGCAAAAACGGCCTTCAAGAAACTTTTGTTGACTGCAAGTGGCGTCTGAGACTTTCGAATTATATAGGTACGTTAACGGGGCTGACGGACAGTCTCTGACCTCCAGCACTAAATGGACGTCCACAGTAGCAGAGCAATTCGCTTCCGTATTTATAAGTGGACGTGCGCCTGTGCCGGACTCAACGTGCGCAAACCCTACTTAACTCGATGACCTGAGTTGTGGTATAGAAGTTGGTTGCAGTCTCCTCGCCAGTCGACCACACGAAACTTGCCGTAGCCCAAGGAATTCACCAGCTAATTTTAAAGTCTTTAGCAGTCATCACCTTGCCTGCCGTGACGGATCTGTTCAAGAGATTGCTGTCCTAGGGTGCATTACCGAACAACTGAAAATACTCAGTAGTGAGGCCCATACCAATTGGCGGTGACCCACGCACACTGGATAATTATCGGTTGAGTTGTCTCACCGCAGTTTTCGAGGAGGTGCTTGAGAAGATAGTGAAGAGTGTCTTATTCCGTTGCTGGAGTCAAAAGATCTACCGCGCGCACAGCACGGCTAAATGAAGTGCTGCTGTTGACGAGGCAGGAATATTTGCATGCTTTGAACCGGGGAAGCCAGTGGATGTTATCTAACTTGATTTCAGTAAAGCTTCCAATAAAGTAAAGCATGTGGTCCTTCACCGCAACCTGAGGATGCGTGTTGTTGGTGGCGCACTGCACCAGTTGAACAGTGACCACCATGTTGGGCGAAGATGGCGGTGCAGGTGGATGACCACTAAATGCACTGGCACCCCACCGCTTGTAGGATACTTTGAAGCATAACGTTGTGACTCACTTTATTCCTGATCCACCTAAACGAATTGCTTTAACTTCTTCGGTCGCCTTGTGCACTATTTGCAGACGACTTGTGGAGTTGGAGGGTTATTGATTCTCCCGACGACTGTGATATGAATCAGCATGACCGCGAACACCTAACCAGGTGGTTCGAAGAAATTGGCCTAGGGTCAACGCGGTCAAGTCCTCGCTCATGAGCCAGAGGTGAGGTGTAAACGGGCGTGCGTACGTGCTGATCGGCCACCTGCTGTATCCCGCCAGTTCCGTAAAGGCTGTAGGCGAACGCTTACGCCTTGCTCCGAAGTCTGTCGACAGTACGGACTGTACGCAGATGGTCTACGCCTGCTTTCTGGCACAGGCGCAGTTTCCGCGCTTGGTCTATAGATTGCCACCCGTCTGTTCTCTTCGACTATAAGACCGTTACTTAAGTACGGCTCACCAGCCTATTGTCCCATCACATTAGGTCAGGTGTCGAGACTGGGCGGGTTCAGTAGATAGAGGACCAGCTCATCCCCCGTTTACGGGGTTGCCGTGCGAGCACCAATGTAGGAGTCTAGGGCTGTATACCCAGTCACATCGTCGGCTACGAGTTGCTCTCATCATGACGCACCGGATATTGCACCTGGGTCACTTCCATATGTTGAGGCCGCTACTGCACGTTCGCGCACCAAGCAGCATAGGGAAAACCCGTACAAACTAGCGGTACTGGATTTAAAGTGTATCGCTTACCTTTATACTTTAAGGGTTGAGTGGTGAAATTTTGAAATACGTTGCCGGAGACGCTAGTCGTGGCAACGTCGGAGTCGGAAATCAAGAGATTTCTTGATACGTACCTTGCGGACGACATTTATAGCGGGCACATCCCACCTGGATAAAAGTTAGTGCAGCTGAATGTACGGCCATGGCGCAGGCATCAGCGACTTGATGCTGCGCATGTGCCCGAGCCATCTACGCTGGAGCAACACAGGATTTTATCTTCTCGCGCTCTAGTTTCAGCATTCAGTATTTACGTATTATACATGCATTGTGGCTGACACTTCATCAGTATTGTAACTTTATGTGCATGCCTATCAAAAAGTGCTACCAGGCTAGCATCAACCAATTTGGTTATTTATTTATTTCAGCTGTTCGAAATGGTTGTATTTTATCATTTGCTGGGACAAGCACATAGAGTCTAGTGACAGAGCTCAAGACCACATGCATTACGATCAGTACACCACGCTGATGGCTCGGGCTAAACTACCGCCTGATGGCCCCTAAGCTCGGCGGACATGAAGTGGCTAGTTACATTCACCATTAGTGCTTTCGAAGTTTGGCCCACGTCTCGTGGGAATACCGCGTGAATAACGAGCGTGTTCGACGCATTGTTTAGGGCACAGAAAAGGTAACTGAACCGCTCAGCACCGTCATTTCACGCATCAGGCTCCGATGGCTGGGCCACGTGCTGCGCATGCCAGAACACCGACTTCCACGATGTGCGTTCTTTGCTCGCCGGGGATGTGGATGGAAGAAGAGGAGGGGTGGCCAAGCGATGACATGGCCGAGAGGAATGCAGGTCCTTACTTCGCAGCTGGTCTCGGTTGGAGCTTCACGGCTTCCTGGTTGGGTTCCAAAAGACGATGAATAAGTTTAGCTAGATACATTTGCAGACATGGCAAGGAGCCGACCTCAGTGGCGTTCCTGCTGTGAGTTTCTTTGTCCCTACACATTGCTTTTAGCCTCCCCTCCACCTGCGATCTCATTTCGTAGCGTAAAACATAATAATTTTTCTTTTTTGCCTAGTAGCCGGCTGGTAGCTTACCGGAACGATGCCTATCCGTTGCTGGTAGCTCAGACGGCATGCAACTGTTGTATTTATTTTCCTTTTCCTTTATATATTGCGGCACAGTAGCTCAGGTGTTTCCCACCTCTAGTTGAGGTGTATAATGATGATGATGACCGCTTAATAGCATTTACCATTGCTTTACTTTGTGTGGTCGCTGGTAGCCGCGTTGTGCTCCACGTGTGTTGGTTGCGCTGTTTGTGTTATTGGTTAGACATTAATTTTATAATAGGGCAATCCTTATTTGTGCTTCCAGTGCAGTTTCGTGTTTAGCTACATTACTGCTGTAGTTAACTGTTCGGGACTGCTGTAGTATTCCGTTATGAGTCAACTTTGCTGTTCGCAGCGGCGTCTTGCACTTCTCTACCGCTACAAATGCTCTGCAAACAATCCATGGCTTAGGTCGGATACAAAGATAGTGTGCATAATTGAGATCTTTTCATCAAGGAAAGGATTTGGTGTGACGCCTTTGATATACCATGACAATACTTTCGGGTAAGAGCAGTGTTTTATTGGCAAATACGTGCATCACCGACATTTAAAAATGATCCGCTTGAACCGCGCGTGCTCCGCGGATGCTCACTTTGCCTCTACGTGACCGGCAGATTGCTACAGTTTCTACTAACACCGATGCTTCAAAGGTTGCTAACAGGAAGATTTTACAGTATTTGTGGTGACGGATGACTGACCCTTGCATAGCACTGCTCACTGCCACATTGCGTGTGCAACTTGATGGATTGTACCATAAGGTTAGTGCGGTGCTAAAATTGCTATCAGGAGGAAACTGTAGGTCCCTGGTTACAACCAGGCACAGATGTTGCTAGATATAACCAAAAAGTAAGCGTAAGTTTGTGACAACGTCAAGTATCGACACAGCGTCTGTAAGTGAAGTGAGACGGGCAGGTTGTGTCCGCAACTATTTGTAAGGTTTACCGCAGTGTTCTTCAGATATTCTTTGCACCAATATATACTGCGTAACGTAACTAGTTTAGATGCGGTTCAGACCAATGATCGGGATCAGTAGGTTGGGACAAGCTTGCTCCACCAATTAAATTCCCACGGACATTCCAGTCAGTTGTTGCTACCACAAACACATGCTTCGTGCCAGTGACCCCGGTTAATAAGTACTGCTGGAACGCTTCACATACTAGGCATAAGGATAACGAACTCGGGCGCCATTTGGTGCAAGTGCAATCATCTGCTTAAACCACTGTTCTACACTTGCTGCTTGTTGTGATGGAGAAAGTTGGTATAGGAAATAACTAATTAACTAAACAGTTTATTCTCGAATTCATCGTGACACACCAAATCAGGCATAACCAAATATACATGCAATTATTTTTCGTAGCACGCATGTGGCTATGCACCTAAACAGCAGTAAACAAAATTTGTACAAGCTGCAACAATGGAAGAAGTACACATGAGGGACAACGTTGTCTGTCGGGTGACGATAATTTAGGTTCTTTTGCGCGTAAGGTAAATAGCAACAGCACTGTAAGTGAAGTGTGGAGTGTATGTGCAGACATAATATCATTTTTGAACGTATGCAGAAAATAGTGGACTATGCCTATACTCAACTTGCCAGTGTGTAGGTATGGGCAGGGAATTTTTTTGTTGCGTCCCATCCACGGCGTTGCACTGTCGCTAAACTGGCTTGTGACTTTTTATGGGGTGAGCGCTTGCTAGACGAAAATCCAGCACGTCCTGAAACGCCGCCGCCGATCCGTTTGTACGGTTGCGTAGGACTGGAGCAGCATCTTATTGACGGGTTGTTCATCCGGTTATTCGCAGTCGAATGCTACCCAATTTCCTCTGTTAGCTGACTGAATAGCTTGGTCAGGGCCCGCTATCGTTGTTGAGGCCAGTCGTGATGGCAGTAGCAAGAAGCGTAGGCTTAATAATTAGGTGGTTGAGTAAACATTTTAATGTATCTGAGGTCTGACCTGTTCTGCTTTTGTACACTTTTCTGCTGTGCGCTGACTTCCTGTCCAGCTAGCCACACTACACATCAGTCGTGGTAGGGAGTGCAGTTAACTCGTGTTGGTGTTATACCATGGTCCAGATCAGTTTTGCATATTTCGTCCAATCTCCAGCAAAAAGACAGTTACTCAGTCCAATCACGGATCCGCAAAAGTTCCCGAACTCCGAGAAAAGGGAAATGGAGGAAAACTTGAGAGGTCGCAATGAACAGTCATGGAATTAAGCAGTGTGAAAGTCCTACGTTATGACAGTTTGATTTGAGACCAACTAATGTATGATGCGCAACAAGTACTATGCTGAAACTGTCATTCGATAATGCAACAAAAACAATCGCCGCATGGGTAAATTACTATCATATACATATGGACCAAGTGCTTGGTTCCTGAAAGAAATCCACGAAGTATTAGTTTACAAACTCATGTGTGAGGAGAGGGAAGAGGGTTTAAGGATGTTGGTTTGATTTAATAGTGAATAAACAGCAGTATGTCAGCCTAAGTTGCTAAGGAGCGCTGAATAAATTAATATCAATAGCTTGCGAGGAGAGAGAGTCAAAGTAGGTCTAATGATGATAAAGCAACGGAAAGACGGAAGGCAAGCGCGGGGGGAAGTTGTTCAAGGGAGCTAGATACATGAAGACGACATGCAGCAGTGCGTGTGGAAGGTGCGCATAGCTTCCTTAAAAGAAGAAATAATGTATTTGGAGCTTTACATTATATATTAAGTCCTGTAGTCATAAGTGGAGACCGCCCATAACGAACGATGTGTCAGGTAAGCAGCGGAGGTAGGTGGTACGTACAATGCAGTAGGTTCTATAAACAAACATGAAAGAGAACAAATCAAATCCATTTGGAGGAGAAGAAGAGATGCGGGAGACCTACATTTGTGTCGTTGTCGATAGTTAGTCAAGGCTACCAAAGCACAAGCGAATAAAGGTTGTTGCAGTGTGTTGTGTGTCCGTCAAAAATCCCCGCAAAAACGCGCCAGAAACTCCGACAGAATGGCTGTGGGAAGCAAGGTACAATTCCTCACCACAACGCAGCAGAGCTCAGCCACTCCGAGACGCGGCCTAAACTGCGCACCTTCTGACAATGGTCATTTACAAACTACCCCCTCTTCGTGGTGACAATTTTCCTTAACTTAATAACCCATAGCACTGTCTGTGATCGCCCTTTGTCGGTCGTAAAAGGGCCTAGAGAGGACCACTTGCCTTTTCTTTCTCTTCGCCTCAGTTGGGAGTCGGTCGGGTCACGTAATTGCGTGTGAGTCTTTAGCTGGCCAGCCTTCGCGTCTAAGTCATTAGCGCGCGTCTATCGTAACCCCCTCTCGTGTGCGCCCGTTCCGAGGGGTCAGCGTCCATCCGAACACTTGCGGCTAGGATCGGTCACACGCTCGCTCAATTTTCCGTCTCACCCGGCTAAGCTAGCGTCATCAGGTCAGCGCAACTCCGTTCGATTGGCCAGCGTTACAAGCAATTATCGTAGGCGTGCTCCAATCGGGCCAGCGACAACCTTATCAGGCGTTACGCAATCCATATCTAGAGGCGGTTTTCTTTCAATTATAACACAGTGAGATAGCGGTGAACACCTTTATCTCATCCAATAAGCTCTCTATTAGAAAACGAAAAACTATTAAGATTTACATTTTCCGAAGAGGACGGAACTAGCTCAGGGTTGCGGAGCAAGATTTGGCAACAGCACCTTAATAGATTAAGCTCTTCACCGAATGGTAGCGTTCTACTGTGAACTGATGGACCAAATAAACAGCAGAGAAGAATGAGGAGTAGAGCCTGATTAATTGCAAAGCGGAACACGCTCGCTATCGTTAGTTGAGTGCACGGGCTACCAATCAGTAAAAGTTTAGAGCAGGGGCGATAAGGGAAACGACTACATACCACAGCAGTCTCGAAAATAGGGTTGCAAATTTAGCTCCGGAATGGACGTCGGGTTGCGAGATGAGATGGGCATCAGCGCCAAAATGATAATGTGGTGCACACCAAATTGGTCTTCTACAATGGAAGGTTCAAGTCAAGTGAACAGCAGAGGATAGTGATGGTAGGAGCCGGAGTAATTTCAAAGCGGAAGCCGTTCTCTCGTCTGTTGTCTGCATAGACTAATTGGAGTCTAACTTTTAGTGTAGGAATGAGAAAGGTAGAGAATAAATACCACAGCTGCGGCGAACGTAGGTTTGCAGCGCCGTCGCTAACTGGACCTTGGGTTGCGTAAAATTTTGGGTAACAGCGCGAAAAATACTGTACTGCACTCCACGGTGGACTTCTACTGTGTTACAGGCAAGTCAATTAGACAGCGGTGCATAGTGAGGGATCGGAGCTGGGTTAGTTACGAAGCGAAATCTGTGGTTTGCTTCTTGATGGAAGGCATGCTCAGCGAGTATAGGCCATGCGTTTTCAGTCAACCGCTTCAGAACGCAATGAAGTTACGTGAATTAAATAAGCAGAAACAGCGACCATGACAGCTTTTTTTAGATAACTGAGTGATATTTAAAAAGGCGCTGAGATCCCGAGGGTAGACAATTGCGAAACCACCAGGTTAATATTAGTAAGTGTAACTAAATAAAAGGAAGAGAAGCTTTAAAATGCAGTGCTAGTAAGTCAAACCAGGAGAAACCGACAAAACGTTTGTCATGTGATGCCTTACAATTACCCAGTGTATATTTTGCGACTTACTAATGAATGGTAATGAAGTGGCAAACGAAAACGAGCTGCGCTGCTGTGATCAACATGCGCGGAGGAAAGACGCGCCAAATGAAAATAAACGGACTGTATACCAAGACCACTATTAGGAGAAATGAATAATGAGCTTCGCTGATGATTGGCACAAGATCCGAAGTGCCCGCTGTGATGGTGTGTTGGCTACCTGCTTACTGGATTCTTGGCCAATTCTTTGCTTCACTACAGTGTGGCTAGTGAAGCAAAACTGTAGACTAGTCCACTTGCTCGTAGGCTGCAATAAAGCAATTTAGTGCTCCATTTACTACAATCACAGCGAAATTCCAGATGGCTTGTTGCCGGTTGTTGGTGGAAGTAGGCTGGAGCTAATAGCCTGCTGTTTACGCCGCACATTCTCCATGCAGTAAGAGGACACGAAGCTTAGTACATTAAAATGATGTGCGGCATCGACCGCGTCTACACTCGTGAACATTAGGATCCTTAAATCCTTTTTTGCCGATGCGCAGTCAGCCTTCAACAGAGCGAACAGTCTAGAGTACGAAGTGGCAAAGTGGATGCACGCGGATACGGTCCAACGATAAGTCAAGCTTCCTGCCAGTAATCGTAACCCAAGTGCTGTTCAACCTTAGATGTTGGGCTCCATAAACGTGGCCACTTAACAAAACTACGAGCAGCGACAGTTGCGGATCAAAATGATCACCATTATTTTACTTGCATCTGAGCATTATTGGGCTTGCAGCAACACCTCGACTGCAATAAATTTGGTGCTCTTTGATTAAAACAGTAATAAGGCAACCAAAGGTACCTTTTAAAGGTCGGAGTATTAGCTACAAGTCGAAATTGCATCATCCAAATAGCTGCATATTAGTATTTGCCTTGGTATCACTGCGCCTTATTTGCTCTATTTGCTTTTCATATTCACGTGACCCACGCGGCTTGGGATAGGCGTGTAGAACAGATAGGCCTTTATCGTTTGACAGTGATAAACAAGGCGCGTGCCGATCAGATTCTCACAGATAACAAATGCATTCGCCACAATAACTCACGGATGAACGAGCTGTCAAAAGCAAGCTTGTGGTGCAGCAAGTGTAAATAATAAGGCTCCAGGCATCCGCAATCTAAGCTTGCTAAGCTGACCGGCTGGTAAGCAAATAAAAACAGTTCAAAAGCAACTCAACGCAAAATGCCCGAGGGCCAAAGACGAATACGCGCTCTAAAAAATACCGAAGTGGCTCTAGACAATGTTTCAAGACAAGAACGCGCCCCGCAGCCTTGTATGAATAAGTTCGCAGATGGGTACAAATGTTCCTGGACAGAAAATATGTATAGTATCTATTTCTGTCGCTACGATGAACAACTGCATTTACTGTGTTCGTAAATTTGGTGCCGTGAGCTGCCCAAAAAACATATGTTTATCACCAGGCTAAAAGATTTTAACTAATAGTTGTGCGGAGCTTCCTGGAGGAGGATGAGACGATATCGGTTGCGGTCGCACTGGACAGATTATTGGAGAGCGGCGGCTTTGCAGCGCCTCTTCAAGGACAGTGTTGTAGCTGTCCAGAAAGCGTAGCAAAGCGGCCCAGCAAGTTAAACACTGCTGCCTGTAAAAGGCGTTGAGCGCTGGATTCGATAGCCCGGCTTACCGCTAGGACGCAAAGCGGCGGTTCATGGAGACGGATCCTATTTTCTTTACAGTCCACACCAGGAGCTTGTTGGACCGCGTACTGCTGGAATTGATGGGCACCATGAGACAGCGGATACCGACGGAGTATTTTTGGATGATCTCCCGAAAGCGACCGTTTTGCATGTCCCGATTGCAAACATTAATTCCAGACTGGGTTTGGAGGAGCTTGCCAGAGCGGCCCGTGAGCTGGGGGCGCACTTATCGAGGGACTTAGATGTACTAAATGTTATGGGCGAATAACGGTTAACTATATTAAAGCAGACGATGGAGCATCTCAGGCAGGTAGTGGATTCATTTCGTAGTCAACGCTCGGTGAAGCAACGAGAAATAACTTATTGTTTGCAGAAAACTGCGAACCCGGAAGTAAATAAGTTCTGTAAGGCACCCTGCGCAACACGTATCCACCCATGTTTGAAGCACCATCGAATTCCGCTACATTTGCACGTCGGGCTGCTGATCCTTATTTACAACAATACTACCTGACCTAGGCTTCTCTTGCCTGTGCCGATATCCCAATTCCGTAAGTCACTTCATCTAACCTATTCAAGGTTTACTCTCACTGTTGCAGTTGAAACAGTATTATCCGCTGCTCCTTTAACATAACGGGATACTGTAGCTATACACCTCTGATGATGACTTAAGCGGATTAAGCGCTGCTAATTGCTCATATTCCTCTGCAGTTGGCCAAATTCCCTAGCTGATCAAAATCAATAACTTTGCTCTGGCTGCCACAATTTCTCCTATCAGCTTGCATTTCCTTATTTAAGCTATCGCAACTACGCAGCCTATGATGCACCTCTTCCTACTCCGGCCTCTGATTCACAGTTCCGTTTGCTGTGCTCCCCAAGCATCGGTTGCCGCAGATGCATTAGCATCCTGCCGCCTGTTTGCCTTTTCTTTGAAACCGTAGCTCTCCACTTCCGAAATATGCATAATCATATAAGGCGATGCTGCCCCATTATACTTTTCAGCACTGGGCTAATACTCAACTTGGCGTTGCAGCATTATCTTTGATATACCTTCCGCAATTAGCCGCACCCCCTTATCTTTATTTTGTTGAAATATAGCTGCTATACAGTTCAGTTCCTCTCATGTGTTGACTCACATTGAAATTTTGTTACAAAATTATTTGTGACTGCATATTCGTCAGGCGAAACCTTATGTCGTAATTTAGCTTTGCTTACCTGTCTACAAACCGAGTCTGTATGGAGCTGTCTACCAATCCCTTTACATCGGGCTTTCATATTTGCAGTTACGTTACTAGTATCAGCTGCTTGTTTGACTTTTCCTGTGCTATCGTAGCCCACCACTTTCGACTGAAGAACTTTACGAAGCCTTAGGGTTATACGAATCCTAAATAACCCAAGCACAATTACTGTCGATCAACCGCTATCAAACATTACTGAACACTCAGTCAGTCGGAGCAGCGTTCGCATTTGGCGTCATGGATTGACGCAGTTTGGTTGTCCAAGTTCAAGTCTGTAGCGCAACTGTCAAATACATGGATTCTCTAAATGTGTCCATTCTTATAGTACCGGGTTGCAACACCAAGTAAGGCACTGTTGTCCACTTATTTCTTCATCCATAGGCTAAATTCCATTGTATTTGGCGTCTCACACACTTCGCGTTAGTTCCTGCATCGGCTTGCAGCTTTCTGTTCCTAATATTTTGTAAGAAATCCTTCACCCAACCAACGTGATAAGCAACCTACACAATGCCCAGGGTTCAGTAATCTTGGTTGCTTCCAAACAGTTATTTTTTATTTTCGTCGTAATATGCAGTTACATCTGGGTCTGTGTATGTGTACCTTTTGTCGATTTTCCGTCCTTCTGAGAGTTACAGAGACTTGTTGTTGGGCACCCGATAAACAGTGCATGGGCTCCGGCTGGTCCAGGCTGAAGGAATCTGTTCCATACTCACAAGGGCACACGGTGCGTTCATTAGTATATAGATAAGACGTCTTCCCGTGGATATTGCAACTCACGTTTTCCGCTTGCTACTTTATTATCTATTTTGTACAGCTGTCAATCTCCCGGGATGTTATTTATCCGCAATCACACCTTTAGATACCTCTTACCGGAGATACTCTGGTGACATTTCTGTATCTCACCTTTGACTACGGACAGCAGGGATTTCCGCCTCAATTGGAGGAATACCGACCACTGTTCCGGACAACTTTGTTGTTATTCACTGAGTCTCGAACAACTTGGTTGCAAGCTCTTCACTAATACATACACCTTTTACACGCCATTTACCCTACGCTTATCGGAAGACGCAACCTAGATCTTTCGCTTATCATGGATGGCAGCTTCGCTTGCTGATGTTAGCACTTACCGTAAGAGAACTTCCGTTTAGTTTTCATAGACATAACTATTTTCTGTGGCCGGTACAAGTGGGCACAGCCTTATTCAATAATACTAGCGTCTTTACATGCTACCTGCTGCAAGCAGTGCGTGCTTCTACTAACAAATTGCAACTCACACTCCAGAATGCACAACCCATGATTCGTCTACGGTAAGAGCCGACCAATATCTACGTTACCCCTATGCACACATTCTTCCCTTCAGACCGCAGATTATCAACTTCCGAGTCTGTGTTATACATGCGTACTTAAAAACCTTTTCTGGAGGAAGTGAATCCCAATACTATTTTTATAGATGATAATAGCTGAGGTGGCATTCCCCGATGAACTCAGAATAAAGTAGTTATTTATTTATAATTATATACTTGGGCACAAAACAACAATAACGAAATGCTCAGAATGTTTTGACAACACCATTACAGGATATTCTGAGATCAGCTCCAGTGGCAACTATAAATCCTGGAACGTTATTTTTGCTTGCCAACCTTATCCTTGGTTTTTCCTCGCTTCTGTCGAAATCAGTCGTTCAGAATGAGAGATTCCGAATCCTCACCGAAACAAATAACCATTGGGTTGTTCCAGGGATGTGTACTGTGCCCTATACTCTTACTTACTACCAACAACGTATTTCAAGTCTTTGCATATGGAAAGCCGTAGCTTTGCCGACGGTATCAAAGTCGCATTCTCCTTTAACCCCGGTGACATAAAGAACGGTCTCCACCATATACAAAGTGATCTCAAATCATTAGACTCTCGATGTAACACATGGAAGCTTTCTTTTTCGCTTGCTAAGGGCAGCGCCTTTTCGTATAGATATTCCGCACGGCGTAATGCACTTACCCTGAATAGCACCGCAATTGCCAATTGGCAAACCGTAAGGGATCTCGGAGTACACTATTCAAACTCACTAAATTTCTCAGAGCAAGTTAACTATAGTGTAGCGAAAACCAGCTCCTTCATTAGTCATATGTGCAGGCCCGTGCTGCTGCCCAAATACAGATTCACCATATACAAATTATGTATTAGACCTCTATTTACTTACTGCTAAATAATGTTTACCAACTCCAGAAAAAGTGACCGAGTAGCAATTGAGGAAGTACACCGCTCATTCACGAAGCGCCTGGTTTGCCCTTCCACACTTAACTATCGCGAACGCGCTAAACTCCTTGGCCTTGAACCTCTGTGGCTACGTAGAATGAGACTAGACATCACCTTCCTATTCCAGACGATAACCAACACAAACAAGAATCTCGCAGGGCGCATTCAATAAAATGGTGACTCACGGTATCCACCCCGCCAGAGACCCTTATCTATTGCCCTACCTACAGCTCGCATCAACGTGCCTAACTACCACGTTCTCTACAGATTGGCTCCCGGCTCAACAGGCTACCATGACAACTTAGGGCAGCTGAGAATACTGCGCCTTTCTAATCCTTCCTACGTAGACACCTTCTTACCATGCCTGCATGCGAACTCTTTAACACTAATATACTGGAGGATTAACTATGGGAAGCTGGCTCCGAGCACCAATAGATCCGAACAATTAACCTCTAGGACACAGCTTTCACCCATTAACTCGCGTTCACCACAGCTATAACTGCCTCTTCTTCCGACCAGGCACTGACAGCATCTAGCCCATCAACACAAGTATCTGCGAGCTCAACGCCACTATCCTCATCTTATTTCGCCACCTCTAGTATATGCACTAGCTGATTGCAGGGCTGTTTTCACAGCATTTGCGACTCTAATCCCCTTCTCCCTTGGTTCCTCCCCGTAACTATCACTACTATGTAGTTTATATCCTCTTCTCACGAGCACGTACAGTTCCTACTTCGCAATTTATCCGGCTCCTGTCCTCACTCTTCTTTGCTGACCATTAGAAACTCCATAAACGGTTGAAGTTCACGTTAATTGGAGCACCTAGTACATTTCGGCGGTGTTCTCAATCATAATGTGCAGCCCTGGTCCATTCCGAAGCTGGCACTGTAAACTACTTTTCAATACGGCTGTGACGTACTCATCTACCGTTTCAAGCGCCGCTCTGATTGTCCTACGATACAATTCCCGCTTCGGTTACTACCCGATGTCCTTCACCGTGACCCCAGCTAACTGACTGATCGGCAATCCATGGTTCACTATCCCACAAAAACAGTAGCCACTGTAACGTAATTAACCAGGCTAGTATCACCACTGTTTTCTGCGTATAATTTGGCCTACTGGTGTTAACGTAGAATTTCACTTCCGCGAGATTCACTTAATCGATTTATGCGCCGCAGCGCCACGCTATCTTTCTATTGCTGCTGTATCGTATTGCTTGTTCTACAACCAAACCCCACCCTTTGTTCTACAACCCAGGTCAGGCTTCAGCTACGGCCAGTTACCCGGCACTATGAAGCAACTCTACTTATTTAACTGCTCGGAGTGCATATTTCATTATTCTTCCAACAATGAGCGTTCTCTGCCATATAGAAAATCAGGCACCTACAAGCACTGTTCTTTGCTTCAAGTTGGCTTACGTTTGACACCGTAGAACTACAACTGAGTGGTTTACTTAATCTATTATTACACCAATGCCGCATCAAATACCATAATTGTTGCCTCATAGGATTGCATCTTCCGCAAATAAATGCTGTCAGCAGCAACCGCCTATCTCATTTTATCCCTTCTCCACTTAACTAAATGCTCGGCTCCATCGCAAGGAGGTTGGATCCTACCTTGGTGCGATGGTTTGCGTGCCTCAGTGATCCAATGAGCCGTACTGGGTGGAGCATATTTTGCACCTTCAGAGTCACTCATGCCAGAATGGTCAATGGTTAGAGGCCAGACAAACTCAGCCTCCTGGTCCTCCAGGTTGGGGGTTGGAATGTGGGTGGCTCCTTTTTCCTTAAAACTGACTCCTTGTAGCCCAATGCCAAACCTGCTGCCTGGCGGTCAGGTTATCAACCAAAGGTTTTGGTTGAGAACCCTAATCTTTCTCCTGTATAGGCCTGGGAAACCTGACATTATGCTGCCCACTCAATACAATGAAGCACACCTCAAACAAATTTCTGATGCTCTGGTCACCGCAGGGGATATTCAACGGTGCCCTATCTGTTGCATTGAGCAGTGTGGATAGGGGTTTGGATGCTACTGTTCAAGCCTTCCCGTCTTCTTATTTCCTCTCGTGCGCTTCTTCACCCGTTCCAGCTTCACTTTTATCCCCCTTGTTTTCAAGCCCCAAATTCTCGGCTTTCCCCCACCTTGCTTCACATGTGAATGCGGAGCGTCATTCCTACACTGTCAACAAGCCCATGTCCAAGCAAGCGGTCAAGTCCAGTTCATCGGCTTCCATTTGGAGCCCTCGATCCTCCTTCCGATTAGCATGCCTCCATGTTCGCACATTGCTTCAGGTCGGTCAACAGGCAGCACTCGCTCGAACAATAGAGACCCTATCGATGGATATATGCTGCTTATCGGGGACCAGCCTGCAAGACACCAGCTCTGTACTCACGCTGCGATCCCCTTCGGGTGGCGCTAACAGCACTTGTAGCAACCCAAAAGATATTTCTTGTTTTGTGTACACTTTTATTACTCATTCATAGAATATTGCTTTTTGTTTTAATGCCGACTCTACGGCCATTATGAACTGCATCCGGCTCACCACTTTTCTCCACGGTGAGTTCCGGCACTGACGTACGCTCTCGTCGCTTCATACGCTTTTCGTTCGATTGTAGCCTTCCGCGAATACAATCCGTTGTGTCCGTCTTTCTGCTTTTCTGGCATCCCTACCAGAGCGAGAACA
>OX104065.1:92679071-92715524 GCA_944474145.2 Dicrocoelium dendriticum | reverse complement strand
CCAACGCAACCCGCCCCTTCAAGCGCCACCCCCCCATCCGTCCCCTAAGGCAACCCGGGAGCGAAAGTGAGGGCCGGGTGTTTGTCAAGGGCCCACCTAACGGGCATCAGGGCGTTACTAACACCCCCCTTCTCCCATCAGCATCACCCCCACACGGGTCCCACGCACGAGTCACATCCCCCTAAAATGCCACTTTAAAGCTTCCCCCCCCACACCCCTACCCCCCCTCCCCCGGACTGATAACCTCCCTCCCGACCCCCACCCCCCCACAGCAGCAACACACCGCCGGAAGTCGACCAATACCTCACCTTATGCTAGATCACCCTGCCGATCGGG
The DNA here is from genome assembly GCA_944474145.2 of Dicrocoelium dendriticum. Taxonomy (NCBI): domain Eukaryota; kingdom Metazoa; phylum Platyhelminthes; class Trematoda; order Plagiorchiida; family Dicrocoeliidae; genus Dicrocoelium; species Dicrocoelium dendriticum. Next base: position 92,715,188 of record OX104065.1, on the reverse strand, counting down.
CGACAGCGAGCAAACCAACCACTACACAAAAGCGTAAAAGAAGCCCCTTAACTGTCCCGCCATCCATCAATAAACTGTTTTGAACCCCCCCCCCCCCCCATTCCGAGCCCCGAATTGCATCACCGACTTACGTGCTGATGATCCTCACCCCACAATAACATGCACTCGCGAACCCCCCGCCTCTAACGACTTCGCTATGGACCAGACCCCCCTCGCCGCACGCCCAGAAAGGCCTACCGCTCCCCCAAGACTAGGGGTCTTCCCGTAGGCACGCCTCCAGCCCGCGCACGGACTTCGCACAATCGCCGCTTCACCCCCCCTCGTCGTCCTGCACAGCACACCCGTCAACACCCCCGAGGGGCGCCTGACGCGAGACTACCACTGCAGCTGCTCCGCCGCCCCAACCAGAACCCCAGGGAAGAGACTCTACCCCCATTGGTCCTCCCCCCGCACTCCCGGGAACAGGCTACCAGCTCGAAAACACGATCTACCCACTGCCCTCCCCGGGGCCGTAACCGACAAGACAAAACGAAGGTATGCCCAGACATCGTCCCCCTTACCCCCGCGCGTCCAGTGCGCACACCCCTCCCCCCAACCACCCCAACGACCGCACCCCCTGCATTCCCCGAACTAGGTACACCCCACACCCCCCTCAAAATGCTCCGTCCCTTGGGGAATAGACAGGTCACGGGGCGAATGCAGGACGCCGACATCAATTGCCGTCCTCTCCTGAGTAAAACATGGCCGTCATAAACCACTCCAGGCCGACTCACGACCGGTGTAACGTGAAAGCTTTTCACCCCCCGACTCCCGCGTGAACGTACACCCCCCGCAGCATATCCCCCCCCCCTCACTCTACTCAACTTAGCCCCCCCCGCTTCCCCCCCAATTGACCACCCCCACCCCCCCCTACCGAGGGATGTGAACTCCTCGGCACCCAAACGGGCGTGTTAACCCCCCCCAGCAAACTCAGTCGTGACCCTCCTATTGGCTACCCCCCGCGCCCTGCGTCCTAACAACAACTCCGACAACCGTAACCCATACAGTCGCTGGAACAACCTTATCCCCCGTCCCACCCAGTACCCCACCCACCCACGGTATAATACCCCATCCCGAAAACCAAACTAAGCGCCATATCCCCCTTGGATACCCCACTACACGCTAGCCAGAGAATTGCCACGCCCCACCCCCCGTCCACGCACACACCTCAGAACCCCCACCTACCCCCAAGAACTCAGATCGCAAGCCCACCAAGCCGGCTATAACGCTCGAGTGGACAACTCCCCCCTCCACGGGGCGCGTTGACCGTACCTGTATGCCCCCACCCCGCGATGGATCCGATACTAGGGATCCTGATGATGGTAGCACAGTCGGACAAGGGTCACCTTGCAACCGTCAAAACCATTCGACGTCCCCTCCTGGCAACCATCCCGAGCGATCCGGAACCCCTATCGTTTGCACGGTCCCCACGTACCCACGGGCCAAGCCCATCTTACTTGAGACCCATATCCTAAATACATATGCCCCCCACAACCGCCGTAGTAAAGCGGATTCCCACGCATTACCCCAGATCACCTTCGTATCCGGTCAACACCAGAGGCCACTGCTCCCAATAGAAAAACAAAAAAGCCTAACATCCCTGATGATGACCGAACTGCCGCGCGACCCCCTACCTAAACCGCTCCCCAGCGCCCCTACTGTGCCCCCCCCACCCAAGGACCCAAAGCGGGATTCCACACCTGGCCGACGCTCCAGCTACACACGCAAGTTCGCCCACCAGGCCCCACCCGGTTCGAGGCCTTGGCACATGATAGCAACAACCCCTAGGAGTGTCATCCGGGGCGGGTAGGGCGGTAGTGGTGGGTGGGTGAGATGGATGGTAAGGTACAGGCCCTAGCTCCGAGGCCGACGCACATCCCCCGCCAAGCGCCCCGCACCTCCCTGACGGCCCACCCGCTACTTACATGAAAGTTCCTCAGCCCACTTCGAACCTTAGCGCCCCTTCCAATCCGTGGGAACCCCCTAGGCAACTCCTCTGGCCGCATGGCCCGACACCACCAACAAAGACACCTACGCTACCCATCGAGACCCTATCCTCCTCAGTCGCAGGCCGTCCTCCAGAAACCCCCCAGGCGAAGATCCTCCCTCTGGTATCCACCCCACCCCCCCCGATGCCCCTGCAAGCACCAAACCCGCTTTACTCCAAACCTCCAGCAACCGTCCGAACCGCACCTCCCCCTCCCCCTCCCCTCCACCCGACAGACCACGACCCCCCCGCTGCCCCACCTCCAACTGACCGCCCCCCCCCTACCCGGATGCCCCCCCCCCCAGACGTCCCACCCACATACGAGCCAGCACTGCCTCGCAGCAGGTCAGTCCCAGCCTTCAACGAAGTGTCCAGCCCAATGTCGCCACCCCGAACCCCCCACGTACCGACCCCGCTCGCCCCGAGTCGCCCCTACCCCCCTGCTCGTTAGCCCCTTAAGCCCGCCCCCCGCCCCACCCAACTTGTTCATCGGATAACATTCCCCTACGCTCCCCCATCCCGCAGTCACCGAACCATCCCTGACCCCCAGCCGCGCCGCGCCCGCCTCTACCCGCAAGAGGTGGACCGCCCCGACACGCCGAGAGATCCTAAACCATCGGCCCCCCAAGCCACCCATAAGGCCCCCCTCGAGGCGCTGCCCCACCCACGCCCGCCCGCCCGGATCTGGACCCCAGAAGCCGTGACCGGATCCCCCACAGACACGTGCCTCGGATCAGTCGCACCGCCCCCACCTCGTTCGTCTTTTTTCCGCCCGCCTTTTACCCGCCAGCCCCCCCGGGCCCCCGCCCCCCCCCCCCTGCCCCCCCCCCCCGCCACCCTCTTTTAGCCCTTTTTTTTTCCACCCTCCCCCCTCCTCCCCCCTCCATCCCCCACGCGCCCCCCACCCACCCCCCCCCCTCCCCGCCCCCACCTGCCCCTGCTCTTCCCCGTGCCCCGACCCCTGTCTCCGACACTCTCTCCTCCCCTCCCTCCTCCCCCACCTCCCCCGTTTCCCCACCCCCCCCCCCACCCATTCTCGCCCCCCGCCTCGGCGTCTTCGACCAGCCTATCCAAGCCGAAAAAAAAACAGAAAACTGAAAGAAAAAGCAACACACGACCCACGCCCGCCCGCCACCCCCCCCCCCACCCTCCCCTCCTGCCTCCACGCCACCCCCCACCCCACTCCCCCCCACCCTGCATATCCTACACCCCCGACCCTCCACCAATAAGCCTCAACCCAAGCACAATCCTCTTCGTACTCAGGATTGCAACAGCTGCATGGCTACTCAACAGTACCGGTGCCTATCATACCTAGAGTTTCATAAAATCGCGGCGAAAGACGGCAAATCGATCTTCGATTGCAATCCCCTACGAAACTTTCTCAGTCTAAATACACACAGACTGTGAGTCTCACAGTCTGTGTGTATCTCTCTCTTTTCCTCCTCCTCCGTTGTTGTTGTTGAGAGAGATACACACAGACTGTGAGACTCACAGTCTGTGTGTATCTCTCTCTTTTCCTCCTCCTCCGTTGTTGTTGTTGAGAGAGATACACACAGACTGTGAGTATTTAGCCTGAAAAAGTTCGAAGGGGATTGCACTCGAAGATCGATTCTGTCCTTCATCGCCGCGATTTATGACCCACTAGGTCTGATAGCACCGGTACTGTTGCGTGCCAAGCAGCTGTTGCAATCCTTCGTACGAAGAGGATTTGCTTGGGATATACAGGTAGTCGGACCGGAACGGGAGCCATGGTATTGCTTCCTGCGGGACACCCAGCTACTAGAGCGACTGAGGATTCCTCGGTGTGTTAGGCCGAAGCCATGCACCGACGACGACATGCAGCTGCATTGTTTCTCAGACGCTTCAGAACATGGATACGGAGCGGCAGTTTACGTCAGGATTGTTGCCCGAAATAATCAGATTTGGTCTACTCTCATTATGGGAAAGTCGCGTGTATCGCCGATAAGAGCAGTTACAATACCGCGTCCAGAATTAACCGCCGCGGTCCTTGCCGTCCGGTTAGCCATTCAAGCACTTGAGAAGTTGCAGCTAGACACACCTCTGATATTTTGGACTGACTCGATGGTGGTGCTGCAATTGATCCGGTGCACGACCAAGAGATTTACAACGTTCATCGCGAACAGACTGTCCGAGATACATCAGTTCTCCGACCCGAAGCAGTGGAGATACGTCGAAACATCTGCGAATCCAGCCGACATAGCCTCTCGCGGATTACGGGTGTGTGATGGAGTTCAAACGGGGAAACGGTACGGTTGTATATGTACTTGCCTCTCAGTAAGAGCGGTACACATAGAAATAACGCACGCCAAGAGGTCTGTGGCCAAAGAGCATAATAGAAGAAGCGAAGGCTGGGCGCGATGGACTGGTCCGGGAAGTTCTGATACGTACAAAAAAGGAACATTACGGAGAGACGTACGACAAGTGTGTCTATTAGAGGAGACTTTGGACGAAGAATTCAGCGAGGAGGCCAAAGACGCTGGGGGAGTGTGAATTCTAAATTCACGATTCTGAACTATACTACTGCACATTTACCAGTAGTTCAATTTCTTTACATTTTTCCCGTTGGACGGTATGGTACTCGAGTTTACCTGTTCATGCACAAAGGTTCGGCTTTAACAAACTGATAAAACCCTGCAATTTTTCTGCATTTATTATCTCTCTTTTTTTCTTTGCTTAATTGTTGTGAACTTACGGTTTGCGTCTCATCGGTTGTAATTTATTTTACTGTGCCAATTTTACGGACTATTCGCCATTTGCGCAGACTTAACTGCTGACGTGGAATAATTGCTGCCCGAATTAGCGAGTCGCATTACCTATTCGTGAGTTAATTGTATTCCTTTTTTGTTTATTACTGCTATTGTAGAACCACGGTTATTCAGTATACTCATTCCGCCCACTGCCCTGCATTTTAACTGCCCAGACCGTGCGTTAGTTAGGTGATACGATTAGCCTCATACTCTCTGCCGTAACAGTGCCTATCAGCCCCGACCCCCACCGTACAGATCCAGTTCACCGCGCAGACGCAGTCCATCACCCCCTCGCAGCCGAACCCGAAGTATTAATTTATTGGATGATTTGTGTTGGTATCATCGCCAGTATGATGATAACGCTCGACGTTGCCGTTCACCCTGCGCCAAGCGTGGTGCAGTGGCACAGGGAAACTAGTTCGCCGGCACGTGAATGCGGCCCACGCGTCCGGCAGCAACAAAACAGGCCGTCCTTAAGTTTCCGTACCATCCGCAGAGAAAACGGGCAGCTTAATCCGTCTGTCTAATGGAAAGCAACATGGTCCGGGCAGCATCTGCATTGCACTAGCTGCATACCAATGCGATACAAGCGGACGCTCGTGAGTACCTTGCTTAGCAGTGCCAGGCGAGCCTGATCCGCTGCTTGCCTGGCTGACAATTGGCAGTTGAGTACCAACAAGTTCATCGAAAAGGGCTATTCCACAAGGTTCATCGAGAAATATAGTCAAGAGCGACCAAGAGGCCGGTTCACACGGTACCTAAGAAGCCTGTAGTCATTGAACTGTTATTCAAAGGTGAGGTCTCTACTTTAAGGATCACAAGGCAAATGATCTGTGTCATGCTGACAAGTTACTATGGCATTGTCCTTTACAAAACACAAAAGCTGCCACTTTCTTCTGTAAAGCAGACTCAGCCAATCGAGGCCAAATCACGTTACATCAACTAATTCCTTTGTAACTGCGGCTCCAGTTACGCAGACAGGATCAAAGGAACATTGATTTACCGAATGAAAGAGAATGTACCTAAGCGGGTTCAACGTTCGACGGTGCAAGAAATTGGCCAGAGACAAGCTGCTTTTCTGATTAAGCCACCAGCATCTTCGATGGGCCGACACTTATTGACCACAGGTCCCCGAGTCGGGACCAATTCGGCGTTCACCATCCTATTATAGTACTAAAACTTTCGCCTCCCGCTTTTCGCAAATGCGATTGCAATTAACCGGATGAAGCAGCCGCTTTATGTTTAGAGCTAATTATGAGTCAGCATTAGACTGCCCTTGGAATAGAGTTGACAACCCTGTCCCGCTTATAGTGTGCTGGTCTGTTTGTCTTCTTACATGTATGTTTGGTCGCAATATTCACTGAATAACTATTATAGCGTTATGGTTAAATGCACTGATAAGACAACACGAAATGTGTGCATTTGCCAGTCTTCGTCTTCGTACTGCGCTTTTCCGGTTGCATAACCGTTAGTCAAACGACTTCCGATGGAAATTTTACCCAAAACTAGGTTTTATAATAAGTCCCTTTGATTTGTGTCCCTATAGCTTTGGTAGCCTTAGTAACACTGCGTGCCAAGCAACCGTTGTAATCATTCGTACGGAAAGGCCTTATTTGGGCCCCTTAGGTGGACGGATCGAAACGCGAGGCGTGGTATGGTTTCTCCAGAGTGACCTATCGACGCGCACCGCTGCAAGGCACACGGTGTATCCGATCAAAGCTATTGGCCGGCGACTATGTACAGCTCCATGTTTCCACCGACGGTTCAAGAAATGGGTACAGTGCGGCCGTTTAGGCTGGAATCAACAATGCAAAACTCCACTTTGAGCATCCTCATTTTAGGAAAGTCACGCGTCGTCGATGCCTCCATTACAGTTAACAGCGGCAGTGCTTGCCCACCAAGTAGTTATACAAGTTGCTGAGTAGTTGCAGCTAGAGCGAGGGCCGACAGTGTGCACAGACGCGATGCTTATGTCATACCAGATTTGCGATACGACCCAAAGTTGCACAATTTGCGTTGCAAACAGGTTAACGGTGGGGCATTAGTAGTAGTAGCAGTAGTAGTAGTAGTAGGAAGCAGCAGATGTTGGTCGTAAAATTGGTGAATCCTGCAGGTATAGAGCCTAGTGGATTGCGGGTGAATGATAAAGTCCGAATAAGAAAGTAGCTTGACAGGTTTACTTCCCCGGGCTTCGGAAGGATGCATTGGCTCCTGGTACATGAATATTTGGGAGAAATTCCAACCGGCTGGCAGAAGCATGAAAGGGAGGCAATTCTAAATTATTAACGGAAACTTGGCTGTTAAATAAATAAATAGTTTACCCTCAATTTTATAGCGACACACCAATCCAGGCATGATCGTAGGTTCTTTAGCCATAGTAGCTGGGTCAAACTAAAATTACTTGTGATTATACCGCACAGGTGTAAGCGGCACTTGATGAAAAGATGTGGAAGCTAACTGAGTAACGTAACCAGGGGTCGTTTGCCGTTGTCCGAACACAAGGGAACAAAAGCGGAATAAGAGCAACTTGTGACCAGCTCTTCATTGAGCATGCGATTATAGTACCGTAACGAAGTGGACCGAACGAAGCGGTCAGTTACTTGAAACGTTTGTGTTTTCTTTGAAAAGACCTATGCCTCTTCTTGCATAACGGTGTACCACAAGTGCTTGGTACTTAACACTGGGCCCGACCGCCGTACGACGCTAGGTATCCCGTTCTGCTTCCCTTCCAGCAAATCCTGACTGGGCTGATTTTGTTAACCTTCCATGAAGGAAATGAACCTGTCGGTTATTTCCATGCTTTTACAGACTTGCATCAGCGCTATTGGACACTGCGTGGTATTTCCGACGCTCGCTACTCACTGAGGCATTGCGCACTCTGTGAGGTCTGGAAGGCCCGGCCCTGAGAACATAAGCTAGCCTTTCTCATCAAGGAGTCTTGCATAGCATATCAAATGGCCTCTACGGCTGTTAGAGTTTACTACTTTGGGTCATTCTTTGAAAACGAGCAACAAAAGAGAGGTATGCGGTTTGGTTGGAGCTTCACTTTCCTCTGTGTGAGTCCTGGTTATCAACCTAATGCATGCTATGGTAGGCCTAAATAAATAAATAAATAATTACATCCTCGACGAAACGGGGCACACTATTACAAGCACGAACGATTGGTGGACAGAGCCATAGAGACACTAAAAGCCTGTGTATACTACACGACAGAAGTAGGTGCTGGCCTATTACAGGGTTTGAAACTTGCACATCATTTTGCACAGGAATGATGCAGGGAGGAAATGCTTGTGCATTGATGTCTAAGAGAAAGGTGGCGCCGAAGCACCGTACATGCACTAAGTGTTTCTGTTATGGAAATACTGAGTGCGGGCTCAAATGGTTCCGGAGATTGTTCTCCGTTTTTCCATAGGCGTAGGAGTACAATAGTGTTTGATAGAAAGGTGCTCGCAATTATGGTTTATTGTGATCCTTCTTCGTGTGAAACCGTGAGCAGTGACTATATTTCGGTGGCGAGTCCCTTCCGCCACGTAGCAGTGTAGTTAAACAGACGTTTGTGGCTCTTTCTGGAGTAAAGCTTGCCAAGCCATGATCCACTGCTTCCTGGCACACTGCCATTGCGCACAATGTACATAACCTTGAAATACTAACGTTTTTGTATGACCGGTTGTTCTGGCAGCTAATGGCAGTCATGGGACACAGGAGTTTCCGTTGGCGCACCGGAAGTCAGTCAGGTTTCATAAGTAACGGTTGTGGACAGCAAAAATGTTCGGAGATAAGCTGTGTAAATTACGTTGCTGCGTTATTCGGGTGAGTATGGAATTCAACCCATAAGCAGCATTCTTGTCTGAGCAGATAACCAACTGACCAGGTGTGTGTCGCTGTCAGGTCCACGGGAGGTAATCATTGCAGTAAGTGGAACGCTTGCATGGAGCGGATGTCTCGTACGTTCTAGGAGCTTAATGTGGTCTTTGAAATCATGTATGGTCAAGCGTAGTAGTATAGACCACAGACAGATGTAAATTCGGCATACCACGCAGGCGAGGTGTGTGAAGTAGCGGAAGAAGTAATACACTGGCCAGGTGGACGGAGCATAACGCCACGACATCCGGAGTAAAATGTACGCTTGCAGGGAGATAAAGTTGCTTTCTTGGTGTGTTGAAAGCCATAAGGATTTGATTTAACTTGTTTAGACCCATGAAGGATAGGGATCAAAAGGCTTTCAGGAGAAAATATCCACTGGCGAGGTGGAGGGTGCATAACGCCATGGCATTGAAGTATGTTGATCCTTTGCAGGGGGATGAAGCTGTTTAGGTGGTGTTCCGGAGGTAATAATGATTTGCACCCAATTGCTGGGACAAGTGGAAGGTACGGTTCATGAAGCTTCCATAATATACAAGCTGGACATGATGGGATACCACACCGGCGAGGTGATAACGTATCCATCGGATACTGACGCCAAGCATATGAGGGAGCTGGTACCATAACTAATCCACTGGCTTGGTGGGTGAAACACAGCCCCAACGTGGAACGCCACTGAGCATGTATACTGTGATGCACCAACATTCCGTGGAGCAGGAAGATAAGCTAAAGCTACTAGGCAAACTTGGAACAAGCTCGCAGCACAGGAGACTGTACGAATCGAAATGCGAAAGGAACCTTGGTCCTACCTATAAGTGAAACGTTGTGGTACGTGGAAACGCTGGCTCCAGTCAATACGAACGACCCTTAGAGTGCTACTTGCCAAGCAGCTTGTCAAGGACAATCTTCAGACAGCCATAGCTGCGTTAGAGAGAAAACTTATTAGCTGACACCTGCTGCACAAACCAGGCCATCCTGAAAATTGCAGAATTATATCGCCTAGTTATTTCTGGGCTATAACGACTGCTAGCATCTTGGACCCCAAGTGGGCAAAGCTTCCCTATTTGTTAAAATTAGATAGGTCATATGTAGCGGCTGCTCAAATGATACCAGCTCATATGGTTAATAAACTATTGGATGTACTCATGAGTAGGGGATTTTGACGTAATTATGTGAAGTCCATCGCAGCAAGTTTCCAAATCAGATAGTCGTCCGCATGCCAGGAAAAGCACAAGACTTCAGGTTCAGACTGTTGGGCATTGTCAATATTGCACATCTATCGGATCCGTCAGGATTCGGAACCATGACAACCAGCGGCTTGAACCGCCAGTCAGCAGCTTATGCCACGGAGCCACGGGAGACAGCTTCGGACCGTCATGATTTACAAGCTAACCGCGCTATGGCGCCACTTATTCTCCACTGGGGAATACCCTGTCCTCTGCAACGTTCGTAACTTGAAAGGCGGTGGAGGATTAGACGCGCTATATCGCGGTTAGCTTGTACATCATGACGGTCCAAAGCTGTCTCCCGTGGCCCCGTGGCATAAGCTGCTGACTTTCGGTTCAAGCCGCTGGTTGTCATGGTTTCGAATCCTGACAGATCCGATGGATGCGCAATATTGACGATGCCTAACAGGCTGAAAATGCAGCCTTGTGCTTTTCCAGGCATGTGGACGACTATCTGATTTGGAAACTGGCTGCGCTGAACCTCACCTAATATACTATTTGCCGATTAGGAAGGCTCGTCAGAAATGCACGCAAAGAGGCTCAATTTAACTACAGTTGAGCTAGCACCAGTCACAGATGTAGGCACGCCAAAAGGTCTGTAGCCAAAGGAAGTAAACTATGCGACGAATGGTGGGCGCGGCAGACCAGTTCGAAAAATCCTGCAACTGTATACAAGGGAAGGTTTCGCAAAGAAGTCCGGCGTGGGTGCCTCAAGGAGTGGACCTGAGATTAGGACGGGGCCCAAGTAAATGACCGCACGAAACCGTTGTGCGTTTGTGAAGTCCATTTCACCGATCCAACTAATTTTACGAATTCCAGTGATATTCGCCTAAATTTACTATCATCTAGTTAGAAATAGTTATGTTTCGTTGACTTTTAAACCATGATGATCGGTCAGCACGCCAAAATTTATCACATTTAGAATCCGACTTAACCGCTGTAATGCATATTTTTCATGTTTCTGAATGTTTATTAAATGATCTTCGCCTATTTGCTGACAATGAGGGGCATGGCTGCCATCCGGACAGGGTATTTTAATGCAGTACTTCCTATGTAATTGTTTGAGTGTGGGCAACTGAAGCTTAACATTTGCAATGATGGGACCAGGACCCTCACATCTGGCGGGAGTGGTTTTGCGGGCCAAGATCAACCGGCACAGCCGGGAGCATAATGGTAACGTAGGATACTGATACGTAGTTAAATAATTTGTAAATACTATAAATAAACCAGTAGCGGATGTATAAAGGAATCGGGGTCCTGTAGCTTTTATATTACCATAGTTTACTGTAACCTGTAGTGCACTGGAAAACATGCTCTTTCAGTATTTTGTAACATTGGATTTTATGGTTGTTTTAACCTTCGAAATGTCCACTTGTTTTACTGATTGCACCTCCGTTGTCACAAACCGTTTTGGTGAGTACCTCGCTGCACGTTTCTCGCTCTGTCTGATTCGCTTCCTATTCTTGTAGCCTGTACAATACACGTTGGGTTCAGTCGCCTCCGACTTCTATACTGTCGTATTTGACACGTCTTACGTGTCATTGCTTACCGACTAGTATCCCAGGCTCCGCCCAACAGTTGGTGACCCCTTGTCAGGAACACGCCGTCCGCCATTGTGAATTTTCCTTTTGGTGAGCTCGTTCCAGTGCTTTTCTGATTCATTACTCGCAATCGTTTTGTTTTCTCATTTGCCGCATATACTTATTCATTTCTCACGATGAATAGTGCTGATGATAAACCACCTACGTACGTGGTTAGTGCCGTAGAGCTAGCCTCCCCACCTTTTTGGGAGAATGACCCGTTGTTATGGTTTGCACATTTAGAATCCACTTTTTACGATTGTAAAAGTTCATCTGATAATTCTAAATATCATCAGCTTATGTCCCGGCTTCCGCAAAGCGTATCCTCCCAAGTGAGGTACGTCATAGCTTGCCCGCCCCCGATGCAAAATATGATACTTTAAAGCAGGCGATCATTCAGCGAATCACGCCCTCTGACAAGGTCCGACTGCAGCAACTGTTTAGGGATCTGCAGCTAGGGGACAGGATGCCTTCAGCCTTGTTGCGACAGATGCAACAGCTCCTAGGCACATCCAGCATGGATGAAAGTATTCTCCGCGAAATGTGGATGCAACGTCTCCCAGAAAGCACACAAGCCATCCTTGCCGTGGCAAGCGCCCTGCCTCTCACAGCAGTTGCAGAACTAGCAGATCGTGTCATGGAACGACATCAGCCAGCGAACGAATCTAGGACGTTCACTCGACTTAGCCCCGTCACAGCCCCGGCGACATACGCGACTAGTGAGCCGTCGACAATCGACGCGTTATCATTGCAAATAGCGTCATTACAACGCCAAGTCGAGAAACTCACCCTAGATCGTAAGCAGCGCAGCCGCTCTAACTCATCAACTCGCCGCACGAAGCCTAACACTTCAGGCTTTTGCGTTTACTACACGCGTTTCGGTAACAAAGCCCGCAAGTGCCAGCAACCATGCAGTTTCCCCGCCGCCAAGCAGGGAAACTTCCAGGCCGGCCCGTAATGGCGACTAACGGTGTCGGCAAAGCTCAAAGTCGTCTCATCTACATTAAATAAATAAATAAATATTTTATTCTCGACTGTGCGAGGCACGCTCGTGGAGGCATGATCAGATATGTACAACGGTACAAACATTTTAATGCAATTGTAACAGTAACGTAGAAAATTGTTCATATATCCATGATTGGAACTGTACAATGTTGAAAATGCCAAACAATAAGTTGACTATCATGAGATACGGGACCTCAGCTAATAAGCGATTGAGAATCCTGAATGATCCATTGAAAGGTAATGGAAGAGCCCGCACACAAGGAAGGAAAAGGGCAACGTGTCGTAGGATGTAAAACGACAACAGTATATACAAATGTAGAAGTCCCAGTGTAACGACCCTATGTAGAATTGTGACGCTAGTTGACCTGCCAGAGTAAAGTTATGGGCAGTGACTTTATTCGGTGGCGAGTCACATACGCCACGTCGCAGTGTTGTTAAACGGACATTTGTGGCATTTTGTATGGAGAACGCTTGCCAGGCGAAAACCCACCACGTCCTGGAACACTGCCACCAATCCATTGAATGGCAAATTGTAACTGGCTATGTTTCTTGCGAAAAGTCTGTTTGCTCGGTTATTCACAGTCAGGTTGCGTCCAATTTTTTCTGCTGGTTGATGCAATAACTGGTTGCATATTGCGTTCCTGGGTCCTGTCCATTGGTAGGTCGGGTACTAAACATTCTTATTGAAAATGATGTGTTGATCCTTCGCAGAACAAAGTGAAGTCTTCTTTGATTATGTATATTTGCCGGGGAGCGAAGAATTCGTGTCCAGCTACCCTCACTGGACATCGGTGGTTGGGTGCAAATAGTTAGAGTGGAAGTGAGGCCATGGTCCAGGTAAGTACTTGTTGGTTATTTCGTCCCATCCCAGACGGAGGCAGTTCCTCAGTTCAATCCCGAAGCGCTCCGATGTTCATGACCTCAGAGAAAAGGGAGAGAGGGAATTATGACTCCGATACCCAGTTCTTAGTTGATACTGGGGCGGAAGTCAGCGTCATTCCCCTATGCCTGGTGAGCCTACCACTTCTCTGTCGACAAGCCTCAGTGCCGCCAATGGCACGCCAATAGCCACCTATGGTCATCGGTCACTTACCCTGGACCTAGGTCTTCGGCGCACGTTCCGCTGGGTATTCACCGTCGCTGCAGTCCCCTTTGCCATCATCGTCATTGACTTTCTCAGGCATTTCAACCTCTTGGTCGATGTGAAACGCCAGATGATAGTCGACAATGCAACAAAACTCAGCGTACGTGGCAGCACCGCCGATGTGACATCTATATACACGGTCTATGCATTTTCCCAGACCTCGTCAGCCTACGCTAATCTCCTTTCTCAGTATCCCAAGCTCGTTCAGCTAATGAACGCAGCTTTGCCCGTGGCAGCTCAAGTCACGCACCACATACGGACGAACGGCCCACCTGTGTCATGCCGTCCACGCCGACTATCGTCCGAGAAACTAAAGGTAGCTAGGGCGGAGTTTGAGCACATGCTTGAACTTGGAATAATCCGCCCTTCCGACAGCCCTTGGTCCTCTCCACTGCAGATGGTCCCCAAGAAATCTAGTGACTGGCGCTCTTGCGGTGCTTACCGCTCACTCAATCGGCTAACCTTTTTAGGTCGGTCTCCAATCCCACACATGCACGAACTTACCGCACGCCTCACAGGTAGGACGAGCTTCAGCAAGAGCAATCTGGTTCATGCGTATCACCCGATACCTGTGGAAGACAATGACATTCCTAAAACAGCCGTCATCACTCCTTTCGGTTTGTTTGAATTTTTTAAGAATGCCATTTGGACTGTGCAACGCCGCACAAACCTTCCAACGCTTCATCCACGATGTCACTCGTGGCCTTGACTTCGCATATTCCTACCTCGATGATATCTTAGTAGCCAGTTCATCGGAACAAGAGCACCTCGAGCATCTTCGAGCTCTCTTCCAGCGCTTGACCCAACACGGTGTCACAGTCAACCCGACTAAGTGCGAACTCGGCAAATCAACAGTAGAATTCCTAGGCCACCTCGTTTCATCGTCTGGTATTGAAGTCCTTCCTGACAAGATCCAGGCAATCAAGGACTTCCCAGCTCCGACTTCGTTCAAGCACCTCCGTCGATTTTGTGGTTTGGTCAACTACTATCGACGCTTCATTCCGCGCTGCGCTCAGCTCATGCAGCCACTGACTGACTTACTCAGAGGAAATGAACGTAAGTTCGCTTTCCCTGACACAGCACAGGCAGCCTTCGCCGAGCTCAAGGATGCTATCTCCAACATAGCCCTCCTCGCTCATTCCGAATCGACTGCACCTCTTTCTATTACGACTGATGCCTCAGACGTCGCGGTAGGAGCCGTCCTCCAACAACACGTTGGTGGGCAATGGCAACCCCTTGGGTTCTTCTCCAAGCGCCTGCAGCCAGCGGAATCCCGCTACAGCACGTTTGGCAGAGAACTGCTGGCCATTTACCTAGCAATACGTCACTTCCGGCACACACTTGAAGGCCGCGCTTTCACGGTCTACACTGACCACAAGCCCTTATCTTTGCCTTCAACTCTGCTTGCGACAAATACTCACCACGGGAAACAAGACACCTAGACTTTGTCACGCAGTTCACTGCTGACATACGTCATGTCTCAGGTGTCGACAATCCCGTCGCCGACGCTCTCTCACGCGTCAACCTCACTCTGCAGTCTTTGCCTACCGTCGACCTTGCCGCCATGGCATCGGCTCAGGCTCAAGACGAAGACATACAGCGCACTCTGCAGTCCACTTCGCTGCATGTGCAACCTGTTCCTCTCCAAACCACGGAAGGAACCATTCTCTGTGACACTTCCACAGGTTGTCCTAGACCCCTCGTGCCCGTCTCCTTCAGACACACAGTCTTTGACGCACTGCACTCGCTATCACATCCCGGTATCCGTGCATCTTTGAAACTGACCACCGAACGTTTCGTTTGGTCACGCGTAAACAAAGATGTTCGTACCTGGGCTCGCGCCTGCCTTCAATGCCAGCGCTCCAAAGTACATCGTCACACCCGCAGTCCGCTTGGTTCATTCTCTGCCCCGGACTCTCGGTTCTCGCATGTACACTTAGACCTGGTAGGTCCATTACCTCCGTCACGCGGATTCGTATACATTCTTACATGTGTCGACCGCTTCACCAGATGGCCAGAAGCCATTCCCGTAACAGACTGCACAGCTGAGACTGTTATCCGGGCTTTCTTAGATCGGTGGGTCTCGCACTACGGATGCCCATCCACCATCACAACTGACCGAGGAACGCCTTTCGAATCTTCACAATTCGATACGTTCTGCAACTTTTAGGCTGCCACCGCATTCATACCACAGCCTATCACCCAGCAGCCAACGGGTTAGTTGAACGTTTCCATAGACAGCTTAAAGCCTCGCTCTGCGCCTCCTCCGACCCTAGCTGGAGCGAAAACATTTCGCTCGTACTCTTAGGCATTCGCAGCAGCATCAAAGCTGACTTGCAATGTGCACCAGCAGAGCTGGTTTACGGCACGACGCTCAAGTTACCAGGAGAATTCGTTTCACCTCCCGCATCGTCGGGTATGCCTCCGCTTAACTTTGCGTCCTCCCTAGCTCAACGCATGCGTTCACTACCCCCGACTCCGCCCAGTGAACAGACTAGAGATGTACAAATGCACAGCGGACTCTCTACCTGCACCAACGTCTTCCTCCGCACCGACGCAGTGCGGCGCCCTCTCCAGCCTCCCTACACCGGCCCTTTCAGCGTTCTGCAACGGACTCCGAAACATTTTACTTTAGACCAGAATGGTCACCGAACAACGGTGTCCATCGACCGCCTCAAAGTGGCTTTCTTTGACGAGCCACTTGCAGCTCATCCTGATGCTCTCTCACAAGCACCCGCACCTGTGGTGACTTCGCGAGCACTGGATAACCCGGAACCCTCCGTACCCCTTGACTCGCAACCTATCCCGCCTCAACCCAGGCAACCGACCGACGCGGTAGACAGGTCAAACGTCCGGTCCGTTTTGCAGATTTTGTAAGCGTTTGCTATTTCCATTAACACGCCTTTTTCGTCTTTAATGGTTATCCTGCGTCTCACCCACAAACGTTTTGCAAAATCGACAAAAAAGGACCTAAAACATTTTGAAAAACCTTAAAAGCGTATTTGCTTTTATCATACATGCCATGTTTCTTCTCCGGCGTCAAGCCACTTCCCCGACCCTTGCCACCCCCTCTGAGTTCTACCTTCCAGAAACTCAACCGCCGGAACTGCCCAGGCAACCCTCGAGTGACTCGCCAACCGGCTCAACGCAACCCTGCAGTGACTCGCCATCCGTCCCACAGCCCCCTTCCTCACCCAACGGACAGACAGTCGCCTTGATCGCAGACATCCACGAACGAATTGGTCCCCAAACGCCGCTTAGGCATTGCCGACGAGGACGCCGGATTTCTTCGTGGGACGAGGACGCCCACATTCCTTCGTGGGACGAGGACCGTGGACTAAAGTGCGGTGGGGGAGGGACACCTCCCAAGCGCACCGTCGGGTCTGCAGCAAAGGGAAGGTCCTGTCGGCCTCTTTCTGGACTAGCCAGTTTTTGCAGTCCGACCAGCCCGCCCCGACGGCCCACCGATGATGCACTCTGGTCCACACGATCGTCATAAATAAAACTAACAAAAGACTGGACCCAGCGAAATCTGCTACACACCCCACTTTGAAGCCATTCTCCAGCCCCTGCAAACATTCGCATCCACCCTCACCTTCCGTTCCCCCACTAACAGCTCCATCGAAGGCTTCCATCCTTTAGCCTTCTAGGGGGAGGCCCTTGTAGTGCACCGGAAAACATGCTCTTTCAGTATACTGTAACATTGGATTTTTTGGTTGTTTTAACCTTCGAAACGTCCACTTGTTTTGTTGACTGCACCTCCGTTGTCACAAACCGTTTTGGTGAGTACCTCGCTGCACGTTTCTCGCTCTGTCTGATTCGCTTCCTATTCTTGTAGCCTGCACAATACACGTTGGGTTCAGTCGCCTCCGACTTCTATACTGTCGTATTTGACACGTCTTACGTGTCATTGCTTACCGACTAGTATCCCAGGCTCCGCCCAACATTTAAAACCATGATGATCGGTCAGCACGCCAAAATTTATAACATTCAGAAACCGACTTAACCGCTGTAATGCATATTTTTCATGTTTCTGAATGTTTATTAAATGGTCTTCGCCTATTTGCTGACAATGAGGTGCATGGCTGCCATCCGGACAGGGTGTTTTAATGCAGTACTTCCTATGTAATTGTTTGAGTGTGGGCAACTGAAGCTTAACATTTGCAATGATGGGACCGGGACCCTCACATCTGGCGGGAGTGGTTTTGCGGGCCAAGATCAACCGGCACAGCCGGGAGCATAATGGTAACGTAGGATACTGATACGTAGTTAAATAATTTGTAAATACTATAAATAAACCAGTAGCGGATGTATAAAGGAATCGGGGTCCTGTAGCTTTTATATTACCATAGTTTACTGTAACCTTGGTAGCAGGTGCCCGGAGGTTCCAATGGCATAATTGTGTCTCAATTGAACCTATGTTATTGGATAAGTAAATGGTACACTCGGTTAGACAGAAAATGATGAATAGCCACTTTAAGTAAGTATATGATAATTGATACACTTAGATTGAAGGGGAAATGAATATTTTGCTTACCTCACATGCTCCTATGTGATTTCTGTTTTGGGAAACCACTGGAGAGAATGGTTAGCGTACTTCGAGATATAGGTGGACAAGAACGGAATTGGCTGTGAGAATGATATGTAAATAAAGAGGTAAATGGATGTGCCATAAATAGACAAATAATCACGCGATATGCGCATGCATATTTACATATGGGACTTGTTACGGAATAAGTATTTATAAAAAATGTAACGTGAAGGCGTCAGTTGCCTATATGAATGCCTGGGGAACAGTAAATTAAGTGATCAAAAGTGAAGGAGAAGTGAGAATGCATGTTTGTCCCTGGTCAATATGTTGTGGGTAAATGCTCACAACGGCGGAACGAGCTTTCATAGGGTGCATACATAGTTGATGAAACCTTATATATACATATATGTATAAGGTTGCAAAATAATGCATATATTTGTGATTAAATCTATGCATTCACTTTCAGGCTGTGTTTTGTATACATAACCTCAATCCCATATACATATATATGGATATAGGTTAATAGGGCGTACATTTATGTATACATAATGCTGTCAGCATGGGAATGTATACATTTAATTAAAAATATTTGCATTCCTAATTTTGCAACTTTACCGTGATTAGAAATGGTATTGCTCGTCCAATCTATCCATGCTTAATCCTTATGTAGGAACACATATGTACGTGTGTTACGGTAACACTGATCATCAGTACTATGCCAATTAAGAGGACGACAGTTATTATTCCCCGCTATGATTACGTAATGCAATTCCCCGCAGCTGGACGTCAATGGACCAGCGTATACCTTCTTCTTATTACAGAGATATAAGTGACCTTATCCGTACATAAATGAGTAAATCATTAGGTATGTGGCTGCCAGTTTTCATGGAGTTTAACCGGTATCTGTAATGGTGCATATTACGGTGTCAGGGGTAAGTAAGTAGGTTACGCATTTCATTAATAAGCTAATACCGTTTTATGAATAATACTAAGGGAAATTTATCACACCCAGTATATGCGGAAGTTATAGGGAGCATGGGGAATAATAGGATGGCACAACGAAGAAGGAAAAATTCAATGAACGTTTTTGCGATGTTTTCATGCAAGTAGCCGACATATGGTGGGCGGCATCCGGTTTCGGATTCACCTGGCACTGTGGCAAGCCACAGGACGCCTGCGCCTACAGAGGGACCATGGGTGGCTTGCGCTGCACCACCCACAGCTCCAACCACACACCCCAAATCTAGTGTAAACCCGAAGGAATAAGACCGGGAGGCATGCGGATGGGAATCACGTTTCATCAACGGAGCCGGCCCACACTCCTTCACAGGCCAAAACAAGCACACTGTATTTGGGAATCAAGCGCACACAAAGCGGTGGCTGGACCGTATTCCGCTACACACTGAGTGCATGGAGCCACACTTCGAGCCCCACACGGCCACAAGAACCGTGCACCTCGTCCCCTTCAGCAACGACCGTCTCCTGGAGACAGTATGGACTAGGTGGTGGGTTATAGACAGGTAGGCACCTTGTCAACATGCACATCAAGCGCAGCCACACTGGGGATATCAAACAACAGCCAATCACTTGAGAGAGAGAGACAAAGAAAATAACTCGATCAATGCATAAGGAAACGGTGACATAAACCTTAAGTTAATCAGCATATGAAATAAGTTGTTTACAACCGAATCCTAGACAAGTTATCGAGGTCAGAAAGTACACGTTATCGAATGCTACGAACACAAAAATGATACGGTTTAAGCATGGTGCACAAGTTAATGGTATAGAGTACAGGTAGACATTTACATGAGAAAGAAAAGCATTTAGGCAAAATTGAAAACCCACCACCTGAAATAAAGAGCTTTAGCATAGCATATAGCACATATAGTTTGGCGTATATATGTGGGCTTGGCTTATGCTAAGCCCACATATATACGCAAGACTATGGGTAGGTTTATGTTCCTGCGAAAGTGACGGGTACATAGTAAGGCCATATGATTGCCTTACGGGTGGCATTTGTTTGTTCACTAAACCGCCTACCATTGTTCGCCGCGGTTGGTTGCACGAGCGGTGCATGGAAAAGTATCATGGGTTCTATAACAGCAGCGTCATAAAGATTATTAAAGAGGTAGATAATTTTGACTTCACTGCGGTAAAGAAACGGCGCTTAGTAAGCCTAGGTATGTTCCACAGGGAATCCTATTTATGGTCTACAACGACAGTTATGTTATCGGCGCCAGGATCCTACATGAACGGCCTTCACTTATGCTAATTGGGTTCCATGATATTTGCATCCATATGGGATCTAGGAAAGTCTCATATACTTGCTGCACCTATCTTGAGGGCTTCTTATTAGTAGTGCTATACTGGTCGCTGAGCATTGGTGTCGTTATCGGAGCCAGCATAATCGCCGTCGTTGGAAACATGGTCCTTAAATACGGGCGGTTACTAATACCATAATGGCTCAGCAGCGACGGCATAGTAAGCATTGCTAACGAATGAAAAGAGTATGCATCTCCACGCCCACAGGAATGATTTTAACTGTTCAGAGCGCAGCTGCATCAATGCTGCCACTATGGAATTAGCATTGACTGGTCTCACAGGCGTTCTTGACTGACAGTACGTAAGTTTGCGTAGGTCTCACGTTGGTGGCGGCATAATCGGCACGGGAGAGGACTGCGCTATAGGCGGAGCGCGCCTTCATAACCAGTGGTTATGAAATGCATATAAGTCGCATAGAAGGCATTATTGTTGGTAGGAGGGAAGCCGCAGTGGTAACCTCAGGCACGGCAACAAAAAGAACGCAAGTAATGGGCTTTGTTAACGCTACTGATACAACTGGAATTGAGTCACATGGCTTTCATTTGTTTCTGTCATTGTACGCAACTGCGTTGAATGCATTATGCCTAGTAATCGTGACAATATGGAAATGGTAACGAAAAACAGAGCCACAAATGGAGCGCTGACGTCTGTACCGATACCGAATATTCACGTCATCATGGGGAGCGTGTGAGGCGCTCGTTACCAACAACGCGCGAATACTGAGGAATGGTTAGTGGAAATTTATTCCGTAGACACACATGAAAGCAATATGCATAGATGTAACGCGGGGTTGACTTACTCAATCACATGGAAGCCATGTAGTGCACCTCCCGATAGTGGAGTGTTTGGTTCACGTCATCAATATCTTAGACAAAATTACCAGGAAATAAAAATAACGTGCTCCGGTGGTAAACGTTTGATAATATTTCATTGCGGTGCCACTTATCAACAGGAGAAGAGGGTGTATACGGGCGACTGACCCATCAAAGCTACAAATTCCACCATTGTTAAATATTTGGTCTGGCATTGTCACCTACCTTGTCTAGAAGTTAATTTCAGAAATAGTACAGTGACCATTGCTGCCACGTCGGAACCACAGTAATGCAGTGGTTTGCGGACAGGCGGATGAGCTAAATCACACCAGCGGCCGCAGACTGCAAACGAAACTGATAGCGGTAAACAACGTGCCTACCGGCTGCTGTGAGACTGCACTGCACACCTCTTGTATCGTTGGTCAAGGTTAATATGCAATACTAGACGTCAATAAAAATGAAGTTTGGTCTAGGTTTGCAGTACTGAGTCAATGCAGCGCAAGTGAATGTAACTTACCGGTTAATGCATCGGTTATCACCTGTTCAGTTTTTGCTTTTCATATGTGTTTAGTAAGGACCAATGCATGGCGTTGTGAGTGATAAGTCGTAATTAAAATGTTTGTTAATGAAGCGGAGAATCGGGATTATAGCTGCCACGCAGTCTGAAAATCCAGAGATAGGTTACGATAGCAGTTGCACACAGTATTCAAGTAGACTGTCCAGTACGTTTTTCGGTGGACGAGTACGGATCCACCTAATGCACCTATGTCCCAGTGCTGCAACAGTTGAAAGCCGTCCGGTGTTTAGATAGCGCTTGAAGAGGGGAAACACAAAACTGTAGCACAGATAGTAGACCTGAGAGACCTGTGGAGATTGACAGAGGCAGGCAATTTAGAAGCAATCGAAATCAGACTGAAATCTCTATGATTGCTGCTTTCCAAGCGGGAGTTTCCTTTGAAAAATGGGACAGTGGCGGAGCGGTTTCAGTCTGTCGGGACTATCTCCTGCTCCCAAAGTTTTACTAGCAACTCGTGTAGACCATCTACTAGAGCAAGTCCGATTGATTACAAGAAACGCGTGATCTGCTACATTCTTGATATTTCAAGTGGGGTTTGCCAGTCAACAAAGACAAGTGCTCAGTCCTTTTCATGGGTGCTGCTAAAGCACTGGGCCGGTATCACATTTGAGAGCACCTACTCAAGGTTGTCACACAGGAAAAGGACCTGGGCACAATACTTTCTTCCGATCTCAAATCGACCCTTGACACGTTAAAGAGAACTGCTGTGGCGAATAAGATGTGGGGCGTCATAAGGAAATCATTCTCTAAAAGGCCGCCGCACTTATTTAGACTTCTCTTCACCTCCCATATCCGTCCCATTCTTGAATTCGGACTTCCGGCCATAGCCACTCTATCTAAACGTGAAAGCGACAAGATATAAACAATTCAGCGACCGGCATCGAAGTTTGTTTTTGGGATACGCAAACTACCGTACCCACCCCACTACAGAGAATGAACCGGTTTTCCTTAGACTATACTTGACGTCGCGGAGACTTCATGTATACCAGACGCATCCTACGAGGAGAACTGGGAAACGAGCTGAGGCAGTTTTTCAGCTAAGTCGTGGCAGCTCGACTCGAGATCACAGCTGGAAGCAGTTTAAACCGAGGAGGTTCAAAGCCCGCTCAGATGTTACTCTCTCTACTCGAGTAATTAATGACCGGAACCGACTGCCGAACACGGTTGTCAATGCACTCTACCACTCAATGAAGTTCAAGTTCAAGTGGGACCGGAAAAGTAGTAAAATCCCGCGAATGTTCCACCCTCGAAAACGTCGTTGATCCAACAGGGAAACCGGTGCCTTGATATGCCAGAAGAGCCAAATCAACACACACGATTCACATGTTTAACCAAACAGTGCCCACGTGCCGTGCACTAGCAGTCCCCGCTGTGCCGGCCATGTGAAGAATAAAAGAAAACAGTAGTGTCAGTAAAGGAAAGGAAACAGAGAAGACGAGCTTATCGAATATGGCAGGCAATATTAAGATGTAAGGTAAAATGAGCGAAAAAAGCTTAGACCGTAGTAGACGAAGAAAAGTTTAAGACATGAAGGAGAAGACTTTAAACTACAGACCGAGAGGGGCAAGTCGATGCTCGAACTCTTTCACCGTCGGTGCCATCACGACGTCTGCAGGCAATGCATTCCAATAAGCTATAACCCTACGCGATGACCGAAAAGCTGCCGAAACCCGGTCAGACCGGGGTTTGTGCAACTTTAATGGATGGCCACGAAGGGTTGGCAGTCGGGGTAGGCGAAAGAGTCCAGTGAAATCAGGACCAATCTGACCCATCAATATACGATATGTGAGGACCAAGTCGCCACAAAGCCGCCAGTGATACATGGAAAACATATCCAACTTATGTAGCCTCTCCGGGTACGTCAGCTTCTTTAATTCGTGCATTATTTTCTTTCCGGAACGCAGGACTCGTTCAACTGCTATCTTATCACGAACCAGGCATGGAGGACAAGCCTGTACGCAGTATTCCAAGTGCGGCCTTACAAAAGCCGAAAACAGTCTAACGAACATTTCGGTGGTCACGATCCCGAATGACCTGCGGATCATCCACATGTTGAAATCTTTGCGAGCAGCTGTCGTCCAGTGTTCACTGGACTTAAAGTCGGATGACAGCAAAACACGGAGGTCAGATTGGAGTTGAACTCGCAGTACCTGGTTGCCGCCAAGCAAATAACGCGTCGGCAGGTCATTCGGACCAACCATCATCAACAGCAGTACATCAGCCATTTGAACTGATGCTTCGCTGCCATACAACCGTGAGGACCTATAAAATAAAGAATAAGAAACGGGAGAGAAGAGGGACTTACCTGAAAACCAACGCCTAAACCGGAACATTTCGCTAAATTAACGGGCAACTGCCACTAAATTGACCAGTCCCAAATTCTATGCAGAGCCCCTGTAGGTTCAGTGGACCAATCGGATCGTCTATCGTGAACCAGAGATTCAACTCATCCGCAAACCTTAGCGAGAGCACACCCAATTCACCAGGTAGGTCATTAACGTATAAAGTGAAGAGTAGGGGCCAAGAACCGAACCTTGCGGAACGCCACTGAGAACACATTGGCGGAAGGACAGGCTTGAACCCACCCGCACACACATTTCCCTTCCGATTAGGAAAGCTGAAATCAATCGTAAGACTGGACCGGAAATACCACAGGAATTCAGCTTGTACAAAAGGAGCGAATGTGGAACGGTGTCAAAAGCTTTGAAAAAGTCAATAAACAGCACGTCCACTTCCTTCCCGCAATCAACGGCTTCGGCCCAGTGTTCACGAGCGTTTAACAAGTTAGTAAGGCAAGAATATCCCTTACGAAAACCGTGCTGAGAAGGATTAAGCAACTCAAACGCCTTCAAGTGTCCTTCGAGAGCGTCCCTCACTAGCTTTTCCAATAACTCGACCAGCACGCTCGTTAAACTGACCGGTCTATAGTTATCAGGGAGGTGCTAATCACGTTTCGTAAAAATGGGACAAACAATAGCCTCTTTCCAGTCCTTGGGTAAGAGCAGCCTCGTGGAGACTTCACAAAATTTGCGTAATGGGATGACAAAATTCATCAGCCGACTCGTACAACAGTTTGGGATGAATAGCATGCCCACCGGCAGCTTTATTGGGATTTAATTGCTTTAGAAGCCGCAGCCCTTGAGCCTCGGTTATAGAAACCTCCTTCAAGTGGGAGCCCTCAGGAACTTTTGCCTCGAGACTGATATGCGGCGGCTGTGACTCTCTAACATAAACCCCAGCATACTCTTCTCCGAGAGAACGAGCATTTGCGTGATCCGTGACAACAGCAGTGCCGTCCGGACCAAACAACACTGGGATGCATGAATTCATGTTGCTTTGCCTTTTGACATAAGCGAAGCGTTTCGGGTTGGATGACACTATACGAGCAAGCTCTACGTCATGCTGTAAACGGGCATCTCGTAGATACTGCCTGCAGACATTTCGAACCTCACGATATCGCTTGAAGGTGCATAATGAAGGATCAGATAAATACGCCAACATCTGGTACGTCTGTTGAGTTGTTTGTGTACAGCCGAATCAAACCAGGGTGGTTTAGCCCTCGTTTTATTCCTGCCGTACAGTGGTATTTGGGGAGAGAGGATTTACTCAAGCATGATATAAACCTGTCCTAGGCCGTTTGAATGTCGTCACTTTCCAAAATGGCACAAGGCGACGTTGCGGCTTCGGCTTTCACCGGCTGAAAGTCCGCGCACCATATATTTGGAACTCGGTCGGGATGAGCATTTGTCTGACGACTGAGGGCGCACTCAAAGGAGAGACATGCGTGGCCCCTAGTACCGAGAGGTGAGTTGTATACAATATCCGTGACAGAAAACAATGCATATAGCGAGGATCAAATCCAAGAGGGACGGATTTTGACCCATCATGAATCTAATAGACCGATCGACAAATTTTTGCAGGGTAGCATGCAAGGCCAGCTCGAGAAGCTCGGCAGCCAAACACCTTGTAACAGCGTCGCAGGCAAAATTCTGCCAGTCAACGTCGGGAAGATTGAAGTCTCCCATCACTAAACATCTATTTGCCGAATACTCGCGGATGAAATCAGCACACCCCTTAGCAACGCTGTCGGGGCATCTATAGACCAGCACAACTGAGTTGCGCGGAGGCAATACACAGGTTAAATGCGAGGGCCTCAACATCACCCTCTGATGATCTGAAACTATACGTGATAAAAATAGTAAGTGCGGAGTTAACGTACAAAGCAACGCCACCTCCGCGCCGATCAGAGGTGCGGTCAGGTCTCAGCAGTACTGGCCTGGCAAGCAAACTTCACTGTCCGTGACTTCGGTGGATAACCACGTTTCAGTGAACGCGGGAACGTCTGGACGGCAGTCGTCGACAAGGCAGCCGATTTCGCACAGCTTGTTTCGCAGGCTACGCACATCGCTTAGGATCATCTGAAGGGATCTAACATTGTCAGTCCGGGATCGTGCGCCACCAGAACCGGCTCTGGTAGGGCGGAAGTGAATTGCCGGCTAACCACCCGAAAACCCACCAAGCGGAGACCCTTTCCTCCTGCTTCACGGCGGGCTTTAAGATCCTTCATACCTTCCCGCAATTTCAGCCTCTCCGCCAAAGGGAGGTCTGGGTTCACAATGACACCAGTGCCCTTGAGCTTAAAGGCCAAACGCAGAAGTGCTTGGCGCTCCTCCGGAGTGCACAGAACAACCGGCAACAAGCAAGGGCGTGACTTGTCAGCTGGCAAGTTACCGAGTGTGGTTAGTCTGCGCACAGTCGCGCCGGGGAAGCCGGGAGACAGGATTTTGGTAACGCATATCCTAAACCGCTGCAGGTCATCTAGCATACGGTCTCTTGGGTGAACAGCAGAAGACTCACTACCGTTTCTGAAAATAACACTGCAGTCATTATACGAGTCTGCGCGACGCGGAGCATTTACCAAACGCTCCATGGAGGTCGGTGATTTCAGTTTAATGCCCACTTCTATAGACTCCAGTGCAGTAGAGGTTTCCAGTTGCAAGGATTCCGCACTAGTAGAATTTGAGGAGGGAAATGGGCGCCCGACGGATCTCTCATGTCCGCCTTGGGTTTTGCCGCCTTTTTAACCCTCTTTCGCCTTCTTTTGACCAGGGCAGAAATCTGCTGCTGTCCTTTGCTAACAGCCGAATCAAACACGCTGTCTGAGGGTTCGTTACTAACAAGGTTGTTGCTAACAGGTAAACTGACATTCGACAGTGAACAAATAGATGCAACATCTGACAACTTGCCAGTGTCTTCTGACAAGTAGAATACGGACATCAAGAAACCCCTCTTTCTCCCGCGTTTCCGTCAACCGCCTGTTCTGTGGGTATAGCCATGGCTTCCCAAAATGGAAACCATGACAATGACACAAATGCAATTCCCCTCGTTCGTAAAATTCAACATTCAACTTGAAAGCGAAATGGGCTCAGCAATCCAGCATCCTGTAACGGTGTAGCATTTATTATACCGTAAACATAGCAACTTACATTTTCCCAGGAACGTTGCCACATCTGTCATGAACACAGGGATACTGCACGTACTGATACGGGTACTCATCTGGCAACCCCTTCCACTTTTGCCGTTCAAAATGCTGTGGAGTCACAGCCGTATGCTTGCAAAATGCTGTGGCAGTTGCAAATTTCTTTACATCGGACGCAACCCCATCAAGTTTCCGATAATAGTACGCACCCAAAGACATAATCTTTCAGATTTATCTACCATGATGATAGTTACAAATGTGGCGCCAAGTGTTTTCAAATACTCCTGTAGTCTATCACAACAACTAACTATGAGAACCATATTAACCTTCTTCAATACAGAACCTACACCGAGTTAACATGTGTATATTATATATACATACAACATGCCATCTAATGGCAACCTTTCAAAATGGGCCTAGCATACCTACCGAACCAAACCCGCCGCTAGGCAACTCTCAGATGTGAGTCCCGGTCCGTACAGTGATAGGGAGCTGGGCTCTAACCAATGGCGGAACTTTTGTTACGGGCCAAGTGGAAATGGAACAGCAGATATCTAGAAGGCAATCGGGAGCCTTAGAAATTCAGTATTAAGGTGTCAATAATAAATCTGTATGCATTGATTATGATTATAAGGTTTTACAATGAGGTACCGTTTGTAGTAACGTAGCTTACTGTAACCATAGTACCATGTCCCCGAAAATCCCAAACTGAGTAACTACAGCACAGTACTGATAGTTCAGGGGCTTGCTAAAAGCTGATATCTTTTAGTCTTCTAATATATCTACGCCTATTTTAAGTATCCTACACATGAGAAGGTGCTGAAACGTTGCAGGAGGTGTATACTTTAGACACGACATGCATAATGTGCTGTGATTGTTGGTTAGTGAAGAATGCTTATAAAATATCCGTCGCTGCAACGCGAAACTCATGGAATCCGCAGCGTGAAATATTTGCAGTCATGCAGAAAAATAAAACGAAGTAATATCGTTGTTGAATGTTAAACGGTGAAAGAGATGGAAAGCCATATTTTTGGAAATATGCAATAAAATGAGGGAACTTGTAACATCTGTATAAGAGGTACATAGAACTACATAATGATCGACATAAATTAGCTGCTGCACAAGTGAGGAGGGTAGTGTGAACTCATAAGAAGTGTACAGTTGTACACCGCAACTTATCGACGCCGAATTAATTTCGAATTATTATTGTGCCGGCCATCTATTAGGCGTACAGCGCAGAGGTGACGAAAACTTATTGATAAATAGAAATAGCATGATAAATAAGGCATAAACGTAAGAGTATATTTAACCGTGTGATACTGTAGTTAGAAAACAACTACCAGATATCCCAGATAGCATGGATATATATATGTCCGAAATATATATTCATATTGTGATTTATTTATACTATAATTTTCTATGATAATGACAATGAGTAAAACTGGCACAAAATGAGGTGTGCTTAAATACATATTCCTAGACAAAGTCATATATATATATATATATATATATGGTTGGCCGCATCCGGTTTCGGTTTTGCCTATCGCTGTGGCTAGCCACAGTACGCCTGTGCCCACAGAGGAACAATGATTGGCTTGCGCCGCACCACCGACAGCTCCGTCCACACACCCTATATCCAGTGTAAACCCGAAGGATTAACACCCGGTGGCATGTGGATAATAGCCACCTTCCGTTAACAGAGCCGGCCCACACTTCTTCAAAGTTACACAAGAGCATACTGCATTTGGGAATCAATTGCACACAAGGCGGTAGCTGCACCGTAGTCCGCTACACGCTAAATGCATGTAACCACTGTCTGATCCTAACGTGGTCACAAGGATCGTGCACCACGTGCCCTACAGCAACGACCAACTGTCTTCTAAAACTGGTGTGGACGAGGTAGTGGGGAATAGACAGGTAGGCACCTTGTCAACATGCACACCAAGCGCAGCCAGACCGGGGATATCAAGCAGCAGCCAAGCACATATAACATTAAGAGGTAAGGAAATAAATAGAATAATACATACAGATGCGTAAATATAACTCTTCACTAAATAAGCGTATAAAAATGACTACGAACGAATCCGCGATAAGTTCACGAGGTAAGAAAGTATATTTTTCGGAAACGCCACAAACACGAAAATGCTATCGAAATTAACTATTGTGGCTTAAGCTACTTGTACAAATTCATAGAATAGAGTACTGGTGGACATTTGTATAAAAAAGAAAATCATTGTGACAAAATTGCAAAATCACCGCCTGAAATACCTATCTGCATACGAAAACCACGCAAACACATGTCCATATATTTAGACATAATTTTTAGTAATGGAATGTATATGGATGTTTGTGTGACTTATATTGGGAAATGTTATAACGCATTCGTCGATCGATGAAGGTGGGCATTCCCTATGTAGGGATGCACCTTCTTTTCCTTGAAGGTCAGCACTGTTAATCATCATGCGACATAATATTAGGCCGTCGGCATAACTGTTGACACAAGCACTTGCCACCTGCAACGTAGCCATGTGTACTGACTTCGGGTGGGCAATATGCACTGAACCTTTCTCAAAAGTTAATTAGGTAATTAAACGTTTATATTATGTAAGCGGAAAGCGGCTCATGGTGCCACAATGGAAGAACACGGATTAATTTGATGCGCAATAATTTGTATGATAATTTACGCTCATTGTTTAAAGGAGCTTATGATCCAAATATGATTGCTTGGTGTAGTAGTACATACATGAACGCAGTGTGGTGAATTGTTATTATGCGAAAATGAAGCGCTTGCAAACACAACGGACAACTTACCGAAGAGACCAAACGCGCAGTTATTAATATGGCTTTGGCGATATTGAATGGACTGGAATTGGAAGGGTTGCACATGACCAACAACTTCCACGGCATATCGAGACTTATGTATTATTGGGCGTGTTTCGGTTAAGTGTGATAAAAGACCTTCGAACCATATGCGACTACTGTCGTCTGAGTTCGGATTATTCAAAGTGCTCATAACCCGCAAAGCGACAATACTGAAAAATGTTTGGTGGTTTTCCGTCACGGCATAGAAGGGCTATGCTTAAGAACCGGATGTGTAATAGAGAGTTAGCGAATGTAGTCAACGATTACGGATCCATCCACTTGACTAGCAGACCAAGTGGTGTGGCACATGCAAGCATTTGAGTGGGCTAGCCGAACAACCTCCTCGTGGTGCCAGCTGGGTGGTTCGGGTTTGACCCGTTCCAGCAAATAGTTCGGCGGCAGTGTTCCAGGACGTGGTGGGGTTTTGCCCGGCAAGGGTTCTCCCTATAAAAAGCCACAAATGACTGCTTATCAACACAGTGACGTGGCGAATGTGACTCGCCACAAACTAAAGTCACTGGCCCGTGGACCTCCGGAAAATTGTATGCAACCCACGGACGTCAATCGTTTATTTCCGCATTCCTACTGATAACAAACAGTCAAAAATTCTGCGGCACATTCAATAATACAAGCTACATTCATAGACAAATGCATACATATATTCACCCATACACTTACATTCACTGTTATGCCAGACATGTACTCTTTGTACATTTTGATCACACTATGTTAGATAAACATGATCATGCCTGCGCAGGTGTGCCTCGCATTGTCGAGAATAAAAGTTTATTTATTTATTTATTTATTTACCGCCTTGTAAGGATGCACCATAAGGTATGCAAAGGGCCGCCGTTTTGTTCACGAAGTAATTGGAAAGCGAAGGCACTTAGCAGTGCGAACTAACCAGGGACATGCGAACGTCGTGATGGGCAGCTGTGATACCTGAGTGCCGATTATGCTTTATGCGGAGTGGGCTGGAAAATACCGAAGCATGGGCAAGCATCATTAAGCTGCGAAGTAACTGATTGGAGCAGCACCACTTACCTGTAAACGTGGGTGGCAATGCTGTGTGGTAGACAAATCACAGCGTGTAGCATGGGGGCAAGGAGGGGAGCAAGAGGCGCGGTAGACTAGGTACTCCGAACTACACGCTTATGTTTTCCTATGTGCTCATTTACTGGAGCACTCATGAATGAAATACCGGGAGGCGGCATGTTGCAATTAGCGGGAGACATGGTGCTATATAGTTGGATATACATGCCAACGTGATCGGAGCTTTGTAAGTCTATATAACAGCTAAAGAGGTGCCATTACCGTTGGCATTCTAGGAGACTCCCTTGGTTTCCTAGCTCGCGTTACCAGTGCACGGAGAAGTATTATAGGTCCCATAACAGGGGCAGCATGCTCGCAAATTAACCGGTATCCATATTGTTTTCTTTAATGTGAGCCTAGGCAAGTTCAGCAGAGGTATATCAATATTGCCGGCAGCTCCACCAGTCTCCATGATTGGTGGTTACTTAGTCCATATGCCTCCCAGGACACTGACATCAATAACACCACGGGGTAAACTAAAACTTTTGGCTTCACATGCCTTCAAGCCGTATTCGTAGTTATCACATACTTATCTCATAGTATCTGTGTCATTATGACGACTAACATAGCGGATAGTGTTGGTTCCACCGACGTTCACGACCGGCGTTCGTTGAGCCCAAGTTGGCGACGCAGCGGTGTTATGAGTACCGCAGCTGATAAAGCATACTTAGAACATCGCACGCCTCTGTGAACGTTGGTTACTGTGCCCATATATGTCCCACGGCAGCTGCACCAGTGCCGCTACTATGGAAGTAGCAACTGTTACCTTCACATGTCTTCCTGACAGGCCTATTTAAGTCCTAAACCAGCGGCATCAAAATGGCCACTTGCAACGTATGCACTATAGACATCACGCGCCTCCACCAGGAGTATTGATTAGGTTCATATACATCCAATAGCGGACGACATTATCGCTACGAGCGAAGCCACTGGCATGTGCTAAATTAATGTTTCCAGAAGCATGCATGGAATGGGTTTTATAAATATCATTTGTACAAGTTTAACCGGGTCAAACGTAATTTCGTTTTTCGGGTCATGGTATGCAAATGTTTGATATCCCCAGCGCTGCATAATAACTGCAAGATGGTAATAAAAGGGAAACATGCCATGAAATTCAAGGCGGATATTTGTACCAATTCTCACTGTGCACGTCATTATGGGGAGCGGTTGCTGCGCTCTTGACCCACGACGCGCAAGCACTGAGGAACGATATATTGAAAATTGTGGCACAAACACACAGGAAAGCGATATGCATAGATGTAACACAAGTTTGACTTACAGCTTCCACAGGTACCCAGGTTGTGCACACCCAGGCAGTCAGCGTGAAGCTTTCACAATGTGTGCAGGGGATGAGTATCGGGAAATAAAAAAGCCGTTGGATTCTGTGAGAAACAAATGAGCACCTAACATGTGCTTGCCGCCTCGCAATCTGTGACAAGGGTGCATATGGACGGGGGCAAAGGAGAAGAAATAAGACCCCAAGTGCGGACCTTAGGAGCGGACAATCTCACCTACAGTCGCTTTCCAACGTGAGGTGACGTCCATTGCTTCCACACATCATTGCTGCTATCCGCCAGTTTGCGGACTGGCGGAAGATGTAGTTCTCCAAATAAAAGTAGTATGCGTAAACATGAGGCAGGATTACTGTAATGGTGTAGGCAAGATGATAATGGGCACTAATGTGCGTCAAGTACAGAGGTGTCAGAACGACATAGTAAAGTGTCACATGATAACCAATGTTTGACGGATTTGGCAAAGCGACGCACAGGAGCATAATGCAGTAAGATTTTATGACATCCAAACCAAGCGTCAATATTCCCGACCTTGCGGGTGAGCGTGTAACTCGCTCGTAACCCACAAAGCTTGAACATTGAGAAATGGTTTGTATCCCGTGAAAAGAAGGACATAAGGCACGCCGAGGCAGGATTGCAGCACTAAACAAGGAATCCGGGCTGGGCATGGGTACTGGCAGTCTAAAAGCCAGGTGTATATATGCGATGCACTTACCTGCAGTGATGCGGAAGACAAGCGCAATGGCTCATTGTAGGTAGATACCATTTGGCAACCAGAGTTGCATCCCAAGCAGTAGACAGCTGTATGAAGTCCGACTGGCCAACTCGTGCAAAGTTTTGAAGCCTCGCGTGGCTATAAGGGGTCAGTTTGTCATCAATGACTGCACACTAGAATCTGTAAGTATGAATGCCATTACTTCCAATTTGGCCTCAGGTAGAGACTAAGCTCCCTGCTTGGGGAGCCATATATGGACCCCGTGGGGATGATTATTCGCCATACCCGCAACTAAGCAACTGCCGAGCTTGGTCGCTAGCACCGAGAGGTCAGGGCAGGTTCCAAGGACGATACAGGCTTCCGCCTAACGAGAATCATGTTGCATGCACAGGTTAGTGAACAAGAGCACCCGGTACTTCGACTTTTAACCTGTATACCACTTCCATGACGAAGTCAGGGAACTTATTAGCAAAGGCCCCAAAGGGAAGGGTTTTGTCCCAGCATAAATCTAGTGGGCAACTCGACGAACTGATGCAGGGGAGCGTACGAGACTAGATAGGGAACCCAGTAGAAAAACAAATTGAAACCGCATCGCAGGAGAAATTCTGACAGTTCAGGTGGGGGCGAATAACATTCATCATCACTAAACACCTGTACGTAGAATGTTTACGGATGACATCAACTAGACCACCCTCAGCCTTATCAAGCTTCTATCGGTCAACACAATTTTCAGTTGCACAGATGAAACCTAAAAAGGATCTGCGAGTGCGCAAAGTATACGTCGTCATTAGAGTGACGGCTGAGTTGACCTACAAACCTAGGCAACTTGCTTGACGATCAAAGGTGCAGTCACACCATAATTATCACCATTATACACATTTGTATGTGAATAACACCTCAGGTACTGTGATGCAATACCTAAAAGAAAAGTGATTAACATGTAACACGTACAAGCCAGCTGAGCTGCCAGTAATGGATGGGCATCGTTCCGGTAAGCTATCTGCCGTCTACAATGCAAAAAAGTAATTTTCTACGCAAAATAAAAAATTATTATATAATGAGATAGTGGTTGGAGGGGAGGCTATGAGGGATGGCGTGGGACAAAGAAACTCAAAGCAGCAACGCCATTGAGGTCGGCTCCTATCCATATCAGCAAGTGTATCCAGTCAAAAGTGTCCATCGTCTTTCGGACCCCAGCCAGGGAGCTCAGATGCTCCAACCGAGGCCAGCAGAGAACAGAGGGCCTTGGTTCTTCTGGACCATGAGGGCACATGGCCAAACCTCCTCTTCTTTCCTCCCCACCTCCGGGGCGCAAACACCGCACTTCAGGGGAGTCGGTGGGCTAGCACGCGTAACACGTGCAGAGCCATCGGAGCCGGGTGCGTGAAACAACAGTGCAGAGCGGTTCACGTCCTTTCCCTGTGCCGTAAACAAGGCATCGAACACGCTCCTTGCTCGCGCGGTGTTCCCACAAGATGGGAGCTAAATTGGGAAGGCGCCGGTGGTCCAACATACCTAACCTCTTTATGTCCTCTGATCTAAGCAGCCAGGTTGCACAATCATACAGTAGGGCCGAACGCACAGCTGCATTGTACACTCTACCCTTCAGAGCGAGAGTGACGTCGCGCCAGCGCCATGACTGGCGAAGATAAACAAAAGCGCCTCGTGCTTTTCTATATGGTTCGTGGTCTAAACTTCAATATCACGGGCTCTGATACAACTGTCCAAGTAGCTGAATTTTTGAACGACTGCTGGCTGATCCTCAACAAGCGTCAACGCTGGAGGCGGACCAGGCGAATCTTGGAGTAACGCTTTCCACTGTCATGGTGCAAAGCCCGAAGTGGCTGACAGACAGTGCTAATCTATCCAATGCCGCTTGGTACATCTGGGAGCGGTCACAGATTAGAGCAATATCTTCAGAATGCTCCAAGTCAAGAAGTCGTTCTCCTGGGAGCAGATACACACCCTCTAAGTTGTTTCCTGTGAACGCGATTTCCATAACTGTTTCAATAGAAAAGGTGAAGAGGAAAGATGACAGCAAGCATCCTGGTCTCACACCACGGGATAAATTAAAAGGCGACAACAACTGGCCGTAAAACTTAACTCTGGCCGCTATACGCGTCTAATTCTCGGATAATTATGACATATTTCTTAGATACATCTTACCTTAGTAAACAGCCCCAAAGTGCACATTTATCTACTGATTCGAACCCACCTTTGATGTAGAGGCCAACGACACTGCGAGGGCACGACAACGGTGGGCCGCTAATATGTGTGACGGGGCTCCAACAACTGACTCAAAGTGAAGATGTGGTCCATGCAGCCACGACCTCGAGGAAATCCGACTTGCTCTTCACGAACCTGGCTTTCACAAGTGATATCCAGGCTGTAAAGGATCACTGAGGCAAGCAATTTGGAGGCGACGGTTCTGAACGCAGCCTCTCCATCGGTAACTTATCGCAATGTGATGGATTTGCATCCCTAGCTGGTTCAAGGCTGGTGGGCGTCAAGTCACCCTCCAACGGGTGCTGTATCTGAAATTAGTGCTAGCAAGCAATAAACAAGCATCCTCACACGAATGAAGTACCCACTCACCGTTATCATTTTGGGAGCCTACACCCAGTTGGCCGCCCGGATGCAGTACATCAGTGGATATATTTCCAACTTGAGCGTTCAGAGCCCCAGCCAGAACAACGGTGTCTGGGCTTCTTCTGTGGCGAAGGAGCTCGTTCAATTGACGATATAAGTAGTTTTTTACCGAAGCACCGCTAGAGTGTATGGGCGCATAGGCAGCGAGGATGAGTGGTGTACACCTGTTATTCACA
>OX104065.1:92585790-92678819 GCA_944474145.2 Dicrocoelium dendriticum | reverse complement strand
AAAAATGCCAGTTTATTTCACGAGATATATTCAGAAACTGTATCTGCAACTTATTGGCGGATACAGGACATTAGCCCACCGCCACCAACAAAAGTAACCCTGCCCCTCAACGAATAACCCCAGTCAATCATTTTCCAGAGATTCCCCTGGGACATCGTGTTAGGTCTCGAACGGCCTGCTCTAAGGAAAATCGCGTTGTCTGAAAATCAAGTCGAGTTGGCGCCAATGATTCAGGCCAAATCTTGTAACTTGGATGGAAAAACAGAATTTCACACAGACCAAAGTCAAATGCGCACCGAAACGAAACAAATTGACTTGTTCGGAAAGGTAAGTGCGCGATTTCCCACAAAGAACCGTGTGCCTTGCATTAGAACAGTCTTAGTTACAAGCAGACTAGTGTGTTTTTCCATGTTGCAGAACATTGTTACTATCGCTTGTTTCACGCCACTCACACGTCCCTTGTTTCTTTGAGACATATAAAATCAAACGAGCACACTTCCGTGATTTGAACTGTATCAGTGTGTTTTCATCCCACCTCGGCCTATTCTGTGTTCGCCAATATACTACTCGTTCGGCGCTTGTCTTCTGATCTCGCGGGTCCAACTAGGAAGCCACTAAGTCGAGCCCTGAGGACACAACACATCGTCTACTCACATCTGTGTTGTGTACATGGAAAGGCACTCCAAGTACAACAGGCAAAATCCTGCAGTGTCATACAAAGCCAATCTA
This sequence comes from Dicrocoelium dendriticum, assembly GCA_944474145.2. Classification (NCBI taxonomy): domain Eukaryota; kingdom Metazoa; phylum Platyhelminthes; class Trematoda; order Plagiorchiida; family Dicrocoeliidae; genus Dicrocoelium; species Dicrocoelium dendriticum. The sequence goes on along the minus strand of OX104065.1, from coordinate 92,678,090 downwards.
TGCGCGAAAGTGAAGAGCAACATCTGGTGCTCACTTTGCAAGAAGTACCTCCGCGTGAAATAAGGCTCATTGTGCTGGGTAGATTGGTACACCAAAGTGAGATTTTGGTGTTGGATGAAATCTAACACTATTTCCTACTATGTCTTCACGTCCCAACTTAATCTAACCATTGGTTTGCATGTGACTAACATAGTTCTATATCATGGTTTTTTCTATTTAATGCTCAGGAGCCTAGGTATAGGGGACCGTTAATTCTAGGGCCTCAGATCTGGTTTGGTTGGCCCTGCGTTTGAGCCCACAACTTGTGCACCCTAAGAGTTAGGACGAACTACCAACGCCCGGGCTTGAAAGCGGCCTACGATTGTACAAGTTCGATGTGTCCAAGTGTCAAGGCAATCACCGATGCATAACAGCGAATGATCAGGGCTTATGATGTCTAAATGTTATGACGTACTTGGGAGTAAGTCGACATAAGGGGCTGCACAACTTGCAAGTGGAATCCAGGTTGGAAGGTGATCACCTGTGTTTGAGTCCACAAGCCTCATGTGCAGCCTAAGTGGGCGCCGTACTACATGCAGTGCGGCCCTGCAACGAGTATGAAGCTGACTAATGAGATGGCATCTGTTCTAATTGCCTGGTGTCTACGCTATCGCATGAGATGGGAGATGGACTGACTGGGTGGCTTGCAAACTGCGGACTTGTGCAATCTATGTACAAACGCGATTGCCATGCGGGTCAGTAGGCATTAAGAACACAGGCAAGCTGACCTCGTTAATGGGGTTACGGCAAATCTAACAACCTTTTGGTGTGTGCGACCTAGGTAGTGCATAATCACTACCAGTGATAAATGGCTTATGGTAGACCACCGGCAGCTTTGACTACCTTTCTCACCGCCCACTTCTCCCGCAAAAATGTGCTGTCCGAAATGCCAAGGCTTGAGAAAACAAAGGAAGGTACAGTTATTGCGAAAAGAAACCCAAACAAACCAACTAGTTTATGGTATGGTTAGAGAGCAACGTTTCGCTTTCGACACGAAAGCTTCGTCAGTCCAAGTGAGCCAGCGGGTGGTTGGTACGGCTTTTATGGCAAGAACAGACAAAAATCGCGGCGACCGAGATTCAAGCAGGTCAAAATGCAATTTGAAGTGGCATATTAGGGCTGGTAAGATCCCAGGTGGTTCATCGTACGAGATAATCACACGTAAGTCTCTGGCTGCTATGGGGTGGGGGGAGTTTGATGTTCGTGCTCTGCCCCAGATCCTTCTGTAAGCCTCAAAGGCGCTTAGGACCGTTGGACAACTCGTAGGGTACCGGACTGCGGCCTCCGACAGCTTCAAGAATCGACAAAGACCGGAACTGGGACGTCCCACAGGTAAAGACAAAAGCCATCGTCGTTGTTGGACTACGGTGCTATTATACTAACCACAGCATATCATAATAACGACATACTTCAACAATGTCCTCAAACAAATGACGCATACACTCATCCGTTACAACAATAGGTCATCAATCAGGCGTGTTCAAGCCAACCACTGAGCTAGCTCTGTACCTGTCTGGACTAGGCGTGCACAACAGAGCCAATTAGGAGATCAACGGATATTAGTCCAGTCACATCAGGTTAACTGCAAGCTAGAGGTGTGTCACCGGTCAGAGGGTATGTGAATTGAAGGTCGCTACGGGAATTGGATGTTAGCCGAGATAGTGTATGTGAGGGGACAAATACAATGAAGCGTTTGGGAGAGGAGAGCATGAATGAGAGAAAGAAGTAATAAGGCTGGTGGTGCACCAACTGTAAGTTTGGCACGGAAAACAAGTAGCTAGAGAACATACGTGAGACATTCAATGGGGGAGATCGAGGGGAACTAGGGGAATTGGCTTCGATTGATCACATGTGCATTACAGCGTTCACTAACGTCCCTCAGACTGGCCGGCTTAAGACAGCCCGCCACGCACGCGATAACTCTACTCCATCCACTCTGTTTACGCAGCTGGCTTTGAAAATTTCCAACGCCTAAGCATTCAGTCTTTGGGGTGTGGATTGCAAACCCGCGTGTGTCTAAATGCGACTAATCTTAACAAAAACGCTCCTAATGAGTTCGACATTAACTAACTCGATTTCATACTCTGAGTCTAACGGGTGCATCGCCAATGCCGGATCTCTTAATAGGGCTCGTTCCTCGGCGGCAGTGACACGCGTCGCTTGTGTTTTGCCAACCTCGTGCGCAGCTCTATAGCGGCTTGACCTATGTGCACGTGTGCACAATCCTTGCAGCTACTTTTGTAGACGTAGTTTGTCGTCCTATCTGCAGGGAGTGGGTCCTTCAAATGCACCAGTATCAAAGGGAGCGGTTGACCCTTTTAAAATTCTGCCTTTTCCTTGTTTAATATCCTTCGGATAGCCCCTGAAGTTCCTTCTTTATAAGGACAAATAGTGCAGATGGCTGATCGGACCAATGCTGAAACAACACTTTGCACTTTGAAAATCGAAATCACATGCCGAGGCGTGCAGGGTTACGCGTCAGCCTAAACGGTCGTTCTTACATAGCCCCTGGGTCAGACCCAAGGTGGGCTATGTCGTCCTCATACTCAAGGTTTGTCAGTCAGTCGTCTGGCAGAATTTTCAGCACCAAACCTAGGTACTTCACTGATGTAGCAGAGTGAAATCCATCAACGTCAATAAGCGACTTGAGGCATTGCGTAAGGTGCTGCTCGTACCTGGCTACTCTGTGTTGCAATAAAAGCATATCATGACACTGGATGCATCAACAGACAGACGACGAGCTTTGGCCAACTATTAAGGTCCTTCAGATGATTTTACAACCTGAGTGAGCATTCGGTGTTTCGATGACTGATACCCAGGACGATGCAGTCAGCACATTTCATAAGGTTAGCTTCTGTGGTGGATAGTATTGAGCTGACGTAAGGAGAAAAGTGACAAGGCGACAGAATGTCTCCCTGAAGAGCCCGTGAGTTGGTGGCTAGTGGATAGGAGGATTTGCCAGACACGTGTAATCTGAGTGCTTCCAGTAAAAGAACCACTCAGCAAATGGATGATAGAGAGATGTATTCCTTAAGTGAGTAAGGCTTTTAGCAGCCTTTCGCGGTTTACACAGCATAATGATTTGCCATACTCAAGAAAACACATAGTCGCTGATCTATTTCTGTTGTCAACTGATGACAGCATAGCATTTCCTAGGCGGGCCACTTCCTCTAGAGTAGCCCTCGAACTAGGATAAATGAAATGAAGGACGTCATTCGTGTGAGTTTAGGTCAGTATCATTCCAAGAATGCTTTGCTCCAGAAGCTTATTGGCAAAAGAAGTGTAAGCGATAGGTTGATATTTGTTGAATCCTTTTTTAGCACTGGTTTGATACTGACACTTCTAAAGTAGTCAGCCATTTTGTGTTGCTGTGTACACAATGTGTATACAGAGACAAGAGGCGTTGTCAAAAAGTCGGTCATTCTTTGAGTACCAGACTGCGGACTTTACCGGAACATAGACTTTTTACTAAATTATGCACAGTAACGCTATCGACAGAAGGTAATGAGTCTACAGACTCCAAAAGTTGGGGAAAGGAAGACTCTGGGACTATATTAGTATCGCAGGTACAGAAATCCTCGTTTCAATTTTCAACAAGTTGGTTGGAACAGGGCGCATATAGAGGAATTCCGCCAAGCAGTATTAGCATCCTGCAGAGTTCGCGACAGCTGCCATTCCTAAGAATAGACTGGATATACACTTGGTTAAGACGGCGTAGCCCTTTCTTGCTACGAACAGTGAGAGATCTCACTAAGATGCCGTCCATTTTATACGTTCCTCCTTAAGTCTGTGCAGCCACTTCAGCTGGGGGGAGAAGAAACTGTCCGTGTGGACATAGAGTTTCGCAAGGACAGAAGTTGCCAGAACAGAAATTTATATAGCTAGTAAAGTTGTCATAATACTTGGATACGTCAGGGTCAAAGAATAAACTAAATTTTGTGGATGTAGCCATTCCACGAAGTCAATCGATAGTTCGTGAAGAGCACTGCCTACACCAGAACCTTCGTTTTGTGCAGCAAGTAATATGGCTGTGGTTTATTTTGCTAAAGAGGACTGCAGAAATCTTGATTGTTGTGTAATCGAAACTGCCAATTGGAGCCAGATAACATACAGAAAACCACTTCAGATTATTGCCGAACACCAGGTCCAGAGTTGCGTCTAATCTGGTGACTAAATTTATCATGTTCCGTAGCCCGAGGGTAGTGCGAAAATGTTATAACGCTGCGCCCAGAATCGACCGGTTGATTCACGCCTGCTGCTAAATCTGCGCCCTTACGCGTGCTCTGTTTAACGCCTTGGCAAACCCGACCGGAAGAAGGACAGAAGAAGTCTCAGCAGACCAGAGTTGTATTAGGGCTGAGAACGCCCATATTTATATGTCGGTATCACCAGGCGATTTGGCTGTAAGCCCACGCTCCGCACATGCTTGTCCGTTCTGTTTTTCCGGTTCCCTGTCTTGCTCGGGCACTCCAGTCTCCGTCCGCCTACCCGGCGCATGGCAACGCACGTGATGTCTGACACGCGATTTCATTAGCTTCCGGTCAGGCCTTGGCAACACGCCTGCTGTCTGACGCGCGATTTCATCAGCTTTCGGCTGGGCCCTGGTAACACGCTCGCAAGGTCTTTCCCAAGCACGATTGGTGGCAAACGCGCGAGCGTTGGCAATCAGCTTTCTCGCCCAGCTGGCAGAAAATTGTTATCAAATCTGTTGAAATCTCCGGTGAAGATGTGTAGTGATTGGTCGAGTTGTTCCATGACAACTGCAGCAGCCCTGCTGCCGTAAATTCATTGTAGGAATTCTGTGCCTTAATTTTGGGCAAGAGGGGAGACCAAAAACATTGAACTGTCGCCACACTTTGGCTGTATTGGCCAGCTAAATATATTCGGAACAAGGTGGTTTGGATCTTCGGACGAAGTAACTTTGTGGGATAAACGGAAATGAAATAGGCAGACAAAGCTTCCTGGCAATAATTGCGTGCTTTTCATTGTCGTGATGCGCTCTCGCTACGTGGAAGTTGGACTGCTGGGCGATCAAAACTATTTACATTAGGAATTAAGCGTTACTTGTATGTAACAGTAATATTGCAGAGCATTTCGATTGTGGGATCAGAGTTCACCTTCTTGTCCCTATATCTCATCGCACCATCTCAAACTAGCTACACAGTCCTGATCGTCTCTTTCCCATGCACGTCGTTCGGCCAAACGGATTCACCACCCCGTTCTCACACTCCGGCCCGGCTTTCGTTTACTCAACGTTGGTAGATCAGTTCTCACGCTTCGGTTTCCGCGACAAACTCCAAAAGGCTTCACTCCGTTCTCACTCTTTGGTCCGGTAAAGTGGTTTTCTAATTTGGCCTCCTGACACAACCATATGCGAACATGCCGCACCGTTGGGATGTTTACCACATCTTCAACAGCGTGATCGCAATACAAGTTAGTGTATGATCAATGGTAGGTTATATGTTCGATTGGCCGATGGCTCCCCTGTGATTGGTTGGCCTGTGCCGCAGTCTGATTGGATGCGAGCAAAGGTCGGGATCGAGGGACGATGAAACATGCAGACTGGATTTCTGTATATGAAAGAAGGCAACCACCAATTTGGCATGCAGTAAAATGCTCCCTTACTCCATTATGCACCAAGGGCATGAAAATAGAAGTGATCCAAAGTGGAGACGTTCATTGATGAAGCAAGCAAATAAGTCATCATCTTTCTTCCTGTAACCGTTGTTGTGGGCGTAATTGCGCTCATGCACACTATCCGCCTGCTCATAATCAATGAACGCCCAAACGAAGGGCGGTTTTCACACATTGCAACATAGTGCATTTACAGAATACAGCATAGGCTGATGAGGGCTAAAGCCCTCACATGGTTAGCGGCATCCGGTTCCGGATTTGCCCGTCACTGTGGCCTCCACAGGCCAGCCGCAGAATGCCTGCGCCATGGATGGCTTGTGCTGCACCACCCACAGCTTCATCCACACAGTCACATCCAGCGTAAACCGGAAAGAATAAGACCAGGAGCCACGTTTCATCAACGGAGCCGACGCACACTCCTTCACAGGCAAACACAAGCACGCTGTATTTGGGGAATCAACCGCACACAAGGCGGTGGCTGGACCGTAGTCCGCTCCACACTGAGTACATGAAACCACTCTTCAAACCTAGCAAGACCACAAGGACCGTGCACCGCGTCCCCTTCAGCAACGACCAACTGTCTCCTGGAGCCAGATGGACTAGTGGGTAATAGACAGGTAGACACCTTGTCAATGTGCACATCAAACGCAGCCACACCGGGGATGTCATGCAACAGCCAATCACACGAAATGAAACGTCGATTAAAATAGATCGAGTACACCCTAAGGATATACTGCTAAATGAGCATAGGACATAAATGAATAACAAAAATAGCAGTGATAGTAAAAGGGATAGGGATAGAAAAAGGATCAAGACACATATGCGAGGAGAAAAAATAAGCGAGGTTAAGCGTCTTTCCTCTAAGGGAAATGTGCTATTTAACAGATTATTCGGTTACACATTAGAAAGGCGGTAAGAAAATAAAACTAAGACAAGGTAGCAAATCAGCCGCCCGAAATTATGAAACTCAGCACGCAAGCACGCGGTTAGTAAATCGCGTGCAACATACCTACCAACGCTGCGCCGGTTCCGCTTACCTTCTTAGCAGGACTCGTCGTCGTTTCGATGCTGGTGGTGAGCGGCCTCACTTGTGGTCCACTATGCCTGCCTGACTCAGGCACTCGCGACCGCATTTGCTACAGCACCATGCGCTCGATGTCGATGGAGTACAACCCATCGGCGCATGTCGCTTCCGCAATTGCCGCTTCTTCTCAACATGCACGATAGCTTCCTGTTTCACCTCGGCAACGGCCTTTATGACCAGATCGCCACATGCACACCGATCAACCGCCTTTGATTCCCATGACCTGCAACCAAAACTAGAACGGGATAGGCTCAACTTGATCACGTCCTGGTAATGTAACTACGGATTTCCCAACGTGCCCTTTCCCTGTACTCAGTTGGCCATGAAGCAGCGGTTTCGTTATCCGGGTCGAATCCATGCGGCGAATATACCCGAGCCACTTCAAGCGCTTCAGCAGAAGTATGCAGTCCACTGCACACATGCTGCTGCATCGGAGCACCTCTGTGTCTGCAGTCGGTCACTCCAGCAGATGCGCATAATACGGCGCAGACACTGGTCATGGAAGCGCTCCAGATATCGGACATACTTCCGATAAAGCTGTAAAAAGTCGGTCCTTCAAGGACAAAACGTATATTCTGCAAACAAAAGGACCAGGCGAAAACGCAGGCAGAGGGCGAGTGAAACATATCGGTATATACAGCTAGTTGGATCCATACTTAACGACCTTTGTGAATGCATGACATTTTCCCTTTGATTCAGTCAAACAAACTCACTCCAATGCGTCCAACTGTTGGCCAATCAGCGTGCATGCGAGAAACGTGTGAACGTCCTATCAGCTGCCGCCTTTCCTTGCGGCAGCCTAACGGCTTCCTTGCTGGGCTGGCACCGCACGTTCGTTTGAGTGTATACTTCCATCACAAAGCGTCCAGTTTTGCTGCTGTATAGAAGAACGGACAGGACCATAGACTTTTATACCAGCAACTTCGTCTCAACAGTGAGCTGGTGGTTGTTTTACATACGGCATTCCAGCGTGAAAAAGTAGCGTCCGCGGCTGCGCAGTTCGCTCGTCACCTGCAGGTCGGTTGTTATTAAGCCACCTAGGTAGCAAAAGCTCAGTGGCTTCCAACACTTCGTCGGTAATCTGGATTTTGGCCAGACTCACGGACTCCATTCCAGGTGAAGGCAGAAAGAGACAGACAGTTTTGCTTGTGTTTATGGTGAGCCCGAATTTGGCCTCTGTCGAAGCCAGAGCACTAGTCATGTGCTGCAACTCATCCGCGCTGTGCGCAAACAACGCACAGTCGTCAGCAAACAGCAACATACGGATAGTTATCTCACATACTCGAGTTCTCGCACCGAAACAACAGATGTTCAGTAAACCACCATCAATACGGTGCTCTATACGAACATCGTAAGCGCAAGCAGTATCAATAGTACAAGGCAACATTGCATGAAGATAAATATTAAACAGGGCAGGAGCTAAGACACAGCCTTGCTTCAGACCAGAGACAACTGCAAAGTGATCCGCGGTCTGTCAACTCAGCTACGCCCTCGCCCGCATACCACTGTGCAGACATTCAATCAAACTTGCAAACTTACTCGGACAGCCAAACTTACCCAACACCAGCCACAATACCTCGCGGTTCACCGTATCAACTGCCTTGGTGAAATCAACAAAAAACGAGTTCAACGGCTGGTGTCGTTCTCTACACTACGCCTGCAACTGACGAGCCACTAACACCATACGATGGTGCTGCGATCCGAATGGAATCCACATTGCTGTTGGGTCACGTTCGGTTCCACAACCTGATCAACAAGGCGGTTGAGGAGCATTCGGGCAGACACCTTGCCCACACAACTCATCAAGATAATGCCACGATAATTCGTGGCAGATTGTTTGCATCCTTTGCCCTCGTACAGTGAGAGCACAAGGGTATACTTCAGCTCAGACGGCACCTGCTCTTTAATACCAACGCGTTGCGGCAAGTGGTGCAGCGCTGAAGTGTTCGTCCCTCGCCTGAGTAGACGCTTAATTCCCAATCAAAACCCGAAATCGCTGCCCCCCCCCCACAGGACAGAGTGAAGACCGGATCGGACGAGCAGAGAAACAGGGAATGTATTGGCGTATCACACCGTTCATTATAAAGGTGAAATGGAAAGTTGGTGTATGGTATGTAAAGCGCACGTGGATAGCTCTGGAAAGGTCAACTAACTACAAATCAATGAACGCCGCCCTCGCGTTAATTGACCACTTCTCCCGCTTGGCTCTCTGTTCGTCCCAATCAGGGCGAGCGATTTTGGATCGCCTGCCGCGGCGATAGGGGTCCTGGATTGTTCGCATCGCGTATTCCTAACATTTCCCCCCTTTTACTTGGTGTTGTACGAGTTCAGCTTGGGGTTGACTTGCATGGGTGACACAAATTTTCATCGCCGCTTCAGCCTCTGTACTGCTAGGTTTCGGGACGAACGTTGTGGTTGCTGTGTTGGAGCATGTTTGGGAGTGTTCGCTTCATCCGCGTCGGCCAGTATGTCCGGAGGTAACTGCGTTGCTGGTACTTGTTGTTGCAGTTGTTCACCAGTCCCTGCCTCTAGCAGCTGATTGGCATGTCTTACCCCAATTGCCGTCCCAACCTGGATACTGTAGATTACGTTACCACGTTTGTATAGCACACGGCCCATAGCCCATTTAGGATAGTGGTTTCTATAATCTCTCGCCAGAACTTGTTGGCCAACATTAAAGGCTCGCTTCCGAGCACTATGTGGGATGTTGAATTGTAGCTCCATCTGATAGTTGCGGGACAGTAACTGATCCTTCCTGGGTCTGAGGGCATCATGCGGCACACGGATTTTCTTTTGAAACAAAGTTTCAGCCGGAGATAGTGCTTTCGGTGTCTGCGGATTCGGAGTTGTGCAATACGACAGAAGAAATGTGTCAAGGATCTCCTACAAGCTACCTTCCCCTTTCATTTTTAGCAAAGCCCTTTTGAGTGTATCCACAAAGCGTTCTGATTGCCCTTTCGATTGTGGGTGGAAAGATGGAGACCTTACATGGGTTATAGAGTTTCTGCGACAGAAGACAACAAATTCAGAGGAGGTGAATAGTGTACCATTGTCCGAAACCAACGTGTGGGGAACACCGAAACGAGAAAATACCTGTCGGAGAGCGGAGACAGTGGCTGCTGCGGTGGTTCTCACCATTGGAATCACCTCTGGCCATTTACTGTGGACATCGACAACGATGAGAAAATGATGACCGTCAATTGGACCTGCAAATTCGACGTGTGCACTTGACCATGGTTCCGTTGGTATTGTCCAGGATTGTAATTCCGTCTTCCTTGGCTGTTTAGGGGACAATTCTTGGTTAAATTCTCCATCTGGGAATCCATATGGCGCCAATACACATAGCTCCGTACCAGCGATTTCATGCGATTTATTCCTGGGTGGCCAGTGTGAAATTGTCGGAGGACTCTCTCTTGAAGGATGAGAGGAATGACGACGCGATCTGAGAACAGCAGACAATTGCTGACGACTGATAGCGCTTCCTTTCGTTGATGGAATTGTTGAAGCTCCTGCGTTGTAACTCTCTTAGGCCAGCCATTGTGGTGGAAATCGATCACTTGTTGTAGGGTAGAATCATGATGGGTCGCTTCCTGCACCATTTCGAACGTTACTGGTAAGGCACCGAAAACGTCAGACACAACTTGATGTACTTGAGGTTCTACGGAGATTTGAGCAACTACCAAATCCTCTGGTTCTTGATGCTGTGTACCAATTAAACGAGATAACGCATCCGCTTGACCAATGTTGTGTGTAGATTGATTTTTGACGACCAAATCGTATCCAAGTAGAACCGTTGCCCAGTGTTAGAGAGGACTGCCCGTGCAGACTGGAATGCCTTTCTTTGATCAACAGATTGCGACCAAGGGTTTGTGTTCAGCGATCAGCGTGAATTTTCGTCCATAGAGCATTTTGTGAAATCGTTTGACTGCAAACACTATAGCCAAAGCTTCTTTCACGATCTGCCCATAGTTGTGTTCTGCTGGGGTCAGTGATCTGGCTGCATGTGCCACAGCTTTTCCGAACCAGTGGGAAAAATGTGGGATATGACTGCTCCAATTCCGTAGTCTGACGCTTCAGCAGCGACTATGATCTCCAGTTCCGGATTGGAATGCGTTAGTAATTGGTCAGAACACAATATAGACTTGGCCTTATCAAATGCGGCTTGACATTCAGGAGACCACACATACTTGCGGTCCTTTACCAGAAGTTCATTGAGCGGTCCTCCTGGCCGATGCCTTTCGGGCACAAAAGTGCTGCAATGACTGATCAACCCCAAGAATGATCTGACCTTCACGATATTGCCAGGGGAAGGCATTTCTTTTGTGACACTTATGTTGGATGGATCCTGAAGACGGCCATCCTTGTCGATGATGAAGCCAAGGTACTTTACACACTTCATGCCCGTATTACACTTTTCTGCTTTCAAGAGGAAACCGTAGTCATTAACGCGGTTGTGAACTTCTCCCAGTCTTTCCGTTAGCTCTCGAAAGGTAGCCCCTTTGATTATGATGTCGTCCAAGTAAGCTGCGACTCCTGATAACCCAGCTAACATCGTATCCATAATTTGTTGAAAAATCGCGGGAGCTGACTTGACACCAAACGGCAAACGGTTGAACTGGTAAATGCGTCGGTGCGTATTGATTGCCAGCAACTCCTTTGAAGCATCGTCGACTTCAATTTGAAGATAAGCATCTGATAAATCTAGCTTTGCAAAGTAAGCGCCACCACTGAGCTTAGCAAATAAATCTTCTGGACTGGCAAAGGATACTGGTGCATTTTCAAAGCAGCATTCAATCCCGTAGAGTAGTCAGCACAGATACGAACGGTTCCATTGGTCTTCTTGACGACAACAATAAGTGCTGCCCACGCTGAATAGTTCACAGGTTGGATGACGCCGGCCCGCTCCAAACGATCAAGTTCCGCATCAACAATCGGAAGCGCAGCGTATGGTACCGGTCTTTTGGGTCGGAATACGGGTTTGGCACCGTCTTTGAGAGTAAGGCTTGCTTTGGTCTTTGTGCATCTTCCCAAGTCGTTGCGAAACACAGACGGGAATTTCCTTCGTAGCTGCTCGATCAGGTTGTTGTTTGGTTCGTCACCTTCCGAAGAGGGCCTCGTATATCCGAGCATGAGGATATTGCAGACTTGACTCAGAGGAATGTCGAACAGGTGGAGCTTCTGGATCCAGTCGAGTCCAAGCAGATTCAAATGTGACAGCCCCGTAATGTACACGACACCGTTTGCCCGAGCAGCGCCAAAAACCATTTCACACTGCAGCTCACCAATGAGATTAAGTTGACCTCCTGAAGCGTTAAGTGCAACATGTGTCGTTCGGCTGATTGACGGAGCACCAATATACTTCCAAGTTTTGCTGGAGATAATTGTGATGTCCGAGGCTGTATCTAGCTGAAGACGCACTTGTTGCCCGTTCAGGTGAACTCTGATGTACTTTCTGCGAGCCACATGTTCATCAGAGTAGGCCGCTTGAACCGTACTATAGCTGCTGAATCTTCTGGGAACATTTGAATTCGGTCGCGTATGTCTAGCACGCTTGAACTGCAGTCTGGATCGGCAGTGCGTTTCCTTATGGCCCAGTTTATGACACTTGTGGCAAACATGTTTCAGGAATGGACACACTCGAACAAAATGCCACTCACCACATCTCCAACAGGCAGTCGGGGGCTTGGGATTCTCTCTGGGCTTTTCATGGCCTGTTTCACTTGGAAGCGGTTTCTTTGAGGTGGTTTTTAATACACTAAGACTTGGGGTTGATTGTTGCTTCTCCAGCATAAGCGTGTCATGCTTGAGGTTCAGCAATCGTTGGCATTCAGTAGTTATGGTCTGTAGAGTCATTTGCTGGTCTTGTTCAAGTTTACTCAGCAGCCTGGTGCGAATCTCTGCATCCCGTGGGGAATGTAGGCCACAGATAAAAATCAGGCATTTGAACTGATCTGTGGTGATGGATTTGATGTCGAATTTTTCGCACTCGCGATTGACGATGCCAGCGTAAGTGACGTAGTCATCAGCGTCCATCTTGGTGATCTTCAGGCATTGATATCGCGTGTTGAAGATGGATGACTGCTCTCCAAATATTTGGCCCAAGCATTTGACAGTCTCCTCAAAAGTGCAGTCTCGAGCGTTCTTAGGCAAAATAAAGTTGACATACCTGGAGTGCTCTGCTGTTCCAAGTTTCCTTAACAGCAATCGGACTTTCCAATCGTCATCATGGTCTCCAAGTTCAACGCGGAACACATCTTCATAACGCTTGAACCAAGATTCAAAAGTGAGGCCAGCATCAGGGTCGTACGAAAATTCGGTAATGCTGTTAGTGATGGCGTCTACCGATGCGACGGCTTGACGGTTGTAGACAGTGAACCGGTCTGGATTGAGAGTTGGCGCGTAAGAGTTTCGATCAGCCTGAGTTGGGATGCCTCAAATTGTGCTTGTTGCTGCAGCAGAATGGCCTTGAGCTCGTCAGCCGATATGGACATCTTGATTAGGGTTCAACCCGTCGCCAGCTGAAGTGTTCGTCCCTCGCCTGAATAGACGCTTGATTCCCAATCAAAACCCGAAGTCGCTGACCCCCCACAGGACAGACAGAAGACCGGATCGGACGAGCAGAGAAACAGGGAATGTATTGGCGAATCACACCATTCATTATAAAGGTGAAATGGAAAGTTGGTGTATGGTATGTAAAGCGCACGTGGATAGCTCTGGAAAGGTCAACTAACTACAAATCAAGGAACGCCGCCCTCGCGTTAATTGACCACTTCTCCCGCTTGGCTCTCTGTTCGTCCCAATCAGGGCGAGTGATTTTGGATCGCCTGCCGCGGCGATGGGGTCCTGGATTGTTCGCATCGCGAATTCCTTCTTAACAAGCGCAGTCACCAACGCGTGACTGTGTTTCAATACTTCATGAGGGATCCCGTCGGCACCGGCACACGTTTCGTTGCACAGCTGAGCAACTACTTTTGGCGTCTCATCTTGTGTCGATGTGTTGATAGACTCACTATCCCACTGTGCGGCTTCAGGCCGTTCACAGTAGGCCAGTTACTCTCTGAACGATTGTTTACGAAACAGTCAAAGTGAGTTAATCAAATCCACATTATGTCTGCAGTCTGTGTGCAGGTAGCGCCTGAACTACCATCGATTAACCTCCTCATCTGCTTCACCCTCGGTAAACACACCACCTTCAAGGAGCCAAAGCATTCCGTGCGTTGGCCGCTTTCAGCATAGCATTCCATCTGCTTCGCCTTCTCCGTCCACCATGCATATTTTATGCGACGGAGCTCTCGGGTCAGACGCCGTCGAACTTTACGAAACTGACTACTCTTCCCCAAGTCACTGGGGTCTGTCACATGTACAGTAAATACTGCATTCATTCTCGACACCAATGCGCCAATCGTCGCAGTGTTCTCATCAAACCGATCAGGCCGCTTACAGTTTGAGCGCCCGATGGTCTCCTCGGCAGCAGCTATTACATGGTCGCGAATATGGTGCCACAGGTCGCTCACTGCGGTTATGCAGTCCACATCACACATTCATGCAAGCTTCGCCTTCTCCAGCTCGATACGCTTCACCATAGTACCGAAGGAGAGAATGGTAAATTTACGCCCGTTCACGGCAGCAGTGCAATACATAGATTTACAAAAATATATGTACAGTTTGGTCCGCACCAATTTGTGATCAGTGCCACACTCAGCTTCACGCAGGGCACGTGTCATGCTCACTTCGCGCCTGTTACCCTGACGTAGGATGTCATAACCGAGCAGGTGAGTGTGAACACTCCGTGAATGCGTCCAAGTTACAATACCACTCGCACTCAGTGTAAACCCAGCGTTCGTGGTCGTCAGGCCGTGAGTGGCACACAGTGAGAGCAACCTGTCACGGTTCGCATTCACTGAACCAATGCCATGCGGACCGATGACATCTGTCCACACCGACGCAGCACGCCCAACATGCGCGTTGAAATCACCCAGCAGAAATAGTCGGTCGCTCCTCGGCACAGATCGTATCATGGAGGATAGCTGAGTGTAGCATTGATCGCGCGTGTCATCAGGATAACACATGGTCGGAGCATACTTGCTTATAAGGTTGACAAACTTACCTCTTCCGAGTCGTAGGCGTACAGTCATCAGTCTCGCGCTGAAGCTTGTCGGCTCACCGACGAGCTGGCCATGGAGGCGATCGGATATTGCAAATCCGACCCCATGTTCACGTGGTGCTGAGGCGGCGTTGCCCACCCAGTAGAATGTGTAGCCAGCATCTGTTTCATGCAACTTACCTTGCTCAGCGAGCCGGGTTTCACTGAGCGCCGCAATATCGATGTGGTAGCGCGCCAGTTCCATCGCGACCAGTGCAGTGCGTCGCTCCGGGCGCTCGCTGGAGTTCCGGTCCAGTAGTGTGCGCACGTTCCAGCACCCGATGCTGAGTGCTTTACGCGCAGGCATACGATTGCATTGGTGGGAAAACGAACGCGCGGTGGTAGATGTGCTTCGGTGGTTTGCTTGAGGGACTTTACCCGGAGCCTTTGGCTCAGTAGTCTGACCCACAAGGCAGTGGGTGATTTGAAGGTTTATTTGAGGGACTCCGTCAGTGGCCTTTGACTCAATAGCCTGACTCACAAGGCAGGCCACACAAAGCTCGCACATATAAGTATCATAACGTACTAGAGAGCCCCGAAATCCCAAAATGCAAATCCCGTGGACTCAAAGCTGTGCTCTCTAAGCCAATCAGTCTTTAACCGTTATGACAAACGTTGTCGCTCGTAACCCGGTAACCAAAGGGGTAGAGGTTTGCGCTAATTTTCCAATGGTCTCGGATTCTAGACCCGATATCTTCACCTGATGAGGTCAAATGAGGTCGAAACGCATCGTGGTGTGCAGTATTTTCGGGGAGACAACACCCAATTTCCTTCTGCTTCCAGATGTGGATTTCTTGCACATTCGTTCGCGTTCCGAGATGCTTAGGTGTAGGCAAAGGACCGGCACGCCCTCACGAACATTACGGTCACCCCTGTCAGCTTTCGAACAGTCTGTGTAAAACTGGGAAACCTTTTCGCTCCATGTACCGTCCAGCCGGACTCCAGCGCGACTGCCATGTCAGTCACAATTAAGCGTTGGCTCTTAAGCATAAGCAACACCGTTTTACAGTGCCCCGAAATCGCATGGATGATTGACTCAATGGCAGTGCGAAAGCCGCACAAGTTTATCGAGCCGATTCATGATTTGATTGTAGTGGAGGCTCCGGACATTATGCGTGATACCGCATTGCTGCGGTATGATCCAAGGATTCACAGTACCAGCAGACGCAGTTGCAACTGTTATCGGCTGAACTTCTTGTGGCACCACTGTGTAAGCAGAATGTGTACTCCTTACGTACAGCCGCAGAAATACGTGCTCAGTTTGCTTGAGCCATGTATTGTTTGCGTTTTCGCGAAGTTCCTGTTGGACTGAACGGCAATCCGATGACCCGATCAATGACTGAAGCCAAATGTCGGTTATTTTTGCGGTTGTGTGGATCATTTCCGTACAAACAGTCATGGGTGGATAAGGACTACTAAGAGCAAACGCAGATAATTCGGAGTCAACGAACTGCCTGAACCACTCATATGGGAAACTAACCAAACGAGTACACTTATATCGCAGCAGCAACAGTTGGAACGCAAAGTCCTTCTTAACGTTCACGGAATGGAAATAGGCTTTGCTTGTGTAGTGTGGGGGTGAAGGCAGCGTCGATCTCCCCACGAACTATTCGGTCCATGTTGATTAAGGTGTTTTAGTTGGCAGTGCCAACGGTCAACTCGATCAACACGTTTGGTATAGAGTGACGGATCGGCTGATCAGAGCATATTGCTATACACCGTGCCACTCCGCGTCATCGTTGTGTCTGCGGCCATGTTGTCCTTACCACACGCCATCAGACGATCCACGCCCAGTCCACCTTGTTGTCTCTGGTGTCGTCTCAAATGCACTCAATTTCTTCTGAAGGTTTTCCCTCCAACCTTTATTCCGTATGACCATGCACCGACCTTCGCAGTCACCATACCTTTCTTCCAACGGTCTTGACCATCGGGTGCTGGTTGAACCCACACTTCCTGCCCCACTGTTAGCTCAAGCAGCATCCGTGCACCGACATCGTAGTACCGTTTCTGGGTGGCCATTCCTTATCAGCTTGTTCTGTAACCTCACACGCTGTGGCGAAACTGAGCGCAGAAGTGTGGCAGATGCCGGCATCAGATTTTTAGCCCTTCGATTGTATAGGCGCTGCACAGGGCTCAAGCCGATGTCAGTTGAAGGTGTGTTGCGATTCTCCATTAGCATAAGGTACGGGTTTTCGCCAGTAGCTCTAGCCATTAATAACAGTTGTTTGGTTTTCTTCACTGCCGACACAGGCTTTCCAATCGATTGGCTTTGACATGGGCTGGTTTTCTGTGCATGAATTCCCACTTGTTTGTGCACGCCTGGAAAGCAGCGCTAGTAAAGGGAGGACCAATGCCAAAGACCAGCTCTTCCGGTATTCCGTGTCGCGCGAATTTTCATCTGAGCTTGTTGATTACTGCTGCTGTGTTCGTAGTGGTGAGTAAGTCGATTTCAAAATAATCACTATAGTAATCCACCGTGAGTAGGTAATCTTTCTCATTGTCACAGAATAAATTCACCTCCACCTTCTATCATGGTCGATCAGGGACATCATGCAGCCGCATTCGTTCCTTCGTCTGCTGGATTTCGTGTGAACGCACACATCAAATTCGATACATGATCTCTGATTTGACCGGTCATTCCCAGCCAAAAGATCAATTCTTTTGCTCGGTTAGTGCTATAGTTGGCAAGCAGGTGAGCACGATGAATGTATTTCAACATTTCTTCCCGGAGCTATGACGGAAGCATAATACGTTGATGAAAACTCCGCACGCTCGGCACAGTCATCCCAGAGAATACAAACATACACAGACCGTTTGTAACAAATGCCAAAAACGCGGACACGTCCCGTATGTACTGGTCCGGTACAAACCCATGTTCTCCGGTAGGAAACAAGCAGCTTGTTGCTATTGAACTACAGGAATATTTATTTAACACAATTACCCCAAGTGCACAACCGCTTTTTCGCGTGCAGCTTTGTGTTAAGCAGATACCAGTGTATTTCAAAATTGACATAGGCAGTGCAGTAACGCTGTGCAACGAACAAACCTGGTCACAGTGATTGGCTCCAAGGAGCCACACCAAACTGTGTCGGACGACTCTGCGATTGCGTACATATACGGGTGGTGAAGTGAAACTGCTATGGATGCAGGGTGTTGAGGTATTATATGGAGGATCGACAACGCGAGGAACCATTCATATTGCACTCGGAGATGGTCCAAACCTACTGGACCGCGACTGGATCAGGCAACTTCCAGTTCTGCAGATAAACTATCTTTCTTTACCATTGGAGATACTTACATAGTTCTAGCCATATGCACCAGTATTTGAGACACCGAAGGAAGGAAACTTCTCCGGGAGGCAAGTAAATATCTAGATTGCACCTGGCACATAACTGAGATTTATCAAAGCTCGATCGTTGCAGTATATGATGCGATCGAAGGTAGAAGAGGAACCTGATCGCCTGCGGAAGAGCGGCGTCATAGAGCCAGTACAGTTTTCGGATTGGGCCACAGCAATTATTCCGGTACTCAAGCCCGATGGATCGATTCATATATGTGGGAACTATAACATTACTGTCGAGTGCAGTATTCCGGTTGAAAAATACCCGATCCCGAAAATTGAAGGCGTTTACGCGCAGCTCGGTACCAGCAGATCTTCCTCAACCTTAGATCACACTCACGCATATCAGTAGCTCTAACTACACGAAGACGCCAAAACTATATCGAAGATCAGTACCCCTCGCAGTTTGTTCAGCTACAACAGACTAACATTTGGTATACATGCGACTCCGGCCATTTTCCAGCGAACAATGGAAAACATCATAACAATGTTACCTAAAGCTTCCATATACATAGATGATATTTTGGTTACGGGAGCGACAATTGACGAACGTTTACAAACTCTGCGACTTGTTCTGGATCGCCTGAGGGAGAATGGTTTGAGGCTGAAACGTGAAAAATGCACATTCTTTTCTCCCCACGTTGATTATTTGCCTTGCTGAGAGGCTGAAGACGATTTAGGAGAAAATCCGATCTATCCTTGAGGCACTACAACCAGGAAATCAACACGAATTGAGGTGGTTTTCGGGAATGTACAATCACTATTCAAGGTTTGTTCGGCAATCAGCCACAGCATTACATCCGTTTCATCGTTTTTTATGCAAGGGTACTCAGTGGGTGTGGTCTGAGAAGGAAGAATTGGTTTTTCCACAAACTAAAAGTGCATTGGTCAGTCCACCGGTTTTGGCCCATCTTGACCTCGAAAACTGCATGACGCTGACATGTGATGCATCACCGTACGGAGTCGGAACCGCCCTGTTACAACCTGACGCGAATGGAGTAAGCAAACCAGTTGCAGTTGCCTCTCGGACCCTATCGCATACCGAACGAAATTGCGCCCCAATTGAGAAGGAGGCTTGGGCGGTCATTTTCTGAGTTGTGCGATTTCATCAATACCTATTCGGGCAGAGATTTGAAATACACAGAGACCACAAGCCCTTACTGAGAATACTGGGTGAATCAAAGGCGATACACCAAATGGCATCTCGCCGGATGCTTAGCTGGGCTCTACTACACTCTGGATATCAGTATCAATTAAAATATCATCATGGGAAGGAGAATCATTTTGCAGATGCTCTCAGCCGACTCCCATTACGGGAGGTTCCGAGCCACACGCCAGCTTTGAGAGAATTGGTACAACTAATATCTTGGCTGGATGATTCGGCAGTGACAGCAACCGAGATAAAATCGGATACAAAGAGTGACCCAGAACTGTCGAAGGTGTGTGGTTATATCCTAACTGGTTGGCCGGATAGGTTTGATGAAAGTCTAAGAGCATTTCACACTCGAAGAGATGAATTAAGCCCCGAGGACGGTTGCATACTTTGGGGCACTTGTCATCGTCCTCAAACGGCATCGTCAAACAATCCTGCGGGAATTTCATATGGGTCACCAAGGAAAGTCAAAGATGAAGGCACTGGCACGTAACTACATCTGGTGGCCGGGAGTCGAGCAAGAGATAGAACAAGTACAAATGTGTGCTGCCTGTCAAGCAAATAAATCATCTCTACAATCTGTGCAAATGTCTCAATGGCTATGGTCCTTGCTGCCGTGGAACAGAATACACATTAACTTATGTGGACCCATCGACGGCTCCATGGTTCTGGTTGTAGTGACCGCCCATTCCAAATGGATCGAAGCTTGGGTAACCACATCCATGACTGGGTCGATCACTGTGCACATCTTAAGGAATATATTCGCTATACATGGTGTACCATGTACGGTTGTTTCAGATAACGGCCCGACGTTTACCAGCGACGAGTTCGCACAATTCTACATCAAAATGGAATCCAGCATGTTCTCTCGGCACCATATCACCCTTCGTCCAATGGTCTGGCAGAGAGAGCGGTTGCGACAATCAAACAGGGTGTGGCCAAACAACAGTCAGGAACTTTACAAACCCGCCTGAAGAAATTCCTTTTGCAATATCGCATTACACGACACAGTACCACGGATCATCCATCGTCTGCACTTTTGATGGGACGACGTTTACGCACTCGGTTGGATCTGATTAAATCCAATTTGCAACGAACGGTCGGTAAACGGCAGTTTGTGCTGGAGCAGCGCTACGACATGAAAACAAAGGATCGTGTGGTTGAGGCAGGCGACAGAGTGCATGTTAAACTGAGGCCATCAGATAGAACTCGGATCCGAGGGAAAACGAGATCGACAAGAGGTAGTGCAGTGGAAGCGAAATTAGAACTTGGGCGAATACTTCAGCGCCATTTGGATCAAGTGCTACGACAGCCTGTGAGTCATAGTTCATAGTTCACAGTTCATGGCGTTGTAGAGAGCAGAAGGAAAACCCGTGTCAGCTCCATCACCTCCCGTTCACTGGCTGGATGACACATGACACGAGTCCTGCAGAGGAACAAGCAAATTGCCCATCGCCTGCACCCCTGAGAATGGCGCCAGAAGCATTGCTAAATGAAGACCACGCTGCGCAACCTATAAGGCCATGGCGATCAGTTTGTGAGTGTTATACTTGCGTTGCCACTGTTATAATTGAGGGAACGCCGCCTCTGTTTTGGATTGCGTAATTGCCTGATAAGGTTGTCTGGCCCGGTTGGAGCACGCCTACGATGATGACTTGTAACGCTGGCCAATCGAACGGAGTTGCGCTGACCTGATGACGCTAGCTTAGCCGGTGAGACGGAAAACTGAGCGAGCGTGTGACCGATCCTAGCCGCAAGTGTTCGGATAGACGCTGACCCCTCGGAACGGGCGCACACGGGAGGGGGGTACGATAGACGCGCGCTAATGACTTAGACGCGAAGGCTGGCCAGCTAACGACTCACACGCAATTACGGGACCCGACCGACTCCCAACTGAGGTGAAGAGAAAGAAAGGCAAGTGGTCCTCTGTAGGCTCTTTTACGACCGACAAAGGGCGATCACAGACAGTGCTATAGTTTATTAAGTTAGGGAAAACAGTCACCACGCAGAGGTGGTAGTTTGCAAATGAGCATTGTCGCAAGGTGCGCAGTTGGGGCGCGTCTCGGAGTGGCTGAGCTCTGCTGCGTTGTGGGGAGGAATTAGACCTCGGTTTCCACAGACATTCTGCCGGGATTTCTGGCGTGTTTTTGCGGGAATATTTGACGTGCCCGCAACAGTGAGAAACGCAGCGAAGAACACCATCAGGCTGAACACTTTTAATCTAACCTTGGAGGACCGCTGTGATTGGTTTTCACGAGTCACGGTCTGTCTGGGCATGCACGTGACTCATGTGTATGAATAAATGCCTATGTTATCAAGCAAACTAGTGACATGGTCGTGTGTACACAGTACAGCTGCGTTCTTCGCGTTTTCGTGTTCTTACAATACAAACTATCATAGACAGAGAGTTCATCCCGAAAATTGAAATAGGGTGTTAGCTCCTTCGGCAGCTGCTTCTTCCTTTCTGGCCAATCACTTTTAGTAACATCTCGCAAAGCTGCAAGCGTTACATCTTCCTCTGTGTGACGCCTTATTTTATTCAGACGATCTTATTTCATTGCCAGATGTTGTACTAGGTTTACTGATTCGATCTGTTCTGGATAATGCTCAGGTACCGGTAGATGAGCTCTTGACAGCGAGTCCACGATGAACATCTGTGCACCAGGTGTATACACAATATACACCTCGTCCGTTGTGAGATGGATAAGGATAAGCTGAAGACGACAAGGAACGATGTGCAGCGGTTTTCTGGTTATCGACACAAGCGGTTTGTGGTCGGTATACAGCACTGTCTTTCTTCCGAAAGTATAATCGTTGAAACGCTCCATGGCGTAAACTACCGCGAGCATCTCCTACTCAGCCTGCGCACAGCGCTACTCGGTCATAGTATGTGCTCGACTGTGGAAATCCTAAGGTATTCTACTCTGGAACAGAACAACACCTATCCCGTCTTGACTACTATTACACTGTACCACCAAAGGCTGCGCTGGATCGTAATATGTGAGTACAAGCGCGTTGCTGATAAGGTGCTTAATAGTTGCAAACGCGGTTTCCTGTTCCTTTCCCCAAATCCACTTTACACCTTTGTATGTTAACTTCCTGATCGGCGTCATGATATCAGCGAGTATAGGCATAAAACGGCGAAAATAATTCGCCATGCCGTTTAAGCGATGGATTCCCTTCAGGTCGTTAGAAGGTGGCATCTCTCGAATAGCCTTAATTTTTCTTAAATCGACCCTGACCCCTTGCGTTTGTAGCAAATGCTCATGGAAAATCATCTCGTCTTTCCGAAACCCAATTTCCTTGCATTTAAGCTTGATGCATTTTTGCACAGAACGCCGCAAGAAACGGTGGAGATTAGCGTCATGCTCTTCTTCCGTCCAGCCATAGATCGAAATCTCGTCTGCCACGCATACTACACAATCTAAATCGTCTCCCGCCTGTACCAATCGTTTTTTGGAAAATTTCACTCGAAACCTTAGAACGGAATGGTGAATACATTGAAGGATAACGACCGAACGAGGTTGCTGATGTAGCAAGGAAACGAGATTCTTCATCTAGAACCATGTGTCAGAATGCAGAAGACAGGTCTACCTTTGTGAAATACTTAGCTTCGGCCAGACACGGCAAAATGTCTTCTAGGGTAGGTAGCGCGTAATGCTCTCTACGCAAGGTATCATTCAACGGTTTTGGTTCAATACGCACATGCAGTTCACCCGTCTTCTTCGTAATGATAGCGATCTGACTAACCCAATCTGTTGGCTCATCGACTTTAACAATCACACCCTATGTCACTAATTTGCTCCATCCAAAGAAGAACCTGTCACGCAGTGCAAATAGAACTCTCCTAGCCGGTGGCGCTGTCGGTCGTATCAAAGGATCTAAGGACAAGTGAGCGGTTCCCTCAAATTTTCCCAAACCCGGGCTAAACACAGCTGGTACTGGTCACCAATATCGGTTTCTTCCTGACAAACATGAACAATACGACTATGATTGAAAACAACAAAACCAAGACTGGATCCAATTAATGCCGAGAATAGACATGAGCTCCTGGATCCACGACCAGAAACATAAGTAAATATGAGGCTCCGTCACTTTAAGTGTGTTCGAGCCATTCGGATGAAGTCTAGAACCATTCCACATACACAGGCAATCTTTATCGAGTCGAATGCACACTCCGGGACAATGCTTCCTTGATAGCATATTGACAGTAGCTCCAGTGTCCAACTGGAATTGTACGGTTTTGCCTCCGATCAAAAGACTTGCGTAGACACATTTTTACGGTACTCTCCGAGACACGTCGCCAACTGAATGTTCCGAAGCTGCGGGGGACTTGTCACGAACGACCGCATTCACGTTGGTTGATTGGCAGCAACGAGCGAAGTGGTTCCTTTTTTCCACATCTGGCGCATTTCCGTCGCAATGCCGGACACTGTTCGTCGGTGCTGGGATGTCGCGTGGCGTAAAATTTGCAGATCTCCTGTCTCACATTAGTAGCCTTCGCTGCATCACCTCCGGAAACGGCTCGCAATTCTGCATCTGTTGCGAGTTTCAGTTGTTGGTATTGATGGATGGTCGAAGACTCAAGATTTCAGATATCAATGCACTGCAAGAGCGATAAGTTGTGTTGTCGCAAAACTCGCTTTGTCCTACTTTCACCATTGATTCCTAGAACGATCCGATCGCGTATGAGACTGTTGACCAAGCATTTACAGAAATTACAGGATCCTGCCAAAATCTTCAATTCAGTGATGTATGCGTCAACTGCTTTGTTTGGGCCACTGTTGCGCGAAAAGAAAGATAGCGATGGTAGGTCTCGTTAGTTTGACCTACACAAAATTCACTAAACTTGCCAAAGACCGTCTCCAAATTATTGGGATTTTCGCCTTTGTCGTAGTGCGATGTCTCTAGAACACGGCGCGCATCATCCCCTGCTGCGTGTCGAAACATGACCAAGCGATACGCCATCGGTTGTTGGTCCAAACGTGCGGAAATCCTCCCACTTACTCCCCCATAGAAGTCAATTACTCGCCAATTTCCGTTCATCCATGTTCAATGGGGCAGACATCTGAATAGACGCTGGTGATTCAAACAGCATCCGCTCGAAGCCGGTGGGGTTCATCTTTGTCTTCTCTGATACCATGTAGTAGAACTCAGTCCCTCCGCGACAAGCGTTTAATCGGCAAAGACAGCTCAGTGAAAATTTGGCAAGCCAAACTCCTTGATATAAGTTACGCGTTCACGTCCATAACTAACGACCCTTCTGAAGCAATGAGTTTCTTCCTTTGACTCAGTTAAAAAAGCGATGATTAACTCGCATGAATGTCGGCCAATCCATGTCCAGCAATCAACTGAGTTACACCCGACTCCCATTGATTATCTGGCTCTCTCGGTTTGCCCGTCCTTTCACTGTGGTATGACACTGCCATCATAGTGGAGATGTTGAGTAGCTCACCATAATGCAATGGAATTCCGGGTGCCTTTAATCCGAGTTTGCAGTGATTCTGTTACAGTGGCCTGTCTCTGTTTAATGGGATCTCCATTGTGCACGGTTGTTATGGTAATCGGCTTAAGCCTTTAAGGCATACGGAACAAATATGTCCCACACAGTAAAACACGCACCCGTATTTTATTTACACACAGCATGGTGGGGAAATGATTTGAAACAAGCCCAACGGGTCATAGGATACCGGAAACGGTCAGTTATATTGTTTGGGTACTTCAAACCATCATTTTGTAACGATCGGAAAGTGCTTGCGTTTCTTCGTGCGGTGCTAGTCATTTCAACGAATTTTTTGAATACAACATTTATTTATGGTCCTTTTTGTTGGATTTTTGAATTCATTTGTGTAGATGCTAAAAATTGACGTAAAGTTTCAAAATATATGTAAATGGATTTAACATTGCATGATAATCGTGAAGGGACACATTTGTCCCAGCGTGCTGCTAATGTGGATTTATATAGGGTAAGATTGATTAGACATTCATGCTTGATTCACTCGTTCTACTTCAGATTTCGATATGGCGCGACATTTCCACATTGATGATGACGAAATTATTCAATATTTGAATGCAGGTGACAGCGGGGATGAGACTAACTTGGTACTTGATACAGAAGATCAAGAATTTTTGGAAGGTGATGCTGACGAGATTGGAACAGACGTAATTATTGAACCACCACTGAATGACCAAAATTCGGGAAGTGACAATGCTTCCTCAGTCACTTCTCTGAAACCTGCTGTTCACGGGGTCCTTCTGGTTACCGTCCAAAGCGGATGAGGTTAGCTGTTGAAATGCCAGAAACACCTAACTGCTCTCCACCTTCTTTTAGGGTTTCCGCACCCGAAGAACGTCAACCTGTAACATTCACATGGCGCAAGCCCTATAGACATTTTCTGTTCAGAGATGACAAGAAACCACAGGCTTATGAACAAGTTAACGTGGACAAAATCTCAGATTCACAAACTTTGAATGCAATGCCAACGCCCTTGCAAATATTTGAAGCAGCTTGCCAGTTTGACAAGCTTGTTGATGAAATACTGGTATATGCAACAGAAAGGAAACGCTTTCTTCATTGAACCTGCAGAGATGAAGGCATTTATTGGTATGAATCTGATCATGAGTTACCATGTTCTGCCAAAGTTACGGTCCTACTGGTCCACAGAACCCGACATGGCAGTGCCATATATCGCCCAAGTCATGCCTTTGCAGCGATTCGAGGCTGTTCGAGCAGCTGTGCATTTTGTTGACAACAATGGTTGGCATGATGCTAATGATCGAGCATGGAAAGTGCGCCCACTTATTGTTCATTTCAATGCAGCTTTTCAGGACATGCTCAGCATAAGTGAGGAACAGTCCATAGATGAATATATGATCAAATTCAAAGGTCATAATATTATGCGGCAGTATGTGAAAGACAAACCAATAAAATGGGGCTTCAAAATATGGTGCATATGTGATTCTCGTACTGGATATTTATATCAGTTTGAACCATATTTTGGCAAGAAAGCGCAGTATGTGGAGCATAATTTGGGAGAGTCTGTAATCTTGCACCTTACTGAATCAGTACCCAGAACAGGCTACCAAGTATTTTTCCGATAATTTCTTCAACTCTCCGAATCTGCAATATATCCTTGAACAAAGGGATATACGAGCTTGTGGAACAGTTCGTGCGAATCGGAGAGATAAGCCGACCTGCCTGCCAATTGATAAGAACATGAAAATATGGGACGTTTCTACTGTTTTCAGTAGTGGCATTGTCTGTGTGAAATGGATGGACAGTAGTAGTGTTCTGATGTTGAGCAACTTCATATCGCCAATTCCTACGATTTCCGTGAAGAGACGAGTAGCATGATCAGCTGACAAACTAATGTTCGCTGTTTTTGTGATTCAGAAATATAATCAACATTTGGGTGGTGTTGATCAAAGGTGACCTGTGATCCTTCGGAAAAGTAAGACCATTCTATTGCTGGTTATCAAACTGATAAATGCTCTATGGATATTTCTCCTCGTCATCCAGCCCACACTCGATAGCCCCTGTTCTCTATGCTGTTTGCCAGTCTTTACTTGTTTGCATTCAAAGACGGCCGGGGGCCGAAAGGATAAGACGCTTGTGTCGTAATCCGGGCACCAGTTCGGATCCGCGTAGGCGTTACTAACCTCGCAACGGTTGGTGCTCAAGTAGCAGCAAAGCGTTCATACGATGTGATGGTGTAATGCTGGTGACTTGCATTCACCTACAGTTAGATTATCTATCATGCACCATCATGATTTGTATGGATTAACATACCGGGACGAACCGAATGAGGCAAGACTGGCAACTTTCATGTTCCCGTTTTTGTCTTCTGCATGGGCATACAGAACTAACTGGTCACTTACCGTATGTCCACCTTCTACCCTCCGACAGCTGGCTGAGATGACCTTGACCGTACGCTGTATCTTGGCATCGATCGTTACGTTTTGCATTCTCTTGCATTCAGTAATCGTGCGCACACGTTTATCACTACCTCTCTCCACACAAGGCGGCGTTCTAAGTTCATACACCTACGAACAGCTGTCCATAGAACAACCACAAAATCATCCGTTTCCGTACACGCGCTTATCATCAGTCACATATCACAGCCACCGTAGCTGTTCCTTCTTGCCTGATACACTACTTGCTGGAACAAATGCACATATAAGGATTGCCAGTGAAATTCTGTCCCATTCACTTAGTTGCATTGTCCTTTCTAAGCAACAGAAGTCTTTTTGCTTTGCGGTTACCCGCCTGTTATATTTCTTTGTAATTCGAAAACGTGCCTGTTGTGCTTCATCGTTCAAACTTTGTGTGGAAGATATTCGAACGACACTGAAAGCTTGGAAGCGCTACTGAATGCTTCCACTGACGGCGGTTTACAACGGAATCTTTTCTGGGTGAACATTACAAACTCGTGACAACTGAACGAAATTACGCTCTGAGTTAGGTCCTCTACTGCCAACACTCACCTTGTGTGATCTGATAAGTTAATGGACTGCGACACTATAGTAGGTTTGACAAAAGTGACCTAGAGAAGTGTTGGGCATTACTGCGTAGCCAACGTCATCATTGTACACGTTCGCTACAGGTATAAAACACCTCAATTACTGTACCGCAATACGTGAAAGAAAAACATGCAAAGGTTGCATGCCAGCTAAGTGATCAGCAACGGATGGGCATCGCTCCTGAAGGCTACCAGCAGGCTACTAGGCAACGAAACAATTATTATGTAAAATTATATTATGCTACGAAAAGAGATCTTGGTTAAAGGAGGAGGCTAAAAGGGATGGGTGGGACAAATAAACTCACAGAACGAACGGCACTGACGTCGGCTCCTAGCCTTGTCAGCAAATGTATCTAGCCAAACTCGTTCATGATATTTCGGACTTCAACCAGACAGCCGTGACGCTACAACCGAGGGCAGCTTTGAACTGAGAATCTTCACTCCTCTCAACCAACACATCGCTTGGTCACCACTACTCTTTTTCCATCCACACCCCAGGCGCGCAAACAACGCACGTCGTGGAAGTTGGTGGGCTGGCATGCGTAACACGTGGCCGAGCCATCGGAGCCTGGTGTGTGAAATAACGATGCTGAGCGGTTTAGTTCCTTTTCCTGTGCCGTAAACATGGCGTCGAACACGCTCGTTGCCCACACGGTGTTTCCAAAAGATGTGAACCAAACTGAAAAGGCACCGGTGATCGAACGTAACTAGCATCTTAGTCGACTGATCTAAGTAGTCAGGTTTCGCAACCATACCGTGGGGTCGAACGTAACGCTGTATTTTACACTCTACCCTTCAGGGCGAGAGTGATATCGCGCCGCCACCATAGGTGGTGAAGACTAGCAAAAGCATTTCGGGCTTTTTCTATGCGGTTCTTGAGCTTATCTTCGATCCCAAAGGCGCTGATACAACTTCTCAGGTAGATGAATTTCTAAACGACTTCTGGCTGATCCTTACCAAGGGTCTGCGCAGAAGGCGATCCCTTCCAATCTTGAATGCAAACCTTGCACTTTGGGGATGTAAAGCAAAGTCCGAAGCTGTTGACAGCCAGTACTAATCTGTCTAGTACAGCTTGGTACATCTGGGAGATGTCACAGATGAGGGCAATATCATCTGCCTACTACTAGTCAAGATGTCGTTCTCCCGGCATTAGCTCCACACCTTCGAATTCCTGTACTGTGAATGTAATCTCCATTAATTCGTCAATAGCGAAGTTGTAGAGGAAGAGTGACAGTGGGTATCCTTGTGTCACACCGCTGGTGATCCTGAAGAGCGGCGACAGCTTACCATAAGCCCTCACTTTGCCCGAGCTACGCGCGTAAAGCGCTGGCGTTATATTTACATATTTCTCGTGCACACCTTTCATTATCAGACAGTCCCAAAGGGTACATCGATCAGCCGAATCGAAGGCACCTTTGATGTAGAGGAACACGACAACAGTGGGTTTCAAATATGTGTGTCTGTGCTCCAATCGCTGAGGCAAAATGACGATGTAGTCGATGCAGCCACGAGCCCGACGAAACCCGGCCTACTCTGCACGAATCTGGCTTTCAAGAGTGCCAGTCCGTCTGTAGACTTACAGAGGCAGATAATTTGGAAGCGATGGGGGTTAGACTAATTCCGCTATGTTTGCCGTGAGCGTTCCTTGAAGATCGGAACAATAACGGAGCTAGTGTAGTCGGTTAGGACAGTTTCTTGCTCCCACTGTTTCACTAGTTATTCGTGTTAATCAGCAAAGAGAGCAGGACTGCGAATTTGAAGAGAGCAGGATGAAGATCATTGGGTCTCGCGGATGCATTTAATTTCAGCAGTCCGATCTCACCTTCGACTTCTGAGCGAGAGGGTGGACTCAAAGGGACAGCTCACGGAGCGGGGTCGAACACGGGCAGGTCAGGAATCTAACGATTCTGGCCGATTAAATTGCATCTCAAAGTGCTCAGCCCAAAGCGCCAAACTTTTGAACAAGTTGTGGATAGGCTGTCCACTCTGGTCATAAATAGTTTCACAAACCCCAAGTCTCCTGTCGCCCCTTGCCCGTATCAGACAGAATAACTTTTGATGGTTACCAAAAGCAGCCACGACTTCCATTTCTGACGCACGAAGAGATCAGCAGGATTCACGGTACCCCTTTAGGCTAGCACGGAGTTTTGTCCGGACCTCATTTTGAGTTTCACTGTGTTCCCTTCCAGCCGGTATATGCCGGCCAGTGTCGCTAAGTTCGAGAGAACGCGGAGAGACACAATGTCCATGTTGACGATTACACTTACCACATGTGGATTTGCCTGCCGCTAGTAAGGTCTGGTGAACATGCGACCTGTGACCTTCAATTGTCTCCAGTGGGCGCTTACTCAACCCCAATGTCAGCGTATTTCGATACGCACTCAGAACAGCTGGCTTCGCTTGTTGACTGGTGTCAATGCGCTCACAGCGTCTTCGTGGGCTGACGCCAAAACGCATCCGTATGTCAACACAAACAAGTACATGGTCGGTGTCGACACATGTGCTCCAAATGGAGCGACAGTTCTGGACGCAGTCTCTTCAGCGGTAACTGATCGCATTGTGATCGAGTTGTGTGCAAAGACTGGTTCAGGGCTGGTGGGCGCCAAATCACCCTTCGGCAGTTACTGTGTCGGAAATTAGTGCTCGCAAGGAATAAGCGAACATCCTCACACAAATGAAGTAACCGCTCACCGTTATCATTACGGGAGCCTACACCATGTTGACCACCCAGATGCAATTTATCAGTGGATAATCTTCCAACTTGTGCGTTCAGATCCCCAGCCAGCACTACAGTGTCCGGGCTTCTGTGGTGAAGGAGCTCAGTAACTTGGCAGTAGAAGTCGTCTTCTACCGAATCATCGCTACGGTTTGTGGGCGCATAGGCAGCGATGATGAATAGACACCTATTAGTCCCGCGAGACTTCGAAGCTTTGAACGAGCCAGCCAATCGGACCGCACACATCCGGCTACTGATTGGGATCCAATCAACCAGAACAGCTTCAGCCCGGGGACTCAGCGCAATGCCAACACCAGCTTGGCCGGTGGTCGAAGCTGCAGCATCCCCGGATAGGTGCAATAAGAAAATACTGCTAGTGTAACCTGAAGGGGATGGCAGAGTGGGCGCAGAGCTCGAGTCTTGCAGGCTGGTCTCCGATAAGCAGCAGATATCGATGGAGAGGGTCTCTAATGTTCGAGCAAGTGCTGCCTGATGACCGATCTGAAGCAATGTCCGTATATTGAAGCATGCCAATCTGAAGGAGGATCGAGGGTTCCAAATGGAAGACGATGAACTGGGGTGGAACACTTGTATGGACATGGGCATACTGACAGGAGAGAAGTGACGATCTAAGTATACATGGGAGTTGCAACTAGAAGCTAAAAGCCTAGCAAAGCTTGCTGGGGAGGGCAAAATGAGGCGTTTGAAAACGGGAGGCCAAAAGTGATGCTTGAACGGGAAGATAATGGTGAAAAACATACGATGGTGCATAAGAAGAAAAGGCTTGAGCAGTAGCATCCAAATTCCTACTTCCCCTGCTCAATGCAGCAGACGAGGTGCGATTATTATTCTCCAGACGACCAAAGCATCAAGAAATTTAAAACACTGAGGCCCTTTCAACTACTTCATTAACGCAGTAAGAAGACATAGGTTGCGATATGTTAACATTTGGATTGCTCTTCTCAGTCGCTACACAATCCAAACAGAACAATATTCGTAATAAATACGGTCCACAGTTAGTAACGTAGATAATCAGAGAAAATTGGTGTGAATGAAGTAAGCAGGTACAAGGCAATCTAATTGATTGCCTCAGTTGTTTCTGGGCACAGAGCACGGGACAATTCAACCTTATCAGTAGCGCCTCCCCAATTGCCAACAACGTCGGATTCCTGTTGCGTAATAGCACCTTGAATGAATCGATTGTGTTCACCTGATGATGAGTGGTCATTAGGTGTCTAGTGATAGACGAGACAGGTTTCTGGTTCATTCTTTGCTCCGCTCTGCCTTGGTGAGACAACAACTACCTTATCCACAATGGGAAGTGTTTCGCCACCGTTCGAGCCAGCCGGCGACCCGTCTTGCCGATGTAAGTGCTACCGCAAATGAAAGTTAACTGGAATCGCTTTTCCCGACCGTGCCCCTACGTGAAACGTTCGACGACTTATGCCACTTTCTTTTGAATCGGAACCTCTCTGTGGGCCTTCCTCTGGAGTGCCTGTGAAACTTGATGTTGTTTTGCATTGAGAATATGCGATTCCTGTTTGAAGGGACGGCATACAAACAGATCGACGGCGTCGCTATGGGTAATCCTTTGGGACCAGGTCTGCCAGATATCTTCTTGGGTATGTTTGAAAGTAAAGTTGCTGACTGCACAGGTGAAACCAAGCTTTACAAGCGTCGTGTAGATAACATTCTCGTCTTCACAAATGGTGAACATTCTGACCGTCTTTCTGCCCTTCTGAAGGCAATTCACCCTAACCTTTCCGTAGCACAGAGGACAGACTGCCGTTTCTGGACGTGCTCATCAAGAGGAGGACTGTTTGCACATTGCAGCGCACTGAGGGGTCAATACCTACATTTTTCCAATCTTGTCCCAACTTTGCGCGCCCTCGCAAAAGCTCTGTTCTACAGGGCCAGGCGGATTTGCATTCCGGAATTGCTCAAGGCTGAAGAAGAGTTTTTATCCCGGACTCTGCTCTCCAATGGGTATCCGGAGAAATTCATTCAGACCCATAGCAAATCCCCCAAGGAGAAGCTGCCAGGACAAACAGCGGAGGAGAAGGATGTTTATTTGTTCTTACAGTTCAAGCGCGATCATGTGGCAAATGAAGTTGGTCACAAGCTCAGATCCGCTCTAATGCGCACCTACTCTACTGCCCAACTACGACTTATCCATACAACACGAAGGATTCCTCTCCACAGCCTTCCCAGTAGCTCGCCAATCAGTTGGGCCTCTAACACCATCTACCAGTCCAGTTGAAGTTGCGGTGACACATCGGCAAGACTGGTCGCCGGCTGGCTCAAACGGTGGCGGAACACTTCCCATTGTGGATAAGGCAGTTGCTGTCTCACCAAGGCAGAGCGGAGCAAAGAAGCAACCGGAACCCCGTCTCGTCTGTCACTAAAAACCTAATAACGGCTCGTCATCAGATGAACACAATCGATTCATTCAAGGTGCTATTACGCAACAGGAATCCGACGTTGTTGGCAATTGGGGAGGCGCTACTGATAAGGTTGAATTGTCCCGTGCTCTGTGCCCAGAAACAACTGAGGCAATCAATTAGATTGCCTTGTACCTGCTTACTTCATTCACACC
Organism: Dicrocoelium dendriticum; assembly: GCA_944474145.2. Lineage (NCBI taxonomy): Eukaryota > Metazoa > Platyhelminthes > Trematoda > Plagiorchiida > Dicrocoeliidae > Dicrocoelium > Dicrocoelium dendriticum. The sequence continues at coordinate 92,644,866 of OX104065.1, read as the reverse complement.
AATTTTCTCTGATTGTCTATGTTACTAAGTGTGGACCGTATTTATTGCGAATTTTGTTCTGCTTGGATGGCGTAGCGACTGACGAGAGCAATCGAAATGTTAACATACCACAACTTATCTCTTCTTACTGCCTTCAATGAAAAATTGTTTGAAGAGATATTCCTTGTATTGAGTAGAAGGGCGATTTATTGTGGTTTGTTAAGATTTGTCGCATCTAAACTCAGGCAGGCGGCTGCCACACTTCCAGGAAAGCGCTAGACGGCCGTTTCATCCTATTAAATAAATAACTAAATGAATATTTACTTTCGACTATGCGAGGCACGACCATGGTAGATAGGTATGTGCAACTGTACAGACATTTTATAGCAATCATAACAGCGACAATGGAAAATTGCTCATACGTTCGTGATTGGAACTGTACAATGGCGGAAAGGTGAAACAATCATTGGGTTGACGTGAAATCGGGACCTCAGCTAATTATAGCTTAAGAATCCTGAATGATCAAATAAAAGATAATTGAAGAGCAAGATCGAGAGTGGTGTGATAATATACTGAGTTCGTGCGTACGTAACACAAAGATCAACGGTGAGATGGTAAAGAGATGAGAGTATATGCGTGAAATCGTCTAAAGAAGAGATGACAGTATATGCATAGGTAGAAGTTCCAGTGTAACGTACGTATGTAGAGTGGTGACGCTAGTTGACCTGCCAGTGTGCAGTTATGTGCTGTGACTTTATTCGGTGGCTAGTCACATTCTCCAACTCGCAGTGTTGTTAAACGGACAGTTGTGGCTTTTTATGAGGAGAACGCTTGCCAGGCGAAAACCCACCACGTTCCAAAACACTGCCGCCGATCCACTGAATGGCAAGTTGTAACTGGCTATGCTTCTTGTTGACCGTTTGTTTGTCCGGTTATTCGCAGTCAAATTGCTTCCCATTTTTCCGTTGGCTGATGCGTTAGGCGCGAGCTTATTTCGTTCCTGTCCTGTCCTGACTGAATGGTTCGGCCCGATTGGTAGGTCATGAATTGAATATTTTTTGAATGTGATGTGTTGCTCGTGTGTAGAATCGCGGAAAGTTTCCAAGGGATATCCAGCGAACTACGTTGAAGCCCTGAAGGATGGGATATTGTCCCGAAAACAAGTCGGAGGTCCTCCCGGGGTAATTTGTAAAATGGGGTAGAAGTGTAGATATTTATTAACGATTTGGCGAGATCAATCACTTCCGATTTCCTATTTTTCGCTGATGATATCAAGATATGGCGAAGGATCAGAGGACCGGATGACCATGAACGGCTCCAGCACGATCTTAACACAGTGTCGAACTGGTCAGTTCAAAACGCCCTACCGTTCAACGTAGACAAATGTCGCGTAGTACAATTACGCCATCGTCATAACTATACCTACATACTTGGGACAAAGGAATTGCAGAATAGCTCCCAGGAACGTGATCTTGGTGTGATCGTACAGAGCGACCTCAACTGTTCAAAACAGGCTGAGGTAGCTGACAAAAGAGGCAACCAGCACGTCGGCATGCTGAGAAGGGCATTCGGGAGATTTGACCCATCAATCTTCCCAATGATGCTCAATTCCTACGTGCGCCCGCATGTTGAATACGCAATCCAAGCTTGGCAACCTTGGTTGAAACGCGACCTAGAAGCGATAGAGGCACCACAACGGAGAGCAACAAGGAATGTAAAGGGCCTGCGCTATCACTCTTACCACCGAAGGCTGAAGTTGCTGGGAATTTTCAGCGGACGTTATCGAAGGCTGCGCGGTGATCTCATATTAGCTTATCAGATATTGAGTGACCCCAACCACGTATGCCGCCATTTGCTGAAACTTAGCCACAACACGCAGCTCAGGGGTAACTGCTTATAGTTGAAGGAACCATATAGCCGTCTAGAGTGTCGACGGAATTACTTTCCCCTTCGGGTTTGCAAACCATGGAACGCACTCCCAGACTCAGTAGTATCCTCTCCTACCCTGGATGTTTTCAAAAAACCATTAGATGTTGCTCTCAGCTCCCAACATTTTGTTACCTAAGCTCCTCTGTTGTGGATTACGCCAAGCATGTTTTCAACAGGACTAATGTTTCAAATGGAAATAAGTGAGCGACCATATTTTATTTTCTCACTCCTTACCTCAACTATCACTGCGCCCCAGTGTCTTTCTGAATGTTTACACGCGATATTTCTTTTTCATTTTACACTGATGTTAATTATCAAAGTATTCATCTCGGCAGACGTTCGATAGATGACCCAGACATATTTTAATTGCATCATATTCACCACTACCATCCTATGGGACGTGTCAAGCACTTGCTTTTATCCCGTGATAAATCATTGTTCATTGTTCATTGTTCATGTTAGAGGAACGTTAGGCTCTGCTGCGTTTCGCTTCTAAACTCAAGGGCACTCCTGCAGTTGTGCCACCAAACCTTCTATCTGACATGTCAAAATTGAGAGAAACTGTTCAAGACATTAAGGCCCGTGGTGCAACGGGGTAGAAAGGTCTCCAGTAAGTGGGTATTCGAGTGACGAGCCAGCGATTCATTTTCGTTCCATCGGGGCACGTTCTGGTGACGCATGATCCGGAGCTCACGATACCAGATTCCTCCAGGTGATCTTCAGCAACATGCGTAGCCTACGAAAATAGCTGTGCGAAGTCTGCACCATTATTGATGACTGTGGTCTAGATATTCGCGCGTTCCTTAAGATGTGGTTGTCTGATGATGTCACAGATAGTGAAGCAGGATTACTGGGCTGCGCGCTACCGAGGTGTGACCGCGCTTCCTATCGTTGCGGCGGTGACGTTGTTTCGTACGTTATCTATGCGTTAACTACTTACAAAACGTATACTTTCCGCTCCCCAGCGTGCTTCGTCTAGGCTTTCGCGGCTGAGTTGCCTACCCCCATGTACAATTTAAAGAAGTGCTAGTTTATAAAATCCCCGATAAGGTAGCAAGGGTCTCATCGATTTCATCCGTGCTCATTCGACGGACAGGCGTTTAGTGGTGGGGGACTACAACAATCCAAATATCAACCGGCAGAATTGCTTTGATGAGACTGACGCATGGAGCTTTGCCATTGAGCTTCTAGATCTAGCCGCGCATGTTCCCCCTACATCAATTGATTGATCTTCTAACAAGGTTCATGGTGGCTTGAAATCCGTCACTCTTGGATCTCGTCTTCGCCAAGTCGATTGACTTTGTCAGAGACCTCACATGCGATTAACCTCTGGGTGATACTCAACATGCGTGCCTGTCATTCAAGTGCGCTCTCAGTCGAAAGTCTAATGATCACACTATCCGGAGTCCAAACATGCGCCGTGCCGATTTTCAAGCAAAGAAAGCAAAGGCCACTAACTCACCTTGCATCATTTCGTTAAGCGACAATGTTAAGGCAGTCTGAGACACATCCAACTCCAAGTTAGTTGAGCTGTCTCTTCCACACATACCAATTTCTTTGAGGAATAAAACTGAAGCCAAACCACTCTGGTCTGATTCCGGTGTGCATAAACTCCTTAGCAGATGTCGCAGAAGTTAACGTACTTGTGTGTCTGCTTCTTTGACATGCAACTTACAACATGATCGAAAAGTTCGAAATACCTACAGGCAGTATCTGCGACGTGCTCGATTACAGTATGAAACTGAGCTTACCCGTACAGCTTCCACGAACCCAAAATCCTTCTTTGCTTTTGTCCAAAGGCAAAGCAACATGAAGCCGTCCATCCCGGTGTTGTTCCGTCCTGGCGGTTCTGCTGCTCTCACTGATCATGGCAAAGCTTCTGTACTTTGGGAACATTATGAAGGCGGATTTGTTCGGGAGTCCCACTTATGGCATATTAACTCGGAGGTAAAGTTTCCTGTAGACTCGTAGCTGTAAGAAGCTTCCAAATCAGAGGCTCAGGTGCTCAAGCTTCTACGGCAGCTAAACCCTTCTAAATCTGCAAGGGCGGAGGCTAGCCATGCCAAACTGTTCTATGAGCTGGCAGATGACGTTTGCTTACCAATTACGCGACTGTAAGAGAAGTCTCTACGCAGATAATCTCTGCCTAATGACTGGAGAAATGTTGTTGTAAGCCCTGTTTTTAAAACGGTGATAAATGCCTCCCTGAAAACTATGGACCTGTTAGTCAGACCAGTGTGTTGGTCAACTTCTGGAAAAACTTATCATGGATGCCCATTTAACGGCGTTTGGGTGGCTCAGTCTCTCCCAACTTGGTCTTCGAGACGGCTATTTTTGCTTTACCAACTTGCTAGTGGCTCATGAACATTGAGCCGAAACGTTTGATCAGAGGAAAGCACTGCACACATTGTTCATTAACTTTTTCAAAGCTTTGACACCATTCCACATCATCGCCTTTGTAAAAGCTGCAGACCTGTGGTATCTCTGGTCCAATCTTTCAAGGGATTTGGGATTTTTTAACGTAAGAGTGATGTGTGTTAGTGAGGGTTCTAGTCTGTCACAGTGGTGTCCCGCAGGGATCATCCCTTGGCCTCCTGCTATGTACATTATTTGTAAAAAGACTCCTGGTGAGCTGTGAGTGCCACCACTAATTTTCCCACACGAGCAGAAGTTATGGTCTAGTGTGAATGAACCTAGTGGTCCAATGACCCTACAAATCGCTCTAGACAGACTTTGGGATTTGTTCCTTCTGTATCAGCGGCGCGTAAATCTCACCAAATGTTCAATTTTGTGAGAAGAATCAAATGATCCATCGACGTATCATCTACTTGGTGGAAACGAAGTGCCACATGTCACTGTAACCTGACCTAGGTGTATTGCTGTCACCTGGTTTTACGTCCACTGAGCATTGGACCGAAGCTGCTCGCAAAGGTTCCACCGTATTGTGGATGATCCATAGGTCATTCGGGATCATGACAGCCGAGATGTTTGTAAGACTGTTTGTAGCCTTCGCTAGACCGCACTTAGAATACTGCGTGTAGCCTTGTCTCCTCTATCTACTCAAAGGCAGGGTGGCAGTTAAACGAGTCTTAATGTCTGAGACGAAAATGGTAGTTGAGTTAAAGAACTTGTCATATCCTGAGAGGCTAGTCAAGCTGGACATGCTTTCGATGTACTACAGGCAATTTCAGATTAATCTGGCACTCACCTATCGTATACTAATAGGTCAAAACGGCGCAGATCTATTCGGACTGTTGTATCCCACTCAGGTGCTAAAACGTCATGATCATCCACTGAAGTTTCTCAAACCTTGGTGTTGCAACTGATTCTCGGTTATCAAGAAGGGTTATAGATTTTTGGAACGTGCTGCATGCGGAAGTGGTGATGGCACCAACGGTGAAAGTATTCAAACACCGACTGGACGCCCTTGGACTGCACTTTAAAGCTTCGCCTTCACAGCTTACATTGACACTTTTTATTGAAGCATACTTCCTGTTGAACTTTTAAATTGTATCCCAAAATTACTACACTATTATTGTAGCTACTGTTCTTTTCGCTTTTAAGTTTACTTCTCTTCAGGTGGCCGGCACAGCGGGGACTGCTATTGCCGGGCAAGCGGGTATTATCTGGCTGACCGTGGAGTGAATCTTGACTGTTGATTTGAATTCCCCTTGTAGATAGCTCCACACATTTCGCACTTGTATCAACCACGTCTTTAAAAGTGGAGCATTCACGGAGATTCTTCTACTGTTCCGGCCCCATTTGAACCTGAACTTTAACGTGCATTAGGGCTTCACCAGATGACAGGTGGGATCGCCGCAGCACCACAATTAGATTATATTAGTTGAAGGTGAGCAACACACTTTAGCTACTGTGCCATAACAAAGAACAACGGCACTTTTGTTGATTTTTCAAGCGCCACTTTTTCTTTTTTATTATTAGGGGTGAAGTGTCTAAATATAAACAAGTACGTACACAAATCCACTGGTTTGGTTGCCACCCATGTTCTGAACTGTTTCGAGCCATTGGCACTCTTGGTCCTTAGGTCCCCAACCAGGCAGGCGTGTGGATCCAATGACAGCAACACGTGAAGTTACTGGTTTCATATGCTGTCACCAGGTGGATGTATGAGCTCCGCGTTATCAGTTCCAGTCACGTTCTGCAAGTAACAAACAGAGCGCAATAGGACAAACGCTCGGCTGTCATATGCAGGACGTGGCCGAGCAATCTTAACTGGCGCAGTAAAACCAGCTTGTTGAAGGGTAAACTCGCATTCCCCAAGACACGACGTCTGACTTCATCTTTGTAGATACGCCGTTGCCATCACACACGAGCAATGCTCCCGAAGTACCTATTATCGAAGATCGATAGCCGGCGCAGGTGGTCTACACAAACTGGCCATGACTAGCCGCTAAATAACAACACCGCCCGAACTGTGGCATTGTAAACCGGATTTTTAACAAAGAGTGAAACATACCGACGACGCCACAAGTGTTGCAGGTTGACAAACGCAGACCCGGCTTTGGCGATACGTAGAGAAATTTCTTTGCTGATAGCGGCACCAGTAGACACCATCTGCGCAGGCATACAAAGCTGTCAAGAAGTTCCAGTAGTGTGACTTCAAGAATAATCCCTGGAATGGGACAGTACCGTTCTTGGAGAAGCATTTTACAATTCGACGGGACGAAGCAAATTCTGTACCTAGACGCCTCAAAGTCCAAACGGTTTAGAATGATTTGCATACTCTGTGAGTCGTCACCAAGTAGTACAATGTCATGCGCATAATCGAAGTCGGTTGTTCACTTAGCTGGTAGTAGTTGCAGGTCAAAATGCTGATAACCCTTCAGAGCTCTCGACAATACGTCGTCCATCGCAAAACTGAAGAGGAACGGGGATATAAGCAGGCCTGTCGTACATCGCTACTGACAGAGAAGGACGGCGAAAGCCTGTCATACACACTCATTCTGTCGGAGACATGGAGGTGGAGTGTGCGCACGATGATTGTGTACTTTACTGGGACGCCGTTCCTTAACGAGCAATGCCATAGCGCAGGTCGATCAACGGAGTTGAATGCAGCACAGATGTCTAAGAATGCAACGATGGTAGGCCTCTGGTAGAGGTGGCGGATTTCGAGGATTTGACGTAGAGTGAATATCTGATGCACACACCCGCGGCCAGAACGAAAGGAAGGTTATTCTTCCCGGTGCTGTGCTTTACGAATCGGGGATAGTCTAGGGAATAGAAAGGATGTCAATAGCTTAGAAACAACTGTAATGAGAATGATACGCCGGTATTTAGCGCATACAGTGCGGACACCCTCCTTAAAATGGGGACAAGAACTAACTTACCCCAGGAAAAAGGAACCTTTTATTCGCGCCAGATTTTGGAGAACAACGAGGTTAGCTGACTGGTGATACCTGTGCTACCAAATTTGGACAGCTCCGGAGAAAATCCGTCTGAGCCGGCAGCCTTTAATCGTTTCAAGTGTGAAATCGCAAAACAAACTTCCGCTTCGCTGGGTGGATCAAGTGTGACGAGCCAGGGCGGGCAGCTAGGATCGTAGGACAAATAAGTGGGCGGTGAGGGCCAATTAAACTGCGAATGAAAATGTTCGACGCATCAGTGCAAGCGTCTCTGTAGGTTAGCAACCGACGCGCTGTCAACTTCGCAACTAGTCTCCCCGACACCAAGCTTCCTATGTCCTTTAGCACAAATGAGTTAGAAGAGCATGCAAGTATTGCCAGACAAGGCAGGGGCCTACATTTCCGAGGCATGCTGAGGACACAACGCTTCGCGGTCACTGCGTAAGTTTTGCTTGAGCGGTCGACTGACAGAATGGCGCTGGAATATTGCGGCGGTCAATTAGAGCCAGGGGGCGCGTGCGTTAAAACTTCATACTATGTTTATTTCAAACACAGAAGCATAAAATCATGCCCACCTATTAAAATGAATTTTAACAACTAAGACTAGGACGTGTATCTTTGGTGCCTTACACTGCTATTGTGCATTGTCCAATAAACCTTTTGTTTTTCCAATTCAATTACATGCGGGCCGTGAGACTGTATTAGTGATCGCCTACACATATGACTAGAGGTGCAATTGTTTGCCGATTACCCCCGAAGCAGGCCAGTAGTCGAAGTACTTTTGTGGGCTAGCGATTTCGAAGTACAAGTGCTTGTACTCTTAAGGCAACGGCCTTTCACAATAGGTCACGTGGCTAGGGAAGCCCCGCAAAAGATTAACGGTTAAAGTACAGACAGCGAACCATTGCAATAACCTCTAAGGTAAACCCTGTGCATTATTGCAAATTGGTTCTCGTGATGAATTCATTTGTACTTCTCCGTACGCTCCAGGACACTTACCGACTACTGATGAGGGCTTATTTCTATGCTGTTTACGCTGACATGCCGTCTCCTTACTACGCAGTGCGAACTCCATGGACTTTACCGACCACCCACTTATGGTCATACAATCGCTCCTAAAAGCCTGCATCTAGATCATCCTCACAGTTCCCCACCAAACTATTACACGTGGTGGCATCTAGTAGGAGAACAGCTATTAGACATACACCTTTTGTGAAAGAACTTAATAACCATTCTTTATTCTTCCTATTTTCTACTTCTTGTCTGTTGTTTAAACGTTCCATTGTGTTAGTCCGATTGGTATACACACGTCATTGTTAATGGACGCTCATCGTGTCCTCTTCAGCAGTGCCCTTTGCAACAACGTATTCCATTGTTTTTTCTGCAGCACTTTCCTATTTGGTTATGTTAAAGGAATATTTAGTTGTCATACAATTATTGTGCTAGTTTTTAATTTTTTGGTCTGCCCTTCTTATTCCCGTTTGTTTCGTGATATTTCTTTAAACGCTCCATTTCGTTATTCTGGTTGGCCAGTTCCCGTCGTTGTATATGGATCTTCGCTTTACGCCTGGGGTCCCATGGTGTTATTTTTCAGGACAGTTGCGATTCGCTCTTGAGCACGCGGTCGCTTATGCGTCGTTGCATTTGACCTTTTCCTTCTGTTGGTTGGCTCAAGTGTCATTTAGTAGCTTCCCTTCATTCTGTCTTCAAAAATATATAAGCAAATGTGATTTCATGTATATAAGTCTCTTTCTGGCTTGTCTTTGGACTTTGTTTGCAGTTGTGGAGTGAATACGGCAGTGGCGACACAACAGCATCTGATGAGTGGGATCACAGGAGTTGCACTTAAATATCTTATGTGTTAGCTTTGTAATCGGTATCATGTAATCAGCGAGTCTGGCAACGAAATGGTTCAGATATTTCACCGAACCATTTAAAGGATGGATTCCATTCCCGTCGTTACAGGGCGACATTTATCGTATTGCTTTGATTTCGTCTGGATCGAGCCTGATTCCTTTAGCTGTTATCAAAAACCCATGGAAAATTACCGCGTCTCCCCCAACCTCACTTTTTCACCTATAATTATAGTGACTGTAAATATTGTTCTATTTGACATTTCTTACGGTATTATCTGTGATAATGAATAAAACCGACCACGTAATTCGAAATTACAATTCAGTTGTTGTCTCTCTATGAAATCAGCTTCGCTTGGAGCTCTGTGCTATTCCAATGTCCATAATTATTACATTGAGCATGATATTGTTTGCACACAAGGCTGCAAGAAACGGTGGAGATTAGTGGCATACCTCTTCCCGTCAAAAAGTACATCAGAACGTCTGTCACATATGGGACACCATCTACAGCTTGCAACAACCGTTTTTAAATGTTTCGCTTCAAATTTGTAAATGGCAAACGTAGCCATCGATAATGTCCGAATGGCGTGGCAAAGTCGTATGGAAACTGGGTTCTTCGTCTAGAATCACGTGCCAGGTGTAAGACAAGTATAACTTCGTAAAATGCTTAGCTTTGGCCAGGCGCGGCAAAATATCTTCTAAGGTCGGTAGAGCATAATCTTCATCACACAGGGCCTCATTCAACGGTTACGAGTCAATACACCCACGCATTTCGCCTGTTTTCCTCTTTACGATTGCGACCTGACTAACCCAATCGGTTGTGTCGTCAAATTTGGTAATCAGACCCTCCTCACCAATTTTTCTCATTTCGGCAAAGAACCTGTCAAGCACTCTAAACGAAACCCTTCTAGCCGGCAGCGTAGTCGGTTGTATCAAGGAATCTAACGAAAATGTGCAGTTCCTTCAAATTTTCCCAAACCCAGGCAAAACTCAGACGGATACTGGTGACTAACATCGGTTTGCAAGTCAGGTTAAGCATACATATGTTTCGATAATTCATCTTCAAGGCTTATAAAATTATATGCAAATCAAAATGTGCAGACAGACATTACAAGTCGTTACTCCTAGAGCGAGTTAATTGGGTACTGGCAGTGCTGTCTGTTACGCCACGATAACCGACGGCGTGTGACCTCGCGGGTCAGAGGTCCCTGGCCATTTGGGCCAGGGTAGTCCCAACACTAGCTAGCTTCATCTGAACCCAGCTCCGGTTTCTTTCAGACAAACAGGAACAAAACTATCATAGTTAACAATATCCAAACCAATAGACTGAATTCAATCAATACCTAGAATCGGCGTAAGCTCCTCTTCCACAACAACAAGCTTCAGTGGTTGTGAGGCTCCGTCCCTTGACTTAACAACTTCGATTGTAGCTGAGACATTCAGATGGAATCTGGAGCCATTCCACACGCGTAAGCAATCATGATCAGATTGGAACTACATCCCGGGGCACTGATTTCTGGGTAGGATATTACTAGCATCTCCCTTGTCTAACTGGAATCGTACAACTGCCATCGATAAAAGATTTGCGTAAACACAATATTATGAACAACAAGTTAGCGAACAAGCTCGCTTTCAGTGGCTCTCGTCAGGCTAAAACACCACAACTGGTAGGAATAAGATTAGCATAAAACATCAGATAATGGCAAAGTTCAAAGTTCATGGTCATTGGAATGAAAATGCTAAGTAATCGGATCAGAAGTGATCGATGACTTGTCGACGGCATGTCCCTCAACATGAGTTGTAATAGCGGGCCAGGGCAAACACAGAATCTGAACGAACAGTTTTTGAGCACATAAGTCTGGGTTCTGTCGGCGGATAGCAATTGCCTCAGCTGCTGCTAGTAAGCGACATTTTACCCCTCGTGCAACGCGTCCAGGTACACGGTAAATGGCTTGGAAAGATTGGCAGGTGTCGATTTGGTGATTAGAATCAACCAAGTGTGTCAACACGGCGCTCATCCCAGTTTTTCTCCCACCCTTGCGTAGATTAGCTGGACAATGCTCATGTATTCTCTCAGACAGCCTCTTAGTAGTTCTTCCGATGTATCTTGCTCGACATGAACAAGAGAAGGAATATACACAGTAAGAAGCACATGACCAAGGAAGTCCGTCTTTGAGTTGAGGCCTCACGATTGGTTTCGAAGTAAAACTTAACCGCAAGCTCGCCGCGTAGTACGTATGACTTATAGCGTCGGATAATCTTCTAAATGTTGCCTGCGCTATGCCATCCCCCTTGAACAGCAACGACAAACAAACCGGTTTCTTTTTTACCAAAGCTGGTTTAGCTCTCATTTCGCTGCACTGCATATATTTCCGAACAAATTTTTCTGGATAGTCATTTCTTTCGAAAACGCCACTTAAAAAACTGAGCTCTTCCGCAAGTGTGTCCTCACTACAAATCCTTCTGGCCCTTTCGGTTAGACATCTAATCAAGTTGCGTTTCTGATTTATTGGGACAAAACTGGCAAAATGTATATATTGTCCGTTCCACGTTGCTTTTCTATGCACCCTCCGTTGGACCGATCCATCTGGTCTTCTACTAAGCTGAACGTCTAGGAAGGACATCGTGTCATTGCCTTCAGTTTCTAGGGTGAACTTGGCATTAGGGTGCGCTGAGTTAAAATGGGATAAAATTGTCTCTGGGCAACAGTGCCTGTCTGTCACGCAAAATATATCATCCACATATCGTCCGTAATATGGTAGACCAGTAATGACTCCGCTCAGATAGGTATTCTCTAATTTGCTCATGAACACATCAGCTAGTAGCGGTCCAAGCGGTGAGCCCATTGCTACTCCATCTTTTTGTCTGTATATGGCCCCGTTAAACTGAAATTGTATGTTACTAGTACACAGCATGAGTAGCTGTTTCAATCGATCACTTGAAAGGCCGACACCCAATTGATGGTCTCGAACGGTGTCACATATATAGTCTATTGTCTCTTCTAACGGAATATTGGTGAAGAGCGACACCACATCCAACGAAAACATCTTTCTTCCGGTTAGCTGAAGCTGTCTTATGGAGTCTAAGAAACTGAATGTGTCTCGTAGGCTGTATCTAGACATAATATTTCTCACGGGCTTTAGAAGCTTAGATAACCACTTGGATGTTGCGTGATACGGTGAATTGCGCATGTATAGTTTGTGCTTTAGTGGAAGTTTCCTTATGCACCTTCGGTAAGACGTAGTCTCAGGATCACCGTCCCTGTGGGACGAATGTATTCGAAAGTGGTGGAGTCAATTATGTTTCCCTGTTTCAAGCACCGTAGAAGCTTAGTATTTGTACTGCAGTTTTGTATTGCAGTTTTATCCTTCTCATTCTCCATTTTGCGGAACTTCGGGCGATCGCTAAGGATGGCGTTCATCTTGTCGATGTAATCAGCTATCTTCATCAACACTATCCCTGACCCCTTATCCAGCCTAGAAAGGAACACATTCTTATTTTGCTTAAGAGCTTTGAGAGTAGCTAGCTGGTCACTTTGTCAGCAAATACCTGAGTTTAGGTTTGTACTTCAGATATTGGTAACAAGTACTGACCAGGGCAGACTTAAAATGTTCAGACGTTGATGCCGAAGAGGGCGTAAGCATAGAAACTTGGTCATAAAAATTGTCAAAATACATCTGTAATTCAAGTTGTCTTGAATAACTGTGGGGTCAGCAAAACTTTGGACCAAGTGAGAGCACCTCAAGCAATGTTTTATCCAAGTGCAACGACGTAAAATTGTGAACATACCTTTCCGATTAGGAGGTGGGGGAATAAAGCGTTTTAGTTGTGCAAACCTTCCGCCGCAATGAGGCCAAGCGTTTCTCCTCTTGCTTTGTAACTATTCGTTGAACAAAGGTATCGAACTGTTTGCGCTCTACTGCGTCCAGTTCGTCCAGTGTGACGGAATACGCGCACCAATTACATTCCAGCTCATCAAGTCTCGAGGCAGTGGTTTCACGTTCGTTCAAGGTATGCCGTTTCAGCAACACATTAGTTGGATTAATCCGATTTCTCCGGGGTATTTTGTAAAAGTGTTTCGCGTTGCGAATATCCTAAAGGATATTCGCAACGCGAAACACATTCATCAAAGAACCGCACTGTCACTTTCGCTAACGCAAATTTTGTGCAGAACTTAACGTACAGAAAGGCAACCTGATTAGATGTCTAACCGAAAGGGCCAGAATGATTTGCAGAGAGGACACACTTATGGACGAGCTCAGTTTCTTAAGTGACGTTTTAGAGAGAAATGGCTGTCCAGAAAAAGTCATTCGGAAATATATGGATTGCAGAGAAATGAGAGCTAAACCAGCTTTGGTAGAAAAGGAACCGATTTATCTGTCGTTGCCATTCAAAGGGGATGGTATAGCCCAGGCAACATCTAGAAGGTTATCCGACGCAATGAGCCATACCTACTACGCAGCGAGCTTGCGGCTAAGCTTTACTTCGACACCAATCGTGAGGCCTCAACTCAAAGACAGACTTCCTTGGTCATGTGCTTCTTACTGTGTATATTCCTTCTCTTGTTCATGTCGAGCAAGAGATATGGGAAAAACTACTAGGAGGCTGTCTGGGAGCATACGTGAGCATTGTCCAGCTAATCTACGCGATGGTGGGAGCAAAACTGTGATGAGCGCCGTGTTGGCACACTTGGTTGCTTCTAATCACCAAATGGACACCTGTCAATCTTTCCAAGCGATTTACCGTGTACCTGGACGTCTTACACGAGCGGTAGCATGTCGCTTACTCGCAGCAGCTAAGGCAATTGCTATCCGCCGACAGAACCCAGACTTATGTGCTCAAAAACTGTTCGTCCAGATTCTGTGTTTGCCCTGGCCCGCTATCACAACTCATGTTGAGGGACATGCCGTCGACTAGTCATCGATCAGTTCTGATCCGATTACTTAGCATTTTCATTCCAATGACCATGAACTTTGCCATTATCTGATGTTTTATGCTAATCTTATTCCTATCAGTTGTGGTGTTTTAGCCTGAGGAGAGCCACCGAAAACGAGGTTGTTCGCTAACTTGTTGTTCTGATGTCCACGCCTGGGATATTTTTTCACTTGAAACATTTTTATGACCCTGATCCATAGTAGTCATGGTAACTAAAAGTTCAAACGCGTATGCTCTATATAACTAAGAAGGTTATGTACAAAAGACAAGTATGGACAGAGCTAGGTGCAATCAGTATGTGCCATTACCTCTCAGTATGCGTTTTACTGTCGACACGATGTGCTTGTTTTGTCTGTATGTGTGAGAGCGTGCGTGAATGTGTTGTGCTTCTAGGTGTCGGCACGGTCTCGGCTGAAACTGACTCACTGATTCGGAAATACTGGTCCAGCGTCTCGGCGCCGTTATCCGTGCATAGGGACTCCTGAATATCGAATGTGACGAACGATGGGTGCATTCTAACAACGGTGGTTTCGGACGTCGCTTGCGTGACCGGATACACTTCAACCTACTTGGAGTGGGCACCAATGAGTAACAGAATGATGGTTTCATTAATCGGGCCTTAGTAGTCAGCGTGAATCTGTTGCCACCGCTTGACGGGCCAGCGCCACGGATGTACTGGACCGGGAGTTTACTGCGCTGGTGGGCCTGACAGGTTTCACAATTTCGCTGCAGGTTCTAGATTTCTGAATCTACCATTGTCCACCAGATGTATCCCTTCACTGATGATTTCATTCTCGAGATATCTGGATGTGGGTCATGGAGCTCGTGAAGGAACAGTGAAGAGGGGCCAACCGGGAACCCTAAAACACACAAGCGTGAGACAAGCTGGTCTCATTTTTTCGCGCTAAAAATGGCTGCAATCCGGCGACTCCTTTAGCAAGTCATCTGTGTGTTAAGAATCATTTGATTGTTGAAAGAACTTGGTCCCAATCTGTCCACGGACAGATTGTGGAGCTTCCTAGAGGCTTAGTATCTAGATGCTGCATTAGATGCACCAAGTCACAAGGAGAATCGGGCTCACGTGACATTTCTGCAACAGGTAGACGACTCAGAGTATTAACTGGGCGGTTGCTGATATCCGGGATACGGGTAATTTTATAATTTTATGCGCTGTAGCTCAGGGCCAACTTTCGCATTCCTGGTGAAGACATTTGTATATCCTTGCTCTATCCTAACAAGGATCTGCGTGTAGTGAAAATAACCGCCAGAGGTACTGTTGGAAGCTTCCAACACCGAGGTTTACGGATAGAGCTTCCTTGTCTAGCTGTGAATAATCTCTTACCTCTGGTTGCAGAGTGCGTGATGTAAACGTTAGTAGACGCAAGATTTTTCATTCATGCGGTGGCATAGGAGCCCACCTACATCCCTAAGCAATGCGTCACATTGGAGAATGAAGGGCTTCCTAGGACCGGGCAGGTTGGCGGGGCTTTTGAATCGATCGTCCCGTTGTCACTAAACATCGTTTTTAGAATGTCGCTATGGATGCGTTAGCGTTCTTAGTATTTTTCAACGATGATATTTGTCAAGCTATTTCTAAAGTCACCGTTGCGATTCTTCGCGTAATATTTGAGAAAATTTCAAGATACTTTTCAGGGGAAGATGAACGGTCCCGATTGAAAACCTAGCTTGCAACGCTGGATTTAAATTGTTTTGTCTGAACGGTTTAATTGTTGTTCTTTTACATTGATCGTTTATTCGAGTGGCACTTCTACAGTGTCTTTTAATCCATTCCTACAAGTATAGTTCTGATAACGTAATTTTAATTAATCTGTTGTCTAAATTGTAAAGTGCTAAAAATGTACCCATCTGGAGATATACAGCTTATTTTGATTTGACGACTTGAAAATTGGTGAGGAGGGGAGAGCATGTTTGGATTATGTTAAGGCACTGCTTTTCCGAGAACCCCAACACTACTGTACGCTTTTGTGGAGTAAATCAATTAGAGAAGACAACATAGTGGATGCATCAGGTAATAAGCAGTGGTAATGAGATAGCATTCCTCGAAACGAATAGATTTCATCAATGTTTCCCGACTCAGGGCTTTCTAAAAGGAGTTTTATCTTATCAGCTATAACGTATAAACCGACTTTATCCAGACTAAATCCAACATAGCAAACTAATGAAGAAAGGAACTCACGCTTAGATCATTTGTAACATGAGTCCGTTTTTTGCCGATCTTTCAAACACAGCAAAGTGTTCCTCAGTGTTCTGCGTCGGCGTCCGGGGATGACAATATTGAAATTTGTATCTTCACAAGTAGGCGCGGCAGGGCTGATTTAAGCTGGTCCGATCATAAGGTACAGAGGAAATGCAGACTAATTTTACAAACATCTGCATGGAAACACTTATGATTTCAATTCGCTTGATACTTTGCCAACGATTTTGATGAACAACGCGTCGGAATCCAGAAGAATAAAATAACTAATATGTATATTCTTCTACGCCGAAACAGCATATTCCCTAGAAGGAATAGATCAAATAACGGTACTGCTTTTCATGTTATTGAACCAATGTCTTCGCAAATAAATATAACGGACATACAACAGCCTGTTGGATTCCACAGAAGCATGCCCTAAGCCATTACCTATTCCATTGCTTCAGATTGTGACTCTTTTATCAGCGAACATTTTATAGTTGATTGATTGGGCTATGGATTGTTTTGCTTTAAATCGCATCTGACTGAATGCTTAGTCGGTCGTGTAACTGTTTGGACTTCAGTTAATTGTTGCCGGCATTTGGTCTTGTTTGGACGTCCGGTTTCCCTTGGATAACAGAAGCATTGTACGTTTGTGTAGACATTGTCAAGTTCAGTATATAATTTCTTCTCCTAATCCTTCGTACAAATAGCTCAACAATATTCATCCGTTTTTACAAATGAAACTGTTTTGAAGTCGTAATCTCGTGCTCCTCTTTGCTGCATCATCTTGAGGTCAGTACGGAAACTGCTACTCAGTTCCTTCTCCAGTTAGGTCCGAACACCTCGCCTGGTCCTGATGACCTGCATCCTCTGTTTTTCAAGATCGTGGCTAAGTACATTGCAGCCCCAGCTTATCATGTGTTTCGTTGCTCTATGGAAACCGGACGCCTTCCATCAGCTTGGAAGCTGGACATTGTCAAGCCCATATCTAATGGAGGGAATCACCATGACCCAGCAAACTATCGTCCCGTTTGCGTAACATCAGTAATGTGCGAAATTAAGGAACGAATTCTCGAGAGAACTCTCGGCCTTTACTTCGAGGATCGGAGTGTGATTTCTACTGCACAGCATGCCTTTCGTAAGTCACGCTTGTGTACCACCAACTTGTTAGTTGCCAGGGAAATGGGCGCACTCACTGGATGCGGACAAACGTATGGAGGTCATCTACGTTGATTTCAGCAAAGCGTTTGACAGAGTTCCTCACGAGCGGTTTTTGTTCAAATTTCAAGGAATTGGTGTCTCTGGGAAGGTTCTCTCGTGGATCTCTGATTTCATTGCAGACCAGGTCAATGATACTTATTCAGCCCCCGTCCTTATGAGCAGTGACGTCCCTCAGGGCTGTGGTCCTTGACTAGAGTTGTTCAAATTCTATGTTAACGACCTTCCTTCAACTCTCCTGACCAAATGTTTGATCTATGCTGACGATTTGAAGTTATGGATGGAGGTATCCAGCGTTGAGGATGCTGACCGACTTCAAAATACACTGCATCAGCTGCACGATTGGTCACTTAAATGGCAGTTGCCTATAAATCGCGATAAACGTTCTGTACTCCCCATCGGGGCTACTGAACCATTCGGTGTTTACCATCTTGGCGGTTATTTCCTTAATAATGTGAAACAGGAAAGAGATCTTAGAGTTATTGTATACTCTGATTTAAAAACCACCCAAGATACTTTGAGGAGGGTTGCCGCGGCTAACAGACTACTGTGCTCTATCCGAACATTCTTCTCACGACTGACGCCGGAAATTTTCAGACTTGTGTTTTCCTCCCATGTGCGTCCAACACACGAATATGGATTACCCACCTTTCATCCGTTTACAAAGTTTGAACATGGGTTGATTGAGAAAGTTCGGCGACGCGGTTCTAAGTGCATCTTTGAGCTCCGACACCTGTCATATCACATTCATCTCCAGCACTCGAATATGTTCCCTCTGTGATATCGGCGTCGCGGAGGCGATTTGATCTACCATCAGCGCATTCTGCGAAGTGAGATGGAATCGAGCTCCAAACTTTCTTCCAGATTAACACTGAGTGTTCGACTCGGGGCCACTGCTGGAAACACTGGATTAACCTATCACATCTGTCAAAAGAAGAAAAAATGAGTGAACGTTGTCGTTTCCGTTTTTTTATCTCTCACGCACTTACTGAACTTTAACAGCTCTCTACAATATTTTGCGTGTGCACATCCCATTCCCACTTAAAATCATCGTTATGCAGTAGTGCATTTAACTTGGTGGACGCTTGCAATAACCATTTACTTATTCGATTATCCTTCAACTTTTAATTTTTATTCCATCCATCCTACGGGACTTGTCAAACACCTTTTTTGCCGTGATAGATCATTGTTCATTGTTCATTGTTTAAACCTAGGAGACACATGCTTCGCTCTGATATTCCCCTATCGAGTTGTTAAATTCGGTATATAATTTCTTCTCCTACTCCTTTTTACTAATAGCACCGTAGCGGATTTCCGGTTTTGGCTTTTAATTTGACGCGGTAATCCTACGTGTTTCTGTATCCACCGCGGATTTAACGGTGACATTATACACGGGCGCAATTTTAAATTTAAGCAACACAATTTGTCAGAATCGTTTTGTTATATTTTTCTGTTATTGAACTAGGGTTCTTCACAATGACCTGACAGATGTTCGGGCAGAGGCGAAAGTAACTGCAATAAAGGTGGCTGTGATCCAAAATGTCAAATATGTTTTTGAAAATTTACTCGGAATCCATACCGTTTTGGAACGTATTATCTAGGCATTTCGATGTCCCAAATATATTTACTACGTTTTGTACTGTTAACTGCTTACTAATTGCAAACTTAAAACTGCAAAGTGTGCAGAATTTTCTGATATCTCTGCGATGTTCCCACTCGTTGCGTAGTAGATTAGGAAGAAATGTACTCTGATTCTCGTAGTAAATTTTGGAATCATAACTATCTCTTTGTCACGGATTGGATATCTGTTGTTTAAATATATGAGAACACAGTTATAAAAGCTGCAAAGTAGAATGTTTATCATTTTGTAAAGAAAACAGAGGTTCGGTTTAATTCTCCGAAGCGAGAAGTTGTCAGACCTGTAGTGTACTGGAAAACAAGCTCTTTCAGTATTTTGTAACATGGGATTTTACGGTTGTTTTAACCTTCAAAACGTCCATTTGTTTTACTGACCACGTCCGTTGTCACAAGCCGTATTGGTGAGTACCTCGCTGCAAGTTTCTTGCTCTGTCTGATTCGCTTCCTATTCTTGTAGCCTGCACAATGTACGATGGGCTCAGTCGCCTCCGACTTCTATACTGTCGCATTTGATACCTCTTACGTGTCATATGCTTACAGAGTAGAATCCCAGGCTCCGTCCGACAGATCCAAGTTTATCACATTGCTATCTGTATGTCGCATCTGAGGAATTTCCATGAGCATTTCCGTTAAGGGTCTCTGGACGCTCTTAAGAGCATGCCAGTCAGATTTCCGCGGCTTTGACTGGACCAAGACATAATATTCCATACAAGGCCGTACATAATTCGTAAAGACATACGCGAGATTCCGTGAGATAAAAATGGTGGCACAAGTATCCCAGGGGGAACGAACATCCCCAAATGATTACAAGCTTAAACCACGAAAGGCAATGGAACTCGTTTCAGACAAGTACACATATTTCGATCAGCCTTCAAACTCGGGAGACAGTTGCCTTTCGATTGACATTTGTACCGCAGAAAACATTCCTGTTTCTGGTCAACCTCCGCAAGCATAAAGCATTCAACCTATTCTTACCTAAGAAATATTCAGTTTTCCAGTCCAGCCTCTGCAGCTACCAACATGCACTTTTCAACCTGCTCCGTTGACACAGTTGTATAGTGCCAATTCAGTTGCTTCCAGGGTTAGCTTACGCAAACCATTGGCACCATCGAGGTATACAAAACGCTGGACTGCGCTGTAATCGCCTTGTGCCTAACCGGTAAAAGTGCCTACGCGAAAGGCTTATATTTTCGTCTTGTTCTCTCGGGTTTGGGTAGCTGCGTATGCAAGTGCGTTCGGTCTAGGAGCCCATTCAACTCGTGTGTAGTAACCGTGTTACTCCTAAGTCTCACGGGTCGTACAACTTCGAGTTTTGTTGGTTACTTTGTCGGGCGTGAAATAGTTCCAAGCCGCGTTCGTTCGACCGACTAGGAGATTTGATACCAGATCGTCAGAGTGTGGCATAACCAAGAGGCAGTTATAATAACGTGTCGAAGGGTTACTTCGACCATGGAGATTGCGTAGAATGATTTTAAGTGGCTGTTTTAACAACAACCCATTTTGATATCTGCCTTAACAGAGAAACTCTCCAGTTGTTCCATTCAGTCAGATTCCGCTGGAAACTCTCAATCGGTTGACAATATCGCTGGCAGGATCTTGTAGTTCCTGTACGTTCCTGGCGCAAGTGTCTCCTTCGATTCTTGGTATAAGCGGTATGAGGGCCTATTCACCGTTGATCTGGCTTGCCGGAATGATGCGTGGATGGTCCAGCTGCTTCTGCGTAAACTGGGCGCGGTCGAGGACCAACGGTATACCAACTTCATCTTTCCAAAGAACACCCGTTACCTTACCTTTACCGAGACGGTCCACACTTTGTTGCAGATTTTGGCAAACAGTCCTCTCTACTCAACACCCGGTTCCAATTCCTGCAGCTGGCCAAGCGGGATGCCGATGGTTACTTCACGTATGCGAGCATCGTCAACCAGGAATGCGCACGATCCCAACTTGGCTCTTCCACAGAAGACCAGTTCAAGTGCGTGGTTTTCCTTTCTGGCCTCCAGTCCGGCCACGATGCCGACATCCGAACGCGCCTTCTGTCCAATTTGCAGCAGGACAACACGATCACACTCCAGAACTTGGTCAAGGATTGTCAACCGCCGATCAATCTGAAATATGACTGCGCGATGATCCAAACTGCTCCCGCACCTGATCTGGTCCTGACAGTCGCAGCATCAATGCCGCAATCTTCTGGACGGCCTACCCAACCCGACACTGCGAAGTCCCTACCCTATCCGTGCCAATTCTGAGGTGCCTGGCACTTTCACCGAGGCTGAGACTTCCGCCAGCACGAATGCCAGCGATGTGGCAGGATGGGACACCGTGATGGCTATTGCAAGCCTACGACGCACAAGGGGGTCAAACCTGGGCCACCCCCCACCCGCAGCTCCACACAATCCAAAGGGATCAAATCTGGCCTGATCCCCACCCGCGGTCAGACGAAAAGGTCACGACCCAGACATACGCCCAAAACTGCTCCGGTTGGCAGCTCCGTGAGCTAGTTTTGCCACCTTCCAACTCCATGCTGAACGCAGGACGTTCGTCGACGTCCTGATTAACAAGCAATCTGTTCGATTGCAGTTGGACACTGTTTCGAACATCCCAAGCATCTCCGAGAAACTATTGCGATGCCTTGGCAAACCACCACACAACGCAACCATTCAATCCGCCACCAGCGCCTGTGGTGGCCGCGTGAAGCCAACTGGACAGCTGCAGTGCTCCCTCGCTTTTCGAGGCGTAACGTTCGACGAGATCTGCTACACCACAAAGACGTAGGTCAACCTACTTGGTCTCGATTGGCTCAATCACCTTGGCTTGGCCGATCTACCACTTTGAGCCATTTGCAGCGTCGTACAATCTCTGGCAGGGCCAATTGATCAAACCGACGACATCACCAGACAGTTGTCTCAAGTGTTAGAGGATGGTCTTGGCAGCTGTCCGCGCACTCGCACTGTGTTACAGCTCGCTCCTGGAGCTCAACCGGTATTCTGTCCAAAAAGTCCGGTTCCTTACGCAACCTTACCATTGGTCAATGCTGAGCTAAAACGATTGTAACATATGGGTGTTCTGATACCTTTCTCCGACTCTGCTTGGGCAGCCCCGATCGTTGTAGTCAAGAAACCGTATGGATCTCTCCGTATCCTAGCCGCTTTCGGTACTGGCCTTAATACTGTGCTGGAGCCAAACTGCTACCCACTGTCATCTCCAGCCGACTTGTTCACGATGCCCAATGGTGGCACGGGTTTCGCCACGATCGATCTGGCAGATGCCTACCTACAGCTCGAATTTGCTACTAAGTAACAACAGCTTCTGACGATCAACACCCACCACGGTCTCCTCCAGTACACCAGACTGCCGTTTGGTGTCAAGAGCACCCCAATCATTTTCCAGCAGACAATGGACGCCATAATCTCTGACATTCCGGGTACGACCGGGTACCTGGATGATCTCCTTATGATTGGTCGCACCCCAGAAGAATTGCAAAGACATCTAGTCTTTGTCTTTGAACGGATCCAGGAGTATGTCTTCCGCCTGAACGTTGATAAATGTCAGTACTTCCCTCGATCGATCCAGTACCTCGGCTTTGTCTTCCATGCTAATGGCCGTCATCCTGACCCCGGAAACTTCCGAGCCATTCAACAGATACAGTCCCCCAAAGATATGTAGCAACTGCGGTACTTCCTTGACTTCATCAGCTACTACAGAGCTTTCTTACCATCGCTACAAGATATACGGGCGCCGCCCAACCGACTGTTGCAAAAAGACGTTCCATGGCAATGGTCCCCCGCATGAGAGAAGGCCTTCGTTCATCAGAAATTTATACTCATTTCCGAAATACTGCTGACCCTTTACGACCCAACCTTGCCGATTTTGGTCGCTGCTAACACCTCGGGATTGGAGCAGTTCTCACTCATCACTTCCCAAATGGTTCCGAAAAAGTGATTATGCATCTCTCGTACTCTGACTTCTGCGGAGACTAAATATGATCAGATTGAGAAGGAATCCCTGTCCATCGTGTTTTCCCATACTAAGTTCCACAAGATGCTGCAGAACCGGCTGGTCACGCTATTGACTGATCACAAATCATTACTTTCAATCTCCGGTTCAAAGGGAGTTCCCGCATACTCGACTAGTCGAGTACAACGTTGGGCTATCATCCTTCTTGATTACTACTTCGGAATTTGCTACTGTCGTACTCAGAATTTCGCTCATGCCGACGCACTATCTTGCCTCATTTCGAAACATACTACAGAAGAAGACACGGTGATCGCCGCTAATGCCGTCGAGGACGACGGTCGTCATGCACTCTCGAACGCTATCCGGTCTCCCCAATACTGCTGCTGAAATATATCGCGCAACTGCTCAAGTCCCTGTCCTGCAGTAAGCTGTCACTTTCGTTCAGACGCGCTAGCTACACATGGCCTGTTCTGGCGAACTGAAACAACTGTATCAACGTCACGACTCCTTTGTCGTAGTTGATTCCTGTCTACTGACTGCAGACCTAGTTCTCGTTCCTTCATGTCTTCGGCAAGCTGTACCCCGTCAGCTCCACTCTGCTCATCCTGGTATGAATCAAGCCAATCGTCCGCAGTTATGTGCGCTGGCCTAACATTGACAACAACATTAAATAGTTGGTTCGCCACTGTTCAAGATGTCAACAATCATCCAAGATGCCCCGACACTTACCATCAGTACCTTGGTAACTGACAGGAACACCCTGGTCTCGAGTGCACATTGACTAGGCTGGTCCAATCGATGGCATTTCCTGTTTGGTCGTGATCGACACCTATTCCAAATGGCCTAAATTGGTCGCCGTCAACAGACCAGACACATTCGTCAGGCTGGAATGTCTACAACGAGTCTTCAGTCAGCGTGGATGTCCCCAGGTCTTAGTGTTCGACAATGGCACTCAGTTTACGTCTTCCATGTTCGAAGACTTTTGTTGCCGGCATCGCATCCAACTCCTACGCGCAGCGCCCTGCCATCTCCAGTCCAATGGTCAAGCGGTGAGGTTAGTCGACACCTTCAAGAGAGCACTCTTGAAATTTCGTGGGAAGGGGACAGTGGATGAATGCCTTCAAGGCTTCCTGCTTTCTTACTGGTCCATACCAAATACATGCGCTCCAGGATACCCGTCTCCAGCTGCAACATTGACGGGTCGCAAGCTACGCATCACTAACAAAGCGCGCATCCTGACCGAAAAGCCACAAAGTCATTCTATTATCTGTACTAAGCCCAGTGAGTTGGTTGTTGGAGCCCCGGTATACGGTCGCGACTATTGAGCAGGTCATCCACGCTAGATCAAAGCAACAGTTACAACCCACAGTGGTAGTATGCAACCTAATGTCGCTGTGCGAGAAAACACATGAGTTCGCAACCAGAACCAACTTGGACTGCGAAGCCCAACGCTCAATGAACAATCCGAGTCGGTTACTAAATACTGCTGCAAGCAAATTTGGGTAATCTCGGAATCACTGCGCAACAAACGGGGCCGCTAGAAGTCGCACAGCCAACGACAAACCCAATCGGTCCTCATCGCAAGTCGGAGCATATCAGTCGAGAGAACCGAAAGACTACAGGTCGACCTGCAACTAAAACGGCATTTTTAAACCTAAAGGGAGGATGTTGTGGGGAACTAACTTCCCCACAATGATTACAAGCTTAAACCACGAAAGGCAATGGAAGTCGATTCAGACAAGTACACATATTTCGATCAGCCTTCAAACTCGGGAGACAGTTGCCTTTCGATTGACATTTGTACCGCAGAAAACATTCCTGTTTCTGGTCAACCTCCGCAAGCATAAAGCATTCAACCTATTCTTACCTAAGAAATATTCAGTTTTCCAGTCCAGCCTCTGCAGCTACCAACATGCACTTTTCAACCTGCTCCGTTGACACAGTTGTATAGTGCCAATTCAGTTGCTTCCAGGGTTAGCTTACGCAAACCATTGGCACCATCGAGGTATACAAAACGCTGGACTGCGCTGTAATCGCCTTGTGCCTAACCGGTAAAAGTGCCTACGCGAAAGGCTTATATTTTCGTCTTGTTCTCTCGGGTTTGGGTAGCTGCGTATGCAAGTGCGTTCGGTCTAGGAGCCCATTCAACTCGTGTGTAGTAACCGTGTTACTCCTAAGTCTCACGGGTCGTACAACTTCGAGTTTTGTTGGTTACTTTGTCGGGCGTGAAATAGTTCCAAGCCGCGTTCGTTCGACCGACTAGGAGATTTGATACCAGATCGTCAGAGTGTGGCATAACTATGAGGTAGTTATATCATAAATCCATATGTGAGATTCCATGAATTAAATGATGACGGATGTATCCGATTATCTTCATAGCCTTCGAAACTTGAAGGTCACAATATTCGGAAAATTTAAATGTGATTGAACATCGCACGCTCAACTCGCGAACTGCTCTGCATTGCGATATATGCGTCTTGTATTAATAGACTGTCTGACGGTAATTGGAATATGTAGGAAAAAATATTGCACTTATTCAAGACAAATGACATTTGCCCCAGTTGGCATCATGAGTCAAATGCATATAGATCCGTGTTGAGGCACGGTTTTGACCTCTCCGGTAAGTGGAGTCACAGGTGTTTTGACGACCTTTTCCTAGAACCAACCGCTGCGTAGGAAGTCCAGTTATGTTTTTACCGTGGACTTGCTGGAGATTTGTGCTTCGAGTATGTCAACTGAATTACTAGTTATTACACCTTTGGAGAACGTAGAAGCAAGTGGGTTGTAAACGACTTTTTCAGTTAGTGGAGTCATTTGTCTAGGGGCGGTTGGAGACTGAGAAGCGATGATGAAGTTGGGACGCCTGGCCCTAACGGAGTTGGTAGGTCTCCGTTCAGTTTCAAGTATAGCATTGTTTACTTTCACAGTGCGTTGCTAGCGTTCACCACTTGATAAACTGTTTTCGCCAACTTTTCACACTTTTTCATTGGGAATATTACGCAAGTAACAACAGGGATGGATTTGCACACCATGCAGAACCAAAATGCTTCGGTTTTGCTGCTGTATTGCCTAGTTTCGAGTGCACTCATCCCTAAGCACTTCGAATGGTACGCTTTTTGACAGTTAAAGCAAACTGAACCAGACTTAACGGTTTTACACATAGGTCACAAATGACTTTCGATTGGGCCATATCCACTTGGGGCGTGCAATTTGTTACTGAGCTTTGCACCAATTCCAAAAGGGAATAGATAGAAAAGGAGAGTTCCTTAGGGTAGATAGGCGACCTGTGTGCTATTGATCAAGTCGGTAAGTGGATAGACAGCGATGCAGCGTAGGATTGAGGCAAAGCAAGATGACTTGGAAAATACTGTCTAATGGGAGAGTGGCCGCTTCCAAGAATGCCTCGGGGGAGCTCTTCGGAGCGAGCTGAGAGCGGATCGAGAAGGACGGCTAGCGACGAGCCTGGGCCCGGAACTACGGAGCGGGAATATGTGGACAGCGCAATAAATCAGACATATGCGCCACTAGCGCAGCCCACAGGACCGAGGCCGAGCCGATTGACACAGCCCAGAACAAGCAAGTCGAGAGCTCTCGAACGACCCCTGGCCGATCCAAATCGGGTGCAGAGAAGTGGAGATCGAGGCGAAAACAGGAAGGTGGGCCTTCCAAGTCAGAGCTCCCGACGCGAAAGGACTGGCTCGTCTCTAACATCCGTACCTGCGTTGCGTTGTGCTACGGAAATCTAGTCGATATTCGATGGCGCGCGTGAGACCCTCATGTGCCCATTTTCGGTGTGCAATAAACGTCTACCCCCCTGTCGTGTCGTTTTCGCTACATAATGACGACAGTGGCTGCACCAAAAGCGGACCAAATTGACAACTATCGCTTTGTACAGCGACTAGAAGCAGCGGTAGTAAGATGTTCGGACGACTCTCAAAAAGATCATTAACATAAGACCACCAGAGTTCTTGTGCGAGGAGGGGAAAAATAAATTATCCGATAGAATTCAAGTATGGTTGGCTTCGAAATTGCAAAAGCGCAGTTTGTTGGTGATCCGCAAATGACAGATCCAAAAGATGAACAGTGGTAGGAGGAGCTCGCGGAGTCAAATCTAATGATAGTACGTGGGTGTCTGTGAGAATTTATCCTAAGATTGAAGGGCGAATAACGCAGGAGGACACTTTTTCGACCGCTCGGTATTGTGCTTTTGATACCGTTTGTGCTTGTCTATCAATGGAAGACTGGTAGGCAGTAAATTTCCAGTCGCCGCGAATTCGCACGGTGCCAGTCGCTTTAGGTGCCCGTGAGATCGGCGTTGCTCAGTTGAAAAGTTGTACAAGTATTAATTCCCTTCGTTTGTAAGCGCTTTAGTCGATCTTTAACTTCAGGCCTTACGGCCTACGGTAGTGTTTGTGCTTTGGTAAATTTGGGCTAGACACTTTCCTTTAACCTGATTGTAGCTTCCAATTTCGTCAGATTCCCCAACTCCTCCACAGGATTGTCATACTTCTATACTGAGAAGGCAAAGCAAGAGGAAGAGAAATATCTGGTTAGGTCATTCATGCATAACGCATACCCGCGCAGTTTCATCAGAAGACACTTGAACTGCAGGGCTAAAAATACCGCACCTGAACCAACAACGAAGGGATAGATCGTTGTGCCTTATGTCAAGAACGTATCAGAAATAACGGTCTGATTTCTCAAACCGTCTCATCTGAGGGTTGCCCACACACCAACCGCCAAATTTAAGGAAATCTTGTCTAAACCGAAAGATAATTTAAAGGTACACTAACGCAGTAATGTTGTTTACAGCATACAATACAAACACTGCGAGAAGAACTATGCAGGCCAAACAGAAAGGAAATTGCTTAGAAGAACAATAGAGCTCGCCGTAACCACTATACATCATCTCTGGCCTGAGAGCATGTTGATCTGAAGGGGCACATGTATGATTAGGACTAAACCGTGATTCTCGTGCGGGGAGAAATGAAAAAAGCAGGGAATTTCCTGTGGCGTGTTTTACTGCAGAACACTCCATAAATCTGTGCATAGACCTAGACCCCCTGTACCAACCACTGAGCAAGAAAGAAATTGCACGGATCAGAAATCACAACATAAGGCAGGAAGCAGCGGTGGCCGAACAACGAACCACCGAGGGTCACATGCTATGAAGCAGAGGCCAATTTCAAACGTCATTTGCCCATAGATCCAGAGTCGATGACGCACTCGATGAGCTTGTACACTAAGCAGTGAGATACTGAGGATGTCACCTCGGCTCGTGACAAAATGTCTGCTGCACAATTCCTCAGGTCGGAGAACAAACGAAAACCAGACCACTAATCGCGGGCTACAAGTGTTCCGACTTCCTTAATAATAAGGTATATTTCTCGTGGTATCGAGAAACTGAGCCCACAATGAGACGGACCATATTTACATTGCAACATGCTCAGGCATACGAAGTTGTCAATTGTTTGGTTTTCACAGGGTTATAAAAGGGATGTCCTTGCGTCAGTTGTTGGAGCACCGTCACATACATTGGCGGCCCACCGTTGTGTTCCTCGATATCAAAGGTGCATTCGACTCGGTGGATAGACATGCACTTTGGGAATGTCTACTCAGTGAAGGTGTACCTGAGAAATATGTAAATATTATCCGAGCATTATACGCGCGTAGCGCGGGCAGAGTGAGGGCTTACGGCAAGCTGTCGTCGCCCTTTAATATCTCCAGCGGTATGAGACAAGGATGCCCGCTGTTCCCTTTCCTCTTCAACTTCGCTATTGATGAAGTCATGGAAATCGCGTTTACAGGACACGACTTAGGTGTGGATCTGCTCCCAGGAGAACGACTTCTTCATTTAAAATATGCTGATGATATTGCCCTAGTCTGTGACAGCTCACAAACGTGCCAAGCGGCACTAAACAGATTAGCACTAGCTGTCCGTCACTTCGGGCTTTGCTTCGCACCCTCGAAGTGCAAAGCGTTCCTCCAAGATTGGTCTGGACCGCCTCCTACGCTGACCCTTGGTGGGGATCAGCTAGAAGTCGTTCAAAAGTTCAACTACCTGGGAAGTTGTATCAGCACCCGTGCGACTGGAGATGAGATCACGAATGGTATAGCAAAAGCTCGGGGCGCTTTTGCTAACCTTCACCACTTATGGCGCCGGCAAGACATCACTATCGCCCTGAAGAGTAGAGTGTATAGTGCAGCGGTACGTTCGACCCGACTGTACGGTTGTGAAACCTGGCCCCTAAGATCGGCGGGCATGAAGAAGCTAGTTACGTTCGACCACCGGTGCCTTCGTACTTTAGCTCACATCTGGTGGGAACACCGCGTGAGCAATGAGCGTGTTAGACGTCTCGTTTGCGGCATAGGAAAAGGAACTGAACCGCTCAGCACCGTTCTTTCACGCACCAGGCTCCGATGTCTCGGCCACGTGTTACGCATGCCAGCCCACCGACTCCCGCGACTTGCGTTGTTTGCACGCCGGGGGTGTGGATGGAAGAACATGAGGGGTGGCCAAGCGATGACTTGGTCCAGCGGAATGAAGGCCCTCACTTCGGATCTGGCATCGGTTGGAGCGTCTCGGCACCCTGGTTGGGGTCCGAAAGACGATGAACACGTTTGGTTGGACACACTTGCTGATATGGCTAGGAGCCGACCTCAGTGGCGTTCGTGCTGTGAGTTTCTTTGTCCCACTCCATCCTTCTTAGCCTCCCCCTCCAACCACGAGCACATTATTTAACCTTATATAATTTTGCATAGTAATTTTTTTGATGCACAGTAGCCGGCTGGTAGCTTACCGGAACGATGTCTATCCGTTACCGGTTGCTCAGCCGGCTTGCACCAGTTGCATTTTTTTGCTCCTTTTTCTATGTATTGCGGCACAGTAGCTGAGGTGTTCCCCACCTCCAGCTAACGTGTAGTATGATGATGATGATGATAAAAGGGATGTTTTTGCGAATATTTTCATTTGGGACTTTGTCGCCGTATGCCACAAGTTCGCGGAGATTCTCATTTGTTTGTTTTCCGTGGAGCTTGGTGGTGCCATGATGACGACGGTTTGATGGGGCGGGGAGTATGAAA
Organism: Dicrocoelium dendriticum; assembly: GCA_944474145.2. Classification (NCBI taxonomy): domain Eukaryota; kingdom Metazoa; phylum Platyhelminthes; class Trematoda; order Plagiorchiida; family Dicrocoeliidae; genus Dicrocoelium; species Dicrocoelium dendriticum. The sequence goes on along the minus strand of OX104065.1, from coordinate 92,614,717 downwards.
AGGATGAAACAGTTAGATTCAGCAATCAAAATCAAATGGGTATTACATAACCTTATTTAATAGACTGGAGTAATACTGTTGGAGCTATTTGTGAGTAGCGTGTCAGGGAGTTGAGAAAATAAGAAAGCTGTCTTAAGAACATCCAACTTATTAGGTAATGCGTCTCTCCAGTCCTCGACGGTAGCCTAGTTATTTGCACACCTGGCTTGTAACAATAAGGTCACCGGTTCACATCCGCTTAGGGGGGGGGGCGTCCTCGTGATTTACTCAACCCTCGCGCGACTGGTGATGTTCGCGTGGCAGGGATGCGCCGTTACGACGTACAGCTGACACATTTATAGTATGTCTATCTAGTCCTTCAAGAGCAGTCTTGGTTGACCTTCCGACATTACATCCACAGGATATTTGTGTGTCTCAGTGCTATCTTGTGCTTGGACAAGGCATTAATCGAGAACACAAAAAGCTTCACCCGTGTAATTTCGAATGTTGGAAGTTGATGTGTTCCAATACTTTGCTTTGTTTTTGCCCTCGATTCGCTTAACCTACTCACACTTTTATGTAACTCTCGCTGGCCCATCTTGTGACCTTGCATTTGATGGGTTGCAATGCGAACCTCTATCGATTTAATTGTACTGCGCATGTGTGCGACATTTTCCTACATACATACGTTCCGGTGCTACTCTGGTCTGATGCTTTTACGGGATACAACAAATTGGCGTCTCGTGTTACCGATGTCTTTGCATGCTACTGCCCCTTCCCCGTTCTGGACTGACTCTGCGGTTACCCCAAATGCAGAATGCTGGGAAGACTGGAAAATTAGTTTTTCAGACTATATTTCTGTGCTCCCGGTTCTCAACGCATCCGTGACGCTGAAAACAGAGGGTACTTTAAAGCTTTTGTTCTTGCACATCGCCTCAGAGGCTCGATGTATATTTGATGCTCTAAACTTGCGGAAGAAACCCACGTTGACAGAGGCTTTATCGGCCCTCGATGAACATTGCGTTGTTCGAGCGAGCACCTAGACTTCTCCCTACCATTTTTCGCAGCTTAAACAAGCATCTGGTGAACCAATGGATTCATTCATTTCGTGTCTTGTTTGTTCTGTTAGAAAGTTTGACTACAATAGTATTCCCAAGAAAAAAGTAGAATAAACCATGCTAATACAACAATTGATTTCTGGTCTCACGGATTCTCGGATCAGAGAGTCTCTTAATGGAGAACGCAGAAAAGCTCACATGGGACAGGGCCTGTGACGTGGCTCGCGCGAAGGTCGCAGTCACGGAACAAAACAACATTTTCCTCGCTAACACAGGAGCTACTGAAATTGACCCTTTGGATTCTACACGCTCTCTGACGCGATCCTTAGTTAGAAATAAGTGTTACCGTTGTGGAAATGCTGAACATCGTGCAAATGATAAGTCATGTCCTGCAAAGAGTGAAATTTGCCGGAATTGCGGTAAGACCGGTCATTTTGCTCTGGTTTGTCGTTCCCTCGCCATTTCTTTAGTTGATTCTACAAATGACTCCAGAGCTTCTCCGGTCACCACTGAACAATCCATCTATAACGTTACTGAATGCGAACATCCACTTTCGTCTCCAACTCAAGAACCCAAACTGCCTTCGCCAGTTATTCGTCGTGTGTTTTTTGAAGTTAGCAACAAAACCATTTGTCTAGACATGGAATTAGATTCCTCACCACCAATTACAGTTTTGCCATGTTGTTTTAACAAACAGCATTTAGGTCAGCTAACTGTATCTTCCACCGCTTACACTTTTTGCAGCCACTCAAATGGTGATGTCCAAATACTCGGTTTTGTAACTGTTTCTATGTTTCTTATAAACATCAGGAAGCAGATAGTTGAAGTTTACGTCTCTAAAACTGATAGTAAGCCTCTATTTGGAGGTAATGCCATGGTCTTATTGAACGTATCACCACGCGTCAGGCGGATGACCATTGCCAGTGTCAAGCTTCATTCGTTAAGCTCCAGTTACCCAAATCTCTTTCTTCCGGATATTGGTAGAGTCCTAAAAGCAATGCACCGCATTCGGTTGAGCGCGGATAACAAATCGTTCAGCATTTCTCAACCTAAGCCCGTTCTTCTGGCCTAGCGAGAAGCGTTGTCGCAATCTTTGAAAAATATAGTCACGGAAGACTTGATAGAACACATACAGTGTTCTGAATGGGTTCATTTACTAGTTGCTGTTTAAAAGAAAGGTGGCTCTATTCGTGCATGCACCGACCTTCGAGCGTTTAATCGGCATATACTTGTGGACAAGTTCCCTCTGCCTTCTATCGACGAGTTGATGGTTAAGCTATCAAACGCCAAACTTTTCTCAAAGCTGAATATTCGCCGTGCATACAAGCACCTGTCACTGACTCCAGATTGCCGATATTTGACTGCTTTCCTTACGCAAGACGGTTTATATCAGTACAAAGTGCTACCAATGGGCCTTAGTAATGCCCCAGCAGCTTGGCATCAATTTATTACACTATCGTTATCAGATCTCAAATGATGTGTTGTGTATATGGATGAAATTTGTGTCTTTGGCAGTAACCCCACCGAACATCAGGAAAACCTTCATAATGTGCTGCATAGACTGAATGAACTGAATCTCCGCCTGAATGCCAACAAATGCCAATTCGCTGTAACGGAGGTCGAGTTTATTGGACATATTATTTCTACCTCGGGTATTAAGCCTAAAGTGCAAAACATCAGAGCCATCCTCGATTGTCCAAAACCATGCAATGTTACACAGAGGAAACCGTTATTGGGTTTGTGTTCTTATTACCTTCGACATTTACCGAATTCCGCGACTGTTGCTGAGCCGTTGCGGAGCTTGGTGCGCCATTACCAGGAGTTTCATTGGGTCACTGAACAAGACAATGCTTACATGACCATACGAGCGGTGATTGAATCCACTCCTATGGTAGCGATCTTCAATGAGCGCTGTCCAAACGTTGTTTCAACGAAAGCTTCAGATGTTGGTTTGGGTGCAATTCTGTCGCAGCTGCGCGAAAGTGAGGAGAAAGTGATTGCGTACACATCACGTACCTTGTCTGATACTGAAAGAAATTATTCCACCGGCGAGAAAGAGGCCTTCACATGCATCTGGACATTTGAGAAATGGCACTTTTATTTATTCGGACGTCGATTTACTTTGCGCATCCATCATTCTGCTCTTACAACGCTACTAAGTCGCGGTAACGAAGACCAAAAGCCGGGACGCTTGAGTCGCCGGTACTCATGTTTATTGAACCATAATTATAAAATAAAATACGTGTCAGGGTGCTTTAACCAACTTCCAGATGCCTTATCGAGACTCACACTGTCCAACTAAGGGGAAAAATGAGGAATTATAGGAGGTAAGAATGATATCGCAGCTCTCAGACGGAATATCTACAATAACAGTTGACATGATACGAAAGCATACTGACAAAGACCCTATCCTAGCGAAGCTTCGGGAGTATATCTACACTTCATGGCCCAGTCGTACCAAGATCCAACCTGAGTTACTTCCATACGGAACGAGCTTTCTACTGTGAGCAACTGCACGATTAGAGGCGAGCAGTTTGTGGTCCCTGCGACCCTTATTCCAATGGTGGTTGCATGTGCGCATGAAGGTCATGCAGGGATTATGCGAACGAGAGGTTGGACACGACAATACTAATGGTGGCAGAAGTTGAATTCCAGCATCGAGGCGGTTACTAGGGGATATTACGCCTGTCAACAATCCGAAAAGATTGCGAGGCCCTTGAATACTCCAGTCTAAACTATCGTGTACCCAATGAATCCATGGGCAAAAGTTTCCATCGATATTATGGGCACGTTTGCCAATGCACCCCCGCAGAAGCGAAACATGCTAGTGTCTACCTGTTTCTACAGCAAATGACCAGTGGCTGTTCTATGCGGGGACGTAACTACAGCCGTCATCATAAAGTGACTCCGTTGTTTGTTTGCAAGGTACGGTTTGCCAGAAGAAATAGTCACTGATAACGGCCCACAGTTTCGAAGTAATGAGTATGCTGAATTCCTAAGGCACAATGGTATCAGACACACGAGGATTGTACTTTCTAATACTGCAGCGAATGAACACGTCGAACGATTTAATCATACTTTAAAAGAATCTCTACAAGCCCTTCGGCTTTTGGGAGAATCCTGGAGGGATGTGTTGGTATCTACATTGGAGGTATACTGAACCACTCCACATACTGCAACGGCGAGGACCCCCTCAGAGCTAATTCTAGGGAGAACAGTTCCAACTCGATTAAATGCAGCCTTTACATCCGAAGAAACCGCAGATCACAGAGAATACGAAAGACGGACTGTTTACCAGGCTAAACATAGACGCGCTGGGAGAACGTATCCTCCAGGGACATTTGTTCGTGTGAGACTACCCAGTTCCCGGAAAGGAGGTAATGTCTTCGGACCGCCGACCCGTGTGGAATCTATGTGCCCACCAGGAATTTATAAGTTGGCTGATTGGACAAAGGTGAAGGCAACACGGCTGCATACAGCGCTTTCCCAACTTGCTATTGAACAGACGAACACACCTACAACACAGCTCTCGGTACAAAGTAATGCAAAATTACGACGTGCCGGTCGGATACGCCGCCCTGTCTACCGATACGCTTTAACGGATAAAACCACATGGCAATTCTCCGGAGTGCTGACATTAAATTGGATCGTTCATGGACATGTAGTGCCTATACTTTTACAAACAGAGAGGGGACAATGTCGTGTTCAAATACTTTGCTTCGATTTTGCCCTCGATTCGCTTAACCTACTCACACTTCTATTTAGCACCCGTTGGCCTATCATGTGATCCCGCATTTGATGGCTTGCAATGCGAACCTTTATCGATTTAATGCTACTGCGCGTGTATGCGACATTCTCCTACATACCTACGTTCCGGTGCTACTCTGGTCTGCTGCTTAACCGGGAAAATACAAAGTACATGTTGACAAGGTTGGAAAGTGATTCACAGTGCTAGCCCTAATTGTTATAATCGAGGCTTCCGTACATAACTACATCAGTGTAAGCGGTAATTTTACCACGCAATTCACAATCTGGATTATGACGCTAGTTAAAAATGGATTATCACAACTCGTTGTTTACCCACTCTATACCCCAAGGTTGGTTGTCAACCCGACATTAGTGTTATGTATTTTGCGAAATGAATAATATGGTTAAATAATTGACTCCTACTACCTATCCGCTCACCCAGTATGTGTGCCATGGTTACATGCCAAACGACATGCTGGGCGGCATCCGGTTTCGGATTTGCCTCTCACTGTGGCCAGCAACAGGACACCTGCACCTACAGAGGGACCATGGGTGGCTTGCGCTGCACCACCCACAGCTCCAACCACACACACCATATCCAGTGTAAACCCGAAGGAATAAGACCGGGAGGCATGCGCATGGGAGCCACGTTTCATCAACGGAGCTGGCCCACACTTCTTCACAGGCAAGAACAAGCAAGCCGCAGTTATGAATCAATCGCACACAATGCGGTGACTGGACCGTAGTCCGCTCCACACTGAGTGCATGGAACCACTCTTCGAGCCTAGCACGACCACAAGGCCCGGGCACCCAGTCCCCTCCGGCAACGACCAACTGTATCCTGAAGCCAGTAAGGACGACGTGGTGGGTACTAGACAGGTAGGCACCTTGTCAACATGCACATCAAGTGCAGCCACACCGGAGATATCGAGCAACAGCCAATCCCTTGAAATGACAAGATGAAGTAAAATAAATCGGATAATGCATACAGATAAGTATACATAACTCTTCAAGCAATAGACGTATAAAATAACTTGATTGCGAAGGAATCCGCGATAAGTTCAAGAGGTCAGAAAATGTATTTTAGGGAAATGACACAAAAGAGAAAATGGTATCCAAATTAACTACAATTTGCTTCAGTGACGTGTGCAAGTTTATAGAAGATAGTACAGGTAGATAATGGTATGAGAAAGAAAAGCATTAGGACAAATTACAAACCCACCACCTGAAATAAAGAGACTTAGCATGTAAGCACGTGGGTAGTAAATCGAATACAGCGTACAGACAAACGCTGCGCCAGTTCTGCCTACGTTCTCAGCAGGACTCGTCGTCGCTGAGTGTGTTCTCGAGTGGCTCCGCTCATGGCTCACTAGGCCTGCCTGACTCAGGCACTCGCGACGGCATTTGCTACAGCACCATGCGCTTGATGTCGATGGAATACAACTCGTCGGCGTCAGTCGGTTCCGCACCTGCCGCTTCTTCTCTGCATGCATAAGGTATTCCTCACGCACTTCGGCAACCAACTTCGTGATCAGATCGCGCCACGCACGCCGCTCAACCACCTTTGATTCCCATGACCTGCAATCAAGATTAGAACGTGAGAGGTTCGCTTTGTTTGCAATGATTCGGAATACCTGTAGCTCGGGTTCGTAATTAACGTTTTGAATCGTTCTCCGAGCTGAGTAATTTAATGTCAAACGTTTCACCACTTCCCTCAGTGGCATCTTCAGCGTACAGCTCCGCAGGGGAAATCTCACGGAAAATGTCGTTGGGACGTAGCGTTTGAAAATAGCCTCGTCGATCTGTGTCCCGTGACCTCTGTTTGTTCGATACTAGCCGTCCAGCTTCACGCTTTCTCAGCTCTAAGTACACGGGATCGAGATCAATGCGGAGGTTCAGGGAATTCTCCGTAGAGAACCATGCCTCGAGGAATTCCCTTCCTTTTCTTGTCCTTCCGTGCGCCAGAATTTTTGTTTTGCCCCAGTTAACATTGTGTCCTTCCTCATCCAGGTGTGCTGAGATCTGTGACGATACATAATGATATCGACACGCACGCTTGTGCTCTTTTATTCTTGTGGATAGTTTTCTCCCCTGAGGGAAGTGGTGAAACGTTTGACATTAAATTACGCAGCTCGGAGAACGATTCAAAACGTTAGGTTCGCTTTGATTATGTCCTGGTAACGTAACTTTGGTTTCCCCACATGCCGCTTCCCAATACTCAGCTGACCAAAATAAGTTGTTTCGGTATCCGCGCCGAATCCACACGGCTCACATGACCTAGCCACCTCAGATGTCTCCGCAAAGATATGCAGTCCAGTGCATACACTCCATTTCGACGCAACACTTCCGTGTTCGCAACTCTGTCGCCCCGTCTGATGCGCAGAATCCGTCACAAACACTGTTGCTAGAACCGTTCGAGATATCGCACATCCCGCCGGTACATCGTCCACGTTTCACTGCCGTATAGAACAACGGACAGCACCATGGATTTGTACACCATCAGCTTTGTGCCAATGGTAAGCTGATGGTTGTTCCACACTTGGTACTCTAGCTTCCCGAATGCCGCCGCTGCTTTCGAGACACGAGTACGCAGCTCACTGTGAATCTGCTGGGCAGTCGACACCACACTCCCAAGGTAGCTGAAGCGGGAGGTGGTTTCCAATACGTCATCACTAGTGCTGATTCGCGGTACCATTTAAAATTGCAACTCCGGTGTAGGCTGAAAGAAACAGACAGTTTTGCTTGTGTTGATAGCGAGCTCGAATTTGGCCGCTGTCAAAGCTAGATCACTAGTCATGTGCTGCAACTCATTCGCGGTATGTGCAAACAACGCACAGTCGTCAGAGAACATATAGTTTTCTGACATAATCGGGTTCTTGCACCGAAACGACGGATTTTCAACAAATCACAAGCAATACGGTGTTCCATACGAACACCGTAAGCATAGGCGGTATCAAAAGCACAAGACATCATGGCCTGACTATATATATTAAGAAGGGCAGGAGCTAAGACACAGCCTTGCTTCACACAAGAGACAACTGCAAAGTCATCCGAGGTCTCTCCATTCAGCTGCACCCTCGCCCGCATACCACTGTACAGACATACCATTAAACTTACAGATTTGCTCGGGCAGCCAAAGTTACCCAACATCAGCCACAATGCCTCGAGGTTCACGGTATCAAATGCCTTGGTGAACTCAATGAAAAGCGAGTACAATGACTGGTGTCGTTGTCTACACTTCCCCTGCAGCTGACGAGCCGCAAACACCATATCTATAGTGCTGCGATTCGAACGGAATCCGCATTGCTCTTCCGCCACGTTAAGTTCCACAACCTGACCGACGTGGTGGTCGAGCAGGATTCGGGCACTCACCTTGCCCCTACAACTCAGTAAACTGATGTCACGATAATTCGTGCAACTTTGTTTGCTCTCTTTGCCTTTGTACATTGGTAGCGATGAGCATCGTTCAGTTCATCAGGCCCCTCCTCCTCAATCTACACGCGTTGCACCAACTGATGCAGCACAGTCACCAAGGTAGGTCCGCCGTGTTACAATACTTCAGGCGCGATCCCGTTGGCACTGGCACACTCGTCGTTTCACATCTGAGCAAGTGCTCTCTGCATCACATCCAGTGTCGGCGTGTTTGCGAGACTCACCTTCACATTGTGTTGCTTCATGCCGTGCAATGTAGGCCAGTTGATCTCTGATCGGTTGTTCAAGAGACAGTCAAAGTGTTTCTGCCAGATTTACATTACGTCTACAATCTGTGTGCAGGTAGCATCTAGACTACCATCTATCATCGTGCTCAGCGGCTCCAATCTTGGTCCATACACTGCCTTAAAGGAGTCACAGAATTCATTGTGTTGGCAGCGTTCCGTATAACCCTCCATCTGCTTCGCCTTCGCCGTGCACCATGCATTTTTACTGCGACGGAGCTATCGGGTCAGTCGCTGTCGAACATTGCGAAACTGACTATTCATCCCCAAGTCACTGCGGTCTGCCACATGTGCAGCAAATGCTGCATTCTTCTCCGACACCAATGCGCCAATCTTCTCATAGCTCTCATCAAAGCAATCAGGCTGATTTCCGTTTGCGCGCCCGATGGTCTCCTCGGCAGCAGCTGTCACATGGTCGCGAATGTGGTGCCACAGATAACCCACTGTGGCTATGCAGTCCACATCACACAGTCTTGCAAGCATCGCCTTAATTGATTTGAAATAAATGAGAATATCCGTAGCTCGGGGTGTGGATTCACTTGGACATTGAAGTCGCTTATGAGGCACTGCGAACCAGGCCCCTGAAGCCGCACTGATGATGTTGCCTAGTCAGGCAACGAAATTTCTACACAACAATCACTCAGCTCGGAGAACAGCTCAAAACCCGCAAGCATCGCCTTCTGCAGCTCAGTACGCTTCAGTATAGTACCGAGGTAGAGAATGCTAAATTTACGCCGGTTCACGGCAGGAGTGCAATACATAGAGTTACGAAAATATATGTACAGTTTAGTCCGTACCAATCAGTGCCACGCTCAGCTCCACGCAGTACACGTGTCAAGCGCACTTCACGCGTATCACACTGACGTACAATGATATAGTCGAGAAGGTGATCGTGACCACTCCGTGGGTGCGTCCAAGTTGCTATATCACTCGCACTCGGTGCAAAACGAGTGTTGGTGATCGTCAGGCCGTAACTAGCATACCGTGAGAGCAACCTGTTATCGCTCGCATTCGCTGAACCAATGCTATGCGGATCGATAACATCTGTCCACGCCGATGCATTACGCCCAACGCGCGCGTTGAAATCATCCAGCAAAAGTAGTCGGTCGCTCCTCAGCACAGATAATATCACGGATAATAGCAGAGCGTAGAATTGTTCACGCATTGCATCAGGATAACGCATGGTCGGAACTTACGTGCTAATAATAGTGGCAAACTTTCTTCTTCCGAATCAATGGCGATCAGTCACCATCTTCGAATATATCCTCACACAGACCTATGTACTATCATTCGATTTGACTCCGCGAGCTCCTCCTACCACTGTTCATCTTTTGGATCTGTCATTTGCGGATCACCAACAAACTGCGCTTTTGCAATTTCGAAGCCAACCATACTTGAATTCTATCGGATAATTTATTTTTCCCCTCCTCGCACAAGAACTCTGGTGGTCTTGTGTTAATGATCTTTTTGAGAGTCGTCCGAACATCTTACTACCGCTGCTTCTAGTCGCTGTACAAAGCGATAGTTGTCAATTTGGTCCGCTTTTGGTGCAGCCACTGTCGTCATTATGTAGCGAAAACGACACGACAGGGGGGTAGACGTTTATTGCACACCGAAAATGGGCACATGAGGGTCTCACGCGCGTCATCGAATATCGACTAGATTTCCGTAGCACAACGCAACACAGGTACGGATGTTAGAGACGAGCCAGTCCTTTCGCGTCGGGAGCTCTGACTTGGAAGGCCCACCTTCCTGTTTTCGCCTCGATCTCCACTTCTCTGCACCCGATTTGGATCGGCCAGCAGTCGTTCGAGAGCTCTCGACTTGCTTGTTCTGGGCTGTGTCAATCGGCTCGGCCTCGGTCCTGTGGGCTGCGCTAGTGGCGCATATGTCTGATTTATTGCGCTGTCCACATATTCCCGCTCCGTAGTTCCGGGCCCAGGCTCGTCGCTAGCCGTCCTTCTCGATCCGCTCTCAGCTCGCTCCGAAGAGCACCCCCGAGACATTCTTGGAAGCGGCCCCTCTACAATTAGACAGTATTTTCCAAGTCATCTTGCTTTGCCTCAATCCTACGCTGCATCGCTGTCTATCCACTTACCGACTTGATCAATAGCACACAGGTCGCCTATCTACCCTAAGGAACGTGTGACTCATCTGGACACGACACGTCTGACCCCTCTGACCTCAAGCCAGCGCCGATCGCCGCGCAACGAAAACTGAAGCGAAGTCATACACGGTGTGTCAGTATCTCTGTCCCCTTGCTACCCCTGTTGTAGTGTACACATCCAGTTACTCCATTCCATCTTGTTAGTGGGGAATCTTTACACCGTATCATCACCATCTGCGGTCATTCTTATTTCGCTGCCGCGTTACTGACCGTGAACACATATATCAGTAGAATTATTCCATGCTAACCTAATGGTAAGTGAGAGATCTACAACATAGATTCTGAACTCTCCTTTTCTATCTACTCCCTTTTGGAATTGGTGCAAATCTCAGTAACAAATTGCACGCCCCAAGTGGATATGGCCCATTCGAAAGTCCTATGTGTAAAAAACCGTTAAGTCTGGTCCAGTCTGCTTTAACTGTCAAAAGGCGTATTATTCGAAGTGTTTAGGGATGAGTGCACTCGAAACTAGACAATGCAGCGGCAAAACCGAAGCATCTTGGTTCTGCGTGGTGTGCAAATCCATCCCTGTTGTTACTTGCGTAATATTCCCAATGAAAAAGTGTGAAAAGTTGGCGAAAACAGTTTATCAAGTGGTGAACGGTAGCAACGCACTGTGAAAGTAAACAATGCTATACTTGAAACTGAATGGAGACCTACCAACTCCGTTAGGGCCAGATGTCCCAACTTCATCATCGCTTCTCAGTCTCCAAGCGCTCCTAGACAAATGACTCCACTAATTGAAAAAGTCGTTTACAACCCACTTGCTTCTACGTTCTCCAAGGGTGTAATAACTAGTAATTCAGTTGACCTACTCGAAACACAAAACTCCAGCAAGCCCACGGTAAAAACATAACTTGACATCCTACGCAGCGGTTGCCTCTAGGAAAAGGCTGTCAAAGACACCTGTGACTCCACTTACCGGAGAGGTCAAAACTGTGCCTCAACATAGATCGCTATCGTCAGTGCGGTTCACAAATCCACAAAAAACAAAAGAACTTAGTGCTCTTAAGTCGCGAACCACAAGGAGGAATCATGGTGCCTTAAGTCTTGTGTGTACTAACGTTCCTGAATCCAAATCCAGACAATAAGGGGTAAATTGATAGATGATCGTAGTCAGTGGGATTCCATCTGTAGTGCCATCAGCATGCACGCTGAACGCACTACGCTGAGACGCATCGCTCGACACCCAAACACCTTACACTATGGTGAGCTTCGACTACTTCGAGTAACACTACGTTCCGCGGAAGAAACTGAATCCATTCTGCTCTCTGCGAATCGACACCACAGAGCATCGAACGGAGTATGTATCTTACCGGATATACCGTGGAAAGAAGGTTCAAAAGATATGAACAATCAACAAGATAGAAAACACGCGCTAAAAACTGTCATAATTCATGGTGTCCCCAGAGTCTCAAGCTTAATCTCCTGAAGAAGTTCAGGAACATGAGCTGGAGCAATGGCGATAAATTCGTGAGGCACTGTCTTTAGAAAATGTCATTGCTACCTCCCTGACCAAAATTTCCGTGTCACCAAATTACAAAGGGTGTGGTCCTAGGTTGCTGAAGTTGATCTTACCGTCTGAGCTAACTTTACAGACAGTTCTAGAGAATTGGGGTAACTTCCGGAACATGCTACCAACGGAAATTCGAGTAAAAACAGCAGGTTTACTACCAGAGGCTACTGGTTACTCACTGGAGAGAACCAACTCAGTGCGAACAGCCGTTAGTGTAGAGTCCTCCATATAGACTAATCTGACAGCCGTCATAGCATCTGGCGAGACACTGCAGGAGGTGAGTGATCATCAGGATAGTGATGAACCTGATTGCATGGTGCAGAGAGTTATTCCAAGTTATTCTCGCTAGCCTAAGACTATTCAAAAACACTAGTAGCAGCCGAACTCAAGAGGGTTGGCCAAGTCTCAAACCTGTTGTCCACATTCACAAACAACCTGCTAACCTATGAATCACTCCTGTTATTATACCAATGCACAAGGTCTTTTAAGCAAACTGACGGAGCTTCGCCTGCGTCAGGCGTTGATGTCAAGGGACCTCGTTATGATAACCGAGACCTGCTTGAACGAAGCGATCACTGATGCAGAAATTGTACTACCTGGGTTGTCTATTCTACGCAACGATCGACCAAGTAGAGAAGGTGGAGTACTACTTTATTATCTCCGCGGACTACACATTGATCTCATGGATGACCCAGAGGTTCAGATTGTCGATGCGCTTTGGTGTCGTCTTCACCTAAGCCCTGTGGACGCACATTTGTTGGGTGTGGTGTATCCCTCTCCGTCGGCTACTTTGGAAATGGACAACCGCCTAGCCTCCACAATGAAGACCATTCTCTCACAGTCGTACAGCCACATTCTCCTGTTTGGTGACTTCAATATTCATACCATAGAAACCCAGCCTGTATCAACGAACACTTCAAAATGGAAGAACAGGAGATTATTAGTGAACTACCACTTTACAACCACGTCCCATTTTCCACAAGATTCAGGAGGTGAAACAAACCTGGTGACTTGGATCTCGTATTCACCAGCGAAGAGCTTATAACCGGAACGGTATCGATAGAGAATCCTTTAGACCGTAGCGATCATGCAACGCTCGTGTTCGATTACATCTATTATGCAGAGTATTCCTCAGGAAACACCGAGGAGTGTCAGCTCATTACAGATTACGGCGCTCTAATCAAACTTATAAATGCTACAAACTGGGCATTTCTAGCAGAACGATCCCCCGATGTCGCCTGGTCTGAATTTGCTCACCGATTCAACACGTTAGTAACTAGTGCTTCTAGGAAAAGGCCTTCGCGAGCGAAGACAGTAAAATCATTCATACGCAGCAGGACACGGAAGTGTATCGTCACGAGGTATTTACTCTGGCCAAGATACAAGGACTCACCGAGTGCTGAGACATGGGAAGTCTACACTATCCAAAGGAATCACTGCGTAAACCTGGCACGCGAAGATAAAATACAGCCCCAACAGCATCTAGCTGAGAAATTCCTTTCAAACCCCAAGCTCCTGTACAGACACGTTAACAATCTCCGCAAATTGCAGCGAGGAATTCCTGCCTTACACACGTTATGTGGACTCGCACAAACCGCAACCGAGGTGGCCAACGCCCTAGGTCAACAATTCGCCCCGAACTTCCAGAGCACGACATCGCCGCATACACTTTTCCCGATCGTTGTACCACCATCAGGACTTAGCCACATTGTGTTTACGAGTGCGGATGTTATGAAAAGGCTAATTGCCCTGCGCGTGCATACCTCTCCCGGCGTTGATAATATTCGTCCAAAAGCGTTGAAATTGGCTGCAGTAAACCTGGTGGACCCACCCTGCAAGTTCTTCCAACGATGATGAGATGCGGGTGCCAACAAAGTGGAAGCAGGGAATCGTCACACCCATCCATAAGGGAGGAAGTCGTACAGGTCCAGCCAACTATCGCCCGATAACACTACTTCCGGTGCTCTCCAAAATCATGGAAGCGATTGTTACCGAAGCGCTCATGAACTACTTGGAAGAACGCAATATCATAGCACAAGAACAACATGGATTTCGCAAGAACCGATTTTGCACTGCAAATTTGCCACTTACTAGATCGAGTTGAACTGAGACCGTCGACAGCAGCGTAGGTGTTGATGCAGTATATTTGGACTTCTCAAAGGCCTTTGACCGTCTGAACCACCGTACCCTCCTTCACAAGCTGCAGTGTTGTGGAATTGGTGACCCAATCCTCGGTTGGATAGGTAACTTCTTGCTTCAGCGACATCTGAATGTAAGAGTTCGCGGCTTCATCTCTGATCCAATGGACGTTAAGTGCGGAGTGCCCCAGGGCTCAGTACTTGGTCATCGACTATTTCTCGCGACAGCAATCACCTCCAATTCCTTACTCTTCGCTGATGATCTCAAGATATGGCGAGCCATTGGAACAACCAGAGACAATGCAGCAATTCAGGACGATCTTGACAGGGTCTACGAATGGTCGATTCAGAATCTGCTTCAGTTCAACGATACGAAGTGCAAGCTGCTTAGCATATGCCATAAAACTACTTTCGAATACAGACTGGGGGAACAAATATTGCAGCGCACTTCAACGGAATGCGATCTAGGCGTGATAGTGCAGGAAGATATGGGCTTTTCCCTTCAAGCCGAGAAAGCCTCCATAAAAGCCAACCGACACCTTGACCTATTGCGGAGGGCATTCGGGCGCTTTGATCCTTCCATCTTTTCTCAGATGTTCAACGCCTACATTCGGCCTCATTCTGAATACGCCATCTACGCCTGGCAGCCATGGTAAAAGCACGAACTTACTGCTATTGAACTGCCACAACGAAAGGCGACCAAGAACGTAAAGGGCCTGTTTCATCTCCCTTACCGATTGAGGCTGAAAACCCTCGGGGCCTACAGTGGACAATATCGACGCCTGCGTGGCGACTTGATAATGACTTTTATGATCCTGAGGAATCCAAACCATTCTTGTCGCCACCTACTAAAGCTGAATCGCAATACCACACTCCGAGGACACCATCTAAAGCTGGCCACACAATACAGCCGGTTGGAATGCCGCCGGAATTTCTTTTCCCGTCGTGTGTGTCAACACTGGAATGCTATTCCCATATACGTTGTTTCTTCCCCAAGCTAACGGTATTCAAAGGACGTCTTGATGATTCGCTTATCCACTTACATTACGCTATATATACAGAGATATCTACGTCAACGAAACGTGAACAAACGGTGCTCATGCTCGGTTTCTGTACTTTACTACTTACACATTGCTGCTGTGGAATATCCTTCGGATATACTACAACTGCGTTCCATAATTACCTCAGTCCAAAAAAGCGGCGCGTTGTCATTTCTTTTGTTCTTAAGACATACCTTCTCCATATTACTCCCCATATTACCCTACAGCAACAATTCAATACGCATTCTAAAATGTTTATATGAATAAGGAGCATCTGAATCACTAGAGGCTCAGATTGACGATTTACACTTATGTTTGCTTTCAATTCAACCATCCTACGGGACTTTAAAGCAATCGCTTTTCTACCTGTCATATATTATTTTTCATTGGTCATTGTCGCTCGCTGATGCCTGTTGGTTCACCCCCGAGCTGGCTATGGAGGTGATCAGATATTGGAAATCTGAACCCATGTTCACGTGGTGCTGAGGCGGCGTTGCCCACCCACTGGAATGTGTACCTAGCACCTGCTTCATGCAACTTACCTTGCTCAGCGAGCCGTTTCACTGAGCGCCGCCATATCGATGTTGCACCGCGCCAATTCCATGGCAACCATTTCAGTGCGTAGCTCGGGGTGCTCACTCGAGTTCCGGTCCAGTAGTGTGCGTACGTTCCAGCACCCGATGCTGAGTGTTTTGCGCGCAGGTATACGATTGCATTGGTGGGAAAACGAACGCGCTGTGGTAGATGTGCTTCGGTGGTTTGCTTGAGGGACTCCACCCGGAGCCTTTGGCTTTATAGCCACAAGGCAGTGGGAGATTTGGAGGTTTGCTTGAGGGAATCAGCCCGGATCATTTGGCTCAATAGTCTGATCCACAAGGCAGTGGGTTGTTTGGAGTTTGTCTTGAGGGACTCTACCCGGAGCCTTTGGCTCAATAGCCTGACCCACAAGACAGTGAGAGCAGATTCAGATCGGGAATGTGATTGCAGAGACAGATTAGTATCTGCTTGACGGCCGTTACACACAGTCTTTGAGGTACTGAAACGATTCATATACGTTTTGCAACCATAATAGGATACGCAACTGCGACCAAGGACAGAAGCAGGTGGGTGTTGTCAGGCTTACACTAATTTGACCAGGGGCTGTCTGGATGATGCAAGCAGTAGCAAACCGTTGAACACCCGGAGGTGCCCTCCCACCGTCAGAGACGATGCGTGGTGCTCGTGCTCTACGCCAATCGAGCTGTGAGATTATAACCCGTAAACCTGTTATCACCTATGGCTAGGTTTTGCGGGAGGAGGGCCATCGACCACTTTCTAACCTCCGAAGAGGATGGCCTAGCATACTGCCAGGGCGCCCACACCTGACAGGAGAACGACTCGGGTCCTCAGCCAAAGCCTTCGATTAAATGAACACCCGAAAGGCGGCGGGTCTAGCACATGGTCACTTCACTGACTTTGGCGGATTGGTGTCCTAAATATTAGCAGGGAGAAAGGTGAAACGCAACTCCCACCCAGCGGTCGCCACAAGGAGGCGTCCAGGACCTGAGCCAATGGCGCAACATTAGGACTCGATACCGTGTGACTCTTTATGTACGGTGGAAAGTACCGTTTGCATTGCTTTTGGACATTGGGTAGGGCGGTTGTTTCCGAACTGATCGAGTATTTGTGAAGTTATGTACATATTGTGGATGTGGACGTTCACAAGGTATGGCACTGAACGTAGATTGTACACAGTATTCAACCATACTGAATGTAACTCTGGTTCGTTCCCTTCACCACAATCCACCACGTTGATTAATTTTGTTCGCGGTTTATGCTGTTCCGGATGCAGCTTGTCTGAGCTTCATACTCGCGCCAATTGACCCAACTTGCCACATCGGCACACTGTTTTCTGGTGTCGACATTCAGACGCGCATTCATGTTGATCACCACATCGGTAGCATGCAAACGGTTTTACGTCCACGGACATCCTTTTCACCAACTGTACACTTCCGGTTGGAGCTGGTAGAGTAAATGCGGACACTTGTTGCCTTAGATGCTCTCTTTGACGGGCTATTGAACAAGCCGTCTTCCAATTAAGCATACTGTCATCCTGTGAGAGGAGTTTTCCTCGGGTATTCATATCTGATATGCCAGCTATCATGCAGTGAGGTAACATTGTTTCTTCGAATTTCGTCGGAGCAACTTCATTGTATCTGCAATCAAGGGTAGACTAGTGTATACGAGCAATGAACTCGATTACACTTTCTTCCGGGTTCTGGCAGTTTGGAAAAATACTAGCTTGCTGTAAACACCCCAGAGAGCACTGAACGTACCCAATGCACTGATTGCAGTTGCACAGACGTCGTCAATCCGGAGTGTGTCGAAGTATCGCTGGCCTTCTTGATGAATCACATGGGAATTGTCGTAGTAGTCTGATCTTGTGTGCTCCAAAAGAGAGACTAGGGGATTCAAGCATAGAAAAATGCACAATGATCTATCATGGATAAAATGCAGGTGCTTGACAAGTACAGTAGGGTGGTTGAAGTGAAAAAACAAAGATCAAATCATAAAGGGATCGTCGGTTTAAGCGACTATAGATTTAACTACACTGATGTATAGCGGTAGTTTGAAATGGGAATAGAATGTGTGCACACAAAGCAATATGGGAAGCGGTTATGAATCACGTAATACGAGAGATGAAATTGATAAGCGAAATGACAACGCTTACCTGTGTGCAGATTTCTTGGGCTGACGGGATATGTAAAGCCAGTTTCTACAGTAGTAGCGTTTAAGAAATTATGCGCTGAAAGTGAAAATGCGCACCCTGATCTGTAGTGCTAGGTTGACGCCCGGATACAGAGGGTTATATGGCGTAATGTAAACGTATGAGTGCATCGTCGAGATGTTTTCTGTATACCGTTAGTGTGGGGGAAGAAACAATGTAAGCGGGGATGGCGTTCCATGGATGGCAGACGCGAACTGAGAAGAAATTCCCGAGAAAATTCAACCGGCTATACTGTATGGTCCGCTTTAGCTGGTATCCTCTCATTGCGATATTGTGATTCAGCTTCAGAAGGTGAGTACAAGCATGGGTTGGATTCCCCAGGATCAAATACATCATTAGCAAATCGCCACGCAGGCGCCGATATTGTCCACTGTAGACGCCAAGGGGTTACAACAGTTGGTAAGGGATGAAACAGACCGTTTACGTTCTTTGTCACCCTTCGTTGTGACAGTTCGAGTGCGGTGAGGTCCTGCTTGTGCCAGGGCTACCAAGCGTGAATGGCGTATACCGAATCGGGCCTTATGCAGGCATTGAGCATATGATAGAGGACTGCAACATCAAAACACCTGAACGCATCCTGCAAAAGGCCAAGCTGTTGGCTGGTTATTTATGACGCCTTCTCAGCCTCACGTGAACGGCCAAGATCCTATTGCACTATCACACCTAGATAGCATTCAGTAGTAGCACTGCAAAGTTTGATCCCCTAGCCTGTGTTTGCAAGTGGTTTGATAGCGCATGCTCAATGTCTTACATTTGGTGGCATTGTAATGAAACACGCTCTGGGTCGCCGATTCCTATGCCCCATCAAAGTCAACCTGAAGCGCTACTTGGTCACTCGTTGTTTCAATGGCTTGCCATATCTTGTGATCATCAGCTAAGGGAAAGTAATTGGAAGTGATCACTCTTTCAGGTTCGTTTGTGCAAATCAGGAATAGGCGTGGATCAAGTGCTGAACCATGTGGCACTCCAAACTGAACATCCGAAAGGTCAGAGATGGCGCTGCGAACTCTCACATTCAGATCTAGTTGAATCAGAAAGTTACCTATCCACTCGAGAACTGGGTTACCGATTCCACAGTCCTGAAGCTTGTGAATGAGGATACGGTGGTTCAGACGGTTGAACACCTTTGAGAAGCCGGGGATGCACAGTTCTTGTGGCCGTGCTAGGCTCGGAGAGTAATTCCATGCAGTCAATGTGGAGCGGACTACGGTCCGGCCACCGCATTGTGTGCGCTTGATTCCTCAAATACAGCGTGCTTGTGTTTGCCAGTGAAGGAGTGTGGGCCGGCTCTGTTGATGAAATGTGGATCCCATCCACATGCCTCCCGGTCTTGTTCCTTCGGGTTTACACTGGATTTGGGGTGTGTGGTTGAAGCTGTGTGTGGTGCAGCGCAAGCCATTCATGGTCCACCTGTAGGCGCAGGCGTCCTGTTGCTGGCCACAGTGACAGACAAATCCGAAACCGGATGCCGCCAACCATGTATGTATGTGTGCCACATGCTGTGGTTGATGTTACATTATTGATGCTTCTTCACCGCAGTTGGGCTAAACCAACTTGCACTTAAACTAGGTCTTTTTAAGCAGGATACATTTCATTCCACTTTATTTGGTTTGTTCTGCCTACCTGAATAATGTTCTATTAACTGGCCACGTTGCTTACGCTAATTGCGCTTGTCTTCGGTAATTTTGTTGCATTTGTAGCATTTTTAAGTAACTTGTGGACATTTCTTACTTATCGCGGATTCGTTGCTAATCAAGTTACTTCATATGGTAATTTAGGGAAGAGTTATACCACCGTATCTGTATGCATTGTTGGATTTATTTTATTTCAGCTTATCGTTTAAAGTGAATGGCTGTTGCTTGATATCCCCGGTGTGGCTGCATTTGATGTGCATGTTGACAAGGTGCCTACCTGTCTAGTACCCACTACCTCGTTCATACTGCCGCCAAGAGACAGTTGGTCGTTGCTGGAGGGGACGGGGTGCAGGGTCCTTGTGGCCGTGCAAGGCTCAAAGAGCGGTTTCATGCACTCAGTGTGGAGCGGACTACGGTCCAGCCACCGTCTTGTGTGAGCTTGATTTCCCAAATACAGCGAGCTTGTGTTTGCCTGTGAAGGAGTGTGGGCCGGCTCCGTTGATGAAATGTGGCTCCCATCCGCACGCCTCCCGGTCTTATTCCTTCGGGTTTACACTAGATATGGGAGGTGTGCTTGGAGCTGTGGGTGGTGCAGCGCAATCCACCCATGGTCCCTCTACAGGCGCAGCGTCCTATGGCTGGCCACAGTGACAGGCAAATCCGAAACCGGATGCCGCCAACCAGAACCCCCTGTATCGAAAACAAGTCTGCACAGAGCATGGTGTACTCAACATCTGACATTGCTTCTCCACATGTGTTCACTGGCGACACGATAAGCTTGACGTGTGTGTGTGTGTGTGTGTGTGTGTGTGTATGTGTGTGAATGTCCATCCACATGAGTGGATTATGGTCTGACCTTTAGTGCGCAAGTAACAGACCCCTTCCGATACAGGTTGCCAATTGAATATTCTGTATCTACGGTTGAAGTGTTACGAACCAGCGCACTCACATCGGCCGATTGACAGCAACCAACAAAACGGTCACTTTTCCACGTTTGGCATATTTCCGTTCCCGTGCCGGACACTTCGCGATCGCTCGGATGTCACGCAGTGCGAAATTTGCAGATGGCCTCTCCTACGTTTCTGACCTTCATGGTTTTGCCCTCGTAAACGGTGCAAAATTCTGCGTCAGTAGTGAGTGTCATTTGTTGATATTGATAGGTGGTCGACTACTAACGGCTGCATATGTCGATGTAATGATGGGGCGATAATTTGCGTTTCGCAAAATCCGCTTTGTAGTACCTTCGTCGATGATTCCTAAAACTATCCGGTCACGTAGGTTTTCGCTCATATTTTTGCAGAAGTTGCAGAGCAAGACAAAAGTCTTCAGTTCAGTGACGTACGCCTTGACAGATGTATTTGAGTGTCTGCTTCGCGGAAATGGTTAATATTAATAATAATAATAATAATAATAATAATAATAATAAAGGTTTATTCCTCAGCCGTGCGAGGCACAGACCAATTGGGTGGTCTTATGAACGTGTACAACGTGATCGCATAATATAGTTAATTATTTGTCTTTTGATCAATGGTTCTCTTATGGGTTTTTGAAATGATTAGCAGTTTGGACAAAATAGAAAGATAAAGATTAATAAATAAATAAATATTCTATTCTCGACAAAGCGACGTACGCCTTTTGGGCATGCTCAGCATAGTGAAATATTGTACATGATAGCATAAGTAGCAGGACCATGAGCGGGAGTAGTACAGACCTAGTCAGTAGTGTGAACCCACATGGCCCAAAGTTTGTGTAGTCTATCCTCACGGAATGTGATGTAGAGACAATAATTAGATCATTAATAGGGAGTATGTTGGTGAGAAACTAGTCCGATGAGGTTGTGTACACAGTGCGGGTCAGGTGAGTGAAGCATGAGGAAAAAACCTGCGAAAATCTTGCAAGAATAGTGGCATGTCACTGATCAGATATGTAGGCGTAGTCGTACGAGAGCAGATATATGCACAGAATTTGTGAAATTGGTATCGGTCAACTTGCCAATGCGTGTTTGGGGCAGTGACTTTATTGAGTGGCGAGTCACATCCGCCACGTCGTAGTGTTGTTAAACAGACATTTGTGGCTTTTTGTAGGGAGAAAGCTTGCCAGGCGAAAACTCACCACGTCCTGAAACATTGCCTTCGCAAAATGCATAACCTTTACAATCACTGTTTTCAAATCATCGGGATCTTTGTCTTCGTCATGGTGCAATGTCTCTAGCACACGGCGCGCGTCATCCCTAGCTGCGTGTCGGAACATAGCCAAGCGATACGCTATCGGTTGCACGTCCAAGCGCACCAGTGTGCAGAAATTCATCCATATGCTGCTCTATAAACACTAACTACTTGCCAAGATCCGTGTATCCATGTTCGATGGGACATGCTTGTGAATAGATGCTTGTGATCCAAGCGGCATCCGATTGCGGCTGGCAGGGTTCGTCTTGGTCTTCTGTGACACGATATTGCAGAACTCAGTCCTTCAGGGACAAGCGTTTACTAATATAATGTCAACTCGACGAAAAGTACAGAATGTCTAGCAAGCCGCACTCCTGGATATAAACCGTCTGTTCACATCCATAACTAACGACCATTATGAGCCGATGAGGTTCCTCCTTTGACTCGGTTAAACAAACAGTGAGTGATCCTCACGAACGTCGGCCAATCTGTGTCCAGTGATCAAAGCCGTTAGTTGCGTCACCCATTGGTTGTATAGCTAGATCATTCGATTCATCAGTTCATCCTCAGAGAACACCCCCATCACAGTCTCTAGGCTTAATTTAAACTGTATTGCACGTGAATCATACCCGAGTTCAGCATTTTAATACATTGGATTTTATTCTTGTTTATATCTTCCGATCGTCCATCGCACACTGATGCTACCTACTGACCACTCGCTCTCTGCATGAGTCACGCCATACACTACTGTCTGCCTCTGCTTACCTGCCGTCCATCATTTGTAGCCTTTGTCAATACACGCTGGGTCCAGACGATCTGACGTTGTTCTCCACTTCCGTACTCGGCATGCCTCTTACGTGTCACTTCATGTGGCTAGCATCTGAGTAGGACCGCACAAAACATACGTCATTGTAAATCGCGTTATTTGTGTCCACCCAGCGCTGCTGTCTGCTTTAGTGAAAAGGTATTTACTTTTATTTTATTAGATCTAATCGGACATTGAGTTGTACAAATGATTAGACACTTCATCCTGCATTAACTCCTAATATTGTGCGTACTTTTATTACTCAGACAACGGAGCTGACTTTTTGAAGACGCAGAATATGACACATTGATGTGTTACTCTTGGCTATGCTTTTTTTCGTCATCCAAATTCAATTGTTCCTATTTCATCCCTACCTAAACCCCAACCGGCGATAACACTGTATGCATGTTCATGTGTACATGCACAAGTACCATCCATCCCTTTGTGGACACGGTTTCTCGGTAAAACGAGAATCATACATTTTCACTAGAACTGAGTAAGATAAGCATCCTCATTGGAAGGTTGGATAGATAACCGCAGATGATAAGGACAGTAGCATCTCGGCTCTACCTGGTGCTCTCAGTGACGTTAGTAGATGTGGTTTAAGGAAATACTTTGTACCGGAGGCCAGTTCGACTGCTGTACATAAGTAAATCTGAGCAAGCCAGCTCAAGTTTGATCATCGCAAATAGAAACGGATGGTGATTTTGAGTTCCTATCGTGTTTTTGCATAGATGCCTTTGTTAACGGTAATCGTACAGATAGTCTTATCTAAAACCTATAGTGAGGAAACAAACGCGTCCGATTACTTGTGAAAGAAAATTCAGCCTAACCATTAGTCAGTACTCAGTTCCTAAAACGTTGTTGTCATGACTTAGCAACTCGCAATGTTCGTGATTGCTGTCGTTCAGCATTCGTTGCGTCTTTGTTAAGGCAACAGAAATCTGCCCTTTTGGCATCTACAATGTCCTCGTAATTTGAGGTATGTGGTATCGTAACAGATAATTCTGATCCTATAGGTACAATTTAATCACCTTTGGATTGCACGCTGCTCGTTCCTGTCCCCTAGTCCACGGCCCTGTTTACCGATATCCGCCTCATCACTTTACCCCTCGTTGATTTGTAACGCCGACATTTACCCTCCCTCACTCCACTCGTGTTTATCTGTTTGTAACCCATAAAGAACACAGTATACTTCATTACGCGCCCCCGTCTCTGGTGGTTGTTAGCCCTATAGTAGTTATCTTGTAACGATAGCGGTAGAAACTCGAAGCCGCACAGAATTGAATGATCAAGATTCCATTAGGACATTGCCACTCTAGTTCACGCCAGTGCAAAATACTGTGAGGCTCTCAGTTGATGTAGTAATGAACGGTGCCAATGCGTTCGTTTTCGATCCCAATTCAGGGTTGAGGCGGTACTGACCTTATCATCTGCGGTTATCCGTCCCAGATTCCAATGGAGGTGATCACCTACCTCTGGTCTAGTGAAAGGTAGGTTTCTAGCGTTACCGAGAAATCGTGCTTTCAAAGGGATGTGTCTTATTTATACATGCACACGCATGCAGAGCTGTCAATGATCGCGGCTCATACAAGGATGAAATATAGACATCATGAGAAAAATCTTCCTTTGAGGCTGGCACTAGCCTTCTGCACCAGTTCACGGGAATTCTCAGACATGTGGCTACGGTGCATATCGAAGGAATTGTTGAGCAGAACTCACGTACTGGTTGTGAGGAGAACCAATGCGGATACCAATTAGTCATAAGTGAGAATTCTAGCGGACTCAAAATGTATTGTATAGAGCAGTAAAGAACTAGAATCAAATTAGCAAAAGCACATAGCAAGGTAGCGCACAACTAACGAGTTATTCGAAAGTAAACCGGACGTACCATCAATGAAACAAAGGAACGATCGGAAGATACAAACAAGAATAAAATCCCACGTCACAAAATACTGAGAGTGTGGATGTTTCATGTTCACTAAAGGGGTTTTCCACTAGAAGGCTGAATGAGGGAAGCCTTCAATAGATATGTCAGGTAGGGGGACAACGTGAGGATGGGAAAGTAAGTTAGTAACTGTAGTGGGTTCAGGGAGATAGAGGGGGTTCGCGGAGTTCGCTGGGTCCAGACTACTTTGTTTTTATTAGTTGCATCTAGAGTGAAGTGCATCGTTGGTGGGCCGTCGGACAGCAAAAAATACTGACTAGTCCATAATAATGGCCGACAGGGCATTTCCTCCGCTCCATAGCCGACGGAACGCTTGGGAGGTGTCACTCCCCAATCACACCCGAGTCCAAGGCGATGACCATCCTCGTCCCACGAAGAATCCTGGATGTCGTCTCTGGGGAACCGTTCGTCAGAGCTCGTGGGCCACGCTAGCCGTTGTCACTCCAGTAGTGGGGTGGCGGTCGCTTGGAGCCAAGATAATGGAGTCAGAGGCTTTAGGCAAGTCGGTCAGGAGATTTCGCGGCTTCTCGGGTGACATGTTTTCTGGAATGTAAAACTCGGGGAGGGTAGAAGGTGGTCGGGACAGACGGTGTGATGCCGCATAGAAAACGAAGCAAGTATACAAAACAAAAATTCGTACACTTTTTGTATATCTATAAAGATATTGGGTTATTTTTGTCATTTTGCAAAACGTTTGTGAATAAAGCATACGAGTACCATAAAAAGGTGGAAAATACACACGTGAAGCAATACAGCAAACATCAAAATCTGAAAAGTGGACTGGACGTTTAACCTGTCTCTCGCGTGGGTCATTTGCCTGGGGTTGATGCTGTGTTGGCGGAGAGTCAAGGATAACAAAGGGATGTAGGGTGCTTGGTGCGGAAGATGCAGGCGCGAGTGAATTTAGTTGTGCGGCTGTAACAAGTGAGGTTGGAGACGGGTCTTCGAAGAATGAAACCTTGAGACTCTCGAAGGACACCACTGTTCGGTGACCATTCTGACCTGAGTGCTTAGGAGTTCGTTGGAGAACTGTGAAGGAACCGATGTATGAAGCTGAAGTAGGCGACGCACTGCATCTGTGCAGAGGAAGATGTGAGTGCATCTAGTGAGTCCACTGTGCATTCGCAAATCCCTGTTCTGCTCATGAGGTGACGTTGGACGCAATAGACGTGTGCGTTGAGAGAAGGACGATGCGAATTTTTCCGGTGGCATACACAATGGGGCGGGGGTGCAATGGACTCTCCTAAAACTTAAGTGTTGTGCTGCAGACCAGCTCTGCTGGTGCGTACTGCATGTTAGCTTTGATGCTGCTGCGGATACCCAGAAGTACCAACGAAACGTTTCCGCTCCAGTCAGCGTCAGAAGGTTGCCGGACCCAAGATGTATCACACAGAGCAAGGTAGCGCGCGACTAACAGGTAATCCGAAAATGAACCAGATGCGCCGTCAGTAAAACAAATGGACGATCGGAAGATATAAACACGAATAAAATCCAAGAGCACAAAGTGCTGTAAGCGTAAATGTTTCATTTTCACTTTAGAACCATGATGACGCCAGGTTCATGAAAAGAGAGGAAAAGTTGGATCCGTCAACGTAAACCAGACAAACAATACACAATCATGGATGAAGAGCAGCATAAAGGCTGAAGTTATACAGGCAATTTGCTTGGATATGAGGAAGACCCTATACTTTGAGAAATTGAACATGGATGATGAAAAAATGGGACAGATAATACATCAATGTGACAGTTTCTGAGTTTTCAAAGAGTCAACTGCGTCAGCTGAGTAATGTGGTTATGTGCAAAGGAAGGAGTTAAAGTAGAGTGAAGTTTTTGTTCAGTCCTATATCAAGAAATCAACCGCTCTTATTAATAACCAATCGAACTCGCGTGATAGGCATTTGTTTAGCCAAATGTATTCCTTTAAGCAGCCGCATCGCGGCCAGTACCAAGAAGGTGTATGCCGCCTTTGGAGTCTGCAACAATCCATGGGGATGGCAACACTAGCTTAGGACACAAAGGTTGGCTTGATCAAGATAAAAGGAGATCAGTGCCATCTCTGGCATCCAAGTTTAGGCTACACTTGGTGACGATATCGGGAAGATGCTTTTCTTGTCACCACTGTTTACTGCGATAAGAACCGTCAGACTAATTCCAAGGATCATAGGCGGAGCAAGTGGACACTGACTTAATCAAGTTCAAGTTGCACACCTCGATGAGAAATGTGTGCACTAGATGCACCGATCAGGATTGGTTCGGTCTGGTGCGAAAGAGACAGAAAACTGCCACATGTTATTCAAAAGATTATGGCATCGGCATTGGCAACCTGAATGCAAAACGCGAGTCAATGGAAGTAAAGTGCTGATCCAAAACCGAAAGTAGTTAACCAGTAAAACGGGTAAAAGCTGCAAGTCGACACACCTTCTTTTAAATTAAAATGGCTTCTTGGTTAGCGAACAATAGATTCCAATCGATATGCTATGCTATGTTTATCGGAGCTGTGAAATAAATGCGAGCAGTGACCATATCTGCTTGCAACACAATGCAGTAATGACAAAAACCTGCAATGAACAAGAAATGCACTCTCAGTATTTTACAACACCGGATTTTGTTGGTGCTTGTATCTTCTGAAGGTCCATTTGTTTTACTAATTACACATCCACTAAAACTTTCGGCCCGGTGAGTCGTGCGCTACGTTTCTCCGCGGTCTTGCTCATTCGTTTTCCATTACTTGTATCCTGTACTATATACGTTGGGTCCAGGTGCCTCTATCTTCTCAAGCCTTCCGTATCAGGATGAATTGGTAGCATTCTCCGTGAACGGCAATCGGAGGTTAGAGTTCGAACGTCTTTGTCCGACCTGATTCGAGTGGAACGTGGTATAAAGCAAAGTCCGGCGCTTGGGGGTCGACAGTTCATAGTTGTCATTAACAATCTAGCCAGAGTTATCACCACAAAATGTTTACACTTCATGAACAACGTTAAGATGTGGCCGGAAATAAAGGGTTTGAACGACAACGAGATCTCCTAGCGCGACCTGTATGATGCCTAAAATTGGGCGGCGACGAACGCGCTGCCATTTGATGTGGACAAGTGCCTGCGTTTTCTACCTCCACCAACGACAGACCTACATCTACAGCCGCTGAGCGCATGATCTGCAGAAAAGCTCTCATGAACGTGACCTGTTGTTCCAGACAGTCAGAGTTCACTGCAAAAAGATCTAACTAGCATCTTGGTCTCTTGCAGAGGGCACTCGGGAGTTCGGATTCATGTCCAATGGCTACTTGCGTCCCCACGTCAAATTTGTAATCCAGGCTTAGAAATCTTGGCTAAACCGGAAACTTTAAGTGCTCGAATCTCCCCGAAGTCGAGCAACGAAAGTTGTCAAGGATTTACACCCCCTTCCGTACCAGCAACGTGTGAAGACACTCGGAGTGTTCAGCGGACGCTACCGATGACTACGTATGGACCTCATATTTGTTCATCAAATACTGAGCGTCCCCAGTCACGTATGCCGCCAACTTTGGAAACACGGCCAAAACGCCAACCTCAGCGGCAATAGTCTGAAACTGAGTCAATAATACAGTCGTCTCGATTGTCAACGAAGTTGCTTCCCTGTCCGGGTCTCCAACTCAGGAAATATCCTCTAAACGCAGTTGTTTGTAACCCCACCTTAGATATTTTCAAAAAACGATTGGATATCGCATTGAGCTCTAAACATATTGTTACTTGAACGGATATTCTGAGATACGTTCAGGTTGACTGACATCTTTTTAACTATAAACCAGTGATGCAGGTAAATCTGTACAGACGGGTAGGCAATCCGGTTGCTAATTGCTATAAGCATTAACTTGTTATTTCGCACAGTGGCATCTAACTCCAACAATCCTATTTCTCTGTGCCACGGCTATCACCTCACCCATGCTAAGCTTATTTGATCCATTCAGGCAGTATTCGATTTTGTAATTTTTTTCATTGCCAATCTACGGCTGAATATTCACTCGTTCTGCGTGTATAAAGCACTTCCTTGACTAGTAAAACCTACAGGACATTTTAAGTCTATGCATTTTGCCGGTCATAAACCACTGTAGTTGGCACCTCGTTTGCGTGTCATCGCTACCGACTAGTATAGGAGACGCACCCAACAATTGGTGACCCCGGCTCGGAACATAACATCCGCTCAAGCCTTCCTTGAGACCTTTTTGACTTCATTCACAACGGGCTCATCAAACGAAGGGGTGTGATCCCGTG
>OX104065.1:92526967-92585486 GCA_944474145.2 Dicrocoelium dendriticum | reverse complement strand
GTGTCGAACACGGTCTGCCGAAACTCGCGTGGGATGACTGGGCGCGGCATGCCCAAAGATAAATCTCAAAATATAGTGACGTCTGATGATGTCAGCGGAACGGGTCGTATGTCCAATGAGGGAGACCTGCGTAGTAGATCAACCTCAGGATCGTTGAATTGCGCTGTGACTAAGGCTGCCAAGTCGATAGCAGTGCCGGCGTCAGTGCAGATAGCTTGGATGCGGGAAGTGCATCGGCGACGGCGTTGTGCACACCCTGAGACATGCGCTATATCGGTCCTAAACTGAGTAAAATAGTCAAGGTGGCGCGACTCTCTAGGAGAGTATCGGTCGGTAGTCGAGCTGAGCACGTAAGTCAGGGGTCTGTGGTCGGTGAAGACGGCAAAGGAGCGGCCTTCTAGGACGCGTCGAAAGTGACGTATCGCCACATATACGGCTAGTAGTTCTCTACCGAACGTGCTGTAGCGAGATTCGGTAGGTTCTAGGCGTTTGGAGAAAAACGCTAAGGGCTGCCACGTGTCGGCTACTCGTTGCTGCAAAACAGCGCCGATGCCACGGCCGAGATGTCAGTACTGAGGGACAGTGGGGCGGCCGGATCGTGATGCGCTATAGAAGCTGTGTTGGCGATAGCCTCTTTTAGCGACTTAAAAGCAGCGCGCGCTGCGGCAGCAAATTCGAATTTCTTGAGTTGCCCTCGGAGAAGGTCCGTGAGGGTTTGCATCAGCGAGGCGCAGTTGGGTATGAACCGTCGGTAAAAGTTGACAAGCCCATAAAAACGCCTGAGCTGTTTGAAAGAATGAGGCTCGGGGTAATCGATGATGGCTTGAATTTTATCCTGCAGTGGCAAGACGCCTGCAGAGGAGATACGATGGCCGAGGTAGTTTACTGAGTCGACACCAAACAAACACTTTTCTACGTTGATCGTCACCCCGTGTTGAGATAAACGATCAAAAAGTGTCCGTACGTGGCGCATGTGCTCTTCTGGTGAAGAGCTCGCGATTAAAATGCCGTCGAGATAAGCGTAAGCGAAGTCTAAACCGCGACAAACTTGGTCGATGAAACGCTGAAAAGTTTGCGCGGCATTCTTTAGACCAAATGGCATGCACAGAAACTCGAACAAACCAAATGGAGTCGTCACGGCAGTTTTAGCGTTGTCCGCTTCGGCTACCGGAATTTGATTGCATGCGCGTACCAAGTTGATTTTGCTAAAGATATTTTTACCCGCCAAACTGGCGGTGAAATCCACTATGTGTGGGATCGGGTAGCGATCAGGCGTGGTAACCGTATTCAAGGTTCGATAGTCGCTGCAATGAAGCCAGTCCCCCATGACCTTCTTCGGGACCATGTGCAGAGGCGACGCCCATGGGCTGTTGGACGGTCTGACGATACCGACCTGAAGCATGTGGTCGAATTCAGCTCGTGCTGCACGTGATCTGTCAGGAGCAAGCCGTCTTGGTCGTGCGCTAACTGGTTGACCACGCGTGACTATGTGGTGAGCGACTTCTGTCGTGACTGGCGGAAGCTCTGCAGTTGGTCGTACCAGTCGTGGGTATTCAGACAGTAGGTTCGCATAATCTGATGGTACATCGGTGATTCGAAAAACGGGACTGATTATCGGGGCGTCCGTAAGAACGCCTTCAACCCCTAGTTTAGTACGGTCGTCTGAAATTCTGTGGCGACCAGCATCAACAAGCAACCCAAAATGTCGGAGGAAGTCGATACCGATAATTGCGAAGGGTACAGACGCAACCATGAAGACCCACAGAAAATCTCGGCGAAGATTGAGGTTCAGGTTCATCATGCGCTGACCGAATGAAGCTACCGGAGAACCGTTGGCCGCACGCAAATTGTACGTAGGCTCTGAGTGCTTGTCGTTAGCGGTCTCTGGGATGAAGCTGACTTCCGCTCCCGTGTCGAAGAGGAACGTGATGGAAGAACGTCGATCCTTAACGTAAAACAGGCGATTTGCTTGGTTATTGACGGATACGCTTGTCGTGCTAATACGCGGGCTATTCGCTTTCCTTGAAGCATCTGGGTCGTGCCTAATGCAGGGAGCCCGACAACGTCTAGCTCTTCCACCGTATTGACAGTGATACCAACATATTTCTTCGACGGCTTCGGTATTATCGGACTGAGAACGTGCAGGGAAAATGTTGCGCTTTCGTGCCAAACGAGACGTACTCGGTGCAGGCACAGATGAGCCACAATGTACGGTAGCCAAAACGTGGTCAGCATTTGACCGTGGCACACGCCGCTCGAAGCCTTCATTGCTGCTGTCCTGCTGCGAAGTAGCGCAATTTTCTCGTCTTTAGGGTCAGATCGGCCTGACGACTTGGAGCAAATATGGGATTCGGTTTTCATCGGTGAGAATACGTCACCGGAGCTACTGGTCATCTGATGCGGAAAACGTTCGAACGCAGCGTCTGCCTTAGTAGCTAATTCTTTCAGGGGTGTATCTATAAACATGGACCGCATTACCGGCAATGGCTCTGGGAGACGTGCAAACCACAGCTCCTTTATCCCTTCTACGCTCAAGAATAAGGGACCAGCGATGCGCAAAGTAGAATGTCCTCAACCAGCGTCACAACCGACGAAGGAAGGCATGGGACGAGCTGATTGTACATCGGACGGTCCGCCGTAATGCCCTTATTTTCCAGTTCGAGGTCGAACATCGTAAACCGAACCTCTGGGCTGTGTTCCATGAAACTTGGAATAGCCAAATTGAGCATGTTTACGCTGCGAAACGACTCAGATGCCACACTCGAAATGTGAGTCAAAAAGATAAAAGAGGGACAAAAACACGATAAAAGTACTAAAATTACGCAGGAAACAAATGAATCCAGGTATATAATCGAGAAAAAAGAACAAACTCACCAAAAAATACAAACGAGGAAAAAAGGTTGAATTCGCGCGTACGAATCGCGGTCACCAATTTGCGGGACTAGTTAATACTAGTCCGATACGGTGCGCGAAATTAAGCGCGGATATCAGAAGGCAATTGGACTCGGACACAGCGGACTGTATTCGAAGGGCTACAAGAAGACGCGGACGGATGAAGCGAGACAAGAGCGAACACGTGAGCGTGGGAACTTACAAGGCGGTCGAGTGTCGAGCCGGTTGTAAGGAAGATTAAAACAAGAAGGAATAATGTACAATCGGTCAACAATTAAATTGTACATGAAAGACAGCAGTTCTTTTTGGGCACTACATTGCGCTAAGTACAAGCACTTCATACTTCGGCTTCCTCAGGGGATATTCTCGCAAGTGAGAGACATAATATCCTGCACCCTTCCTGAAGATACTTGTGAGACCCTTGAGCAGGCTGTTGTTCAGCGAACCACATTTGCAGACAAGGTTCATTTGTATTAACTATTTAAGGATCTGTAACAGATACGAATGCCTCCGTCTTTGTTGCGCGGAATGCAACAGCTCCTTGGCACATCCAACATGGACGTTCGGATTCTCTGTGAGATGTAGATGCAACACCTACCGGAAGGCACACAGGCTATCCTATGGTTGGCAAACGACCTGTCACTAGCAGCTGACATAACAGACCGCGTCATCGAACGACACCAGCCAGCGACTGGATCAAGATTTACCTAACTTAACACCGTCGTAATCCCAGCGACACCCGCGACTAGCGAGCCATTGGCAATGGACACACTATTGTCACAAAAAGCGTCGAGTAGCTAGCTCATCCTAGACCCTAGGCACCGAAATCGTTCTAGATCACCGCCCCTTTGCCCGAAATCCAATGCTTTAGGTTACCGCTCTATTATTTGCGTTTCGGTAACAGAGCCCATAAATGCGAACAGCCATGCATTTTCTCAGCTGTTAAGCAGGGATACTTCGCTTTCCTCGATACAGCACATAGCTTTTACTGACCATAAGGATGATATCTCCAACGTAGCTCTCCTCGTTCAATCTGAACCGCCTTCTCTTCCTCTTACAACTGATGCTTCAGATGTCGCGGTAGAAACTGTTCTTCAACAACACGCTGGTTGGCAATAGCAATCTCTCGCTCGCTTCTCCAAACGCCTGCAACCATCGGAATCCCGCTATAGTACGTTTGGCAGAGAACTGCTTGCCATTTGCTTAGCCATTCGCCACTTCCGGCACACACTCGGTCGCACGTGCACCACTACACTTACCACGAGCCCCTCATCTTCACCTCCAACTCTGACAAATACTCACCACGGGAAACCGGATACCTAGACTTTGTCACGCAGTTCACTGATAACCTACTGGAACGTTCACTAGTCGAACGTTGAATGACGCGTAGCCAATGATCCCCAAAACAGAACAAGGTTGGATCGCAACAACTACGGTATTATTAAAATAGGGTCAAGCAAATTGGGAAAACCTCAACTGTTCAAGATCCCAGCGCATCACTGCCAACAACAAGTTGCAATTAAACGGACGGGGAGGAATTTGCTGTTTAAACCAGATAGACAGAGGGTAAGTGAACACATTTCAGTTCAGTTCAGTTGATCTGTGTATCGCCGTCAACAATAAAATGCATCCACACAACAGGGGAGGATGTTCAAACCAGACAGCCAGAGGACAAGTGAACACACCATAGACGTGTGAAAGTAGTGGCAAAGGAACTGGCCACTCACTGATGGTCCAATCACAGTGAGAAAAGAGAGTGGTTAACAGACGGCATACCTACAAGTATACAGGATGTCACATTTGATGACCTGAGCATCACTCAGAGAAAGTGATAGCTTTTACAACATCATGGAGATAGCGACATCATACCTAGTGCATAGGACGCCTGTAACCGAGGTAACAAAATTAAATGGGGTCAAATATCGTTAGTGAGGAAATGAGAGTGTACATCAGGTGTGAACCACTGAACACGGGTGTGAGCGCACAGAGAATTGAAGTTAATACGGTAAGTACATGTGAGGAGGTATGAGGGTGATCATATTATCCAGGTCTTTTGAGGACATGGTTCGGTGCACAAGCAGTTTTCGCAACCACGATGAGAGGTCATTTGAATGATCGCGAAAGTACAGTCCAAGTGTTAACCGAGAGCAAGTTGTAAATGAATTTTCCAATTATGCAAAACTGTTACACATACGTTATGGCTCCACTGTCGATAATTTCGTCGCCAACGCTCCCTCACGCGTTAACCTTGTTTTCCAGTCTCTGCCTACTGTAGACCTAGTCGCCATGACGTCGACTCCGGTCAAAGATGGACTTCCCACGCACACTGCATGTGTAACCCGCTCCTCTCCAAACTACGGGGGGAACTATCTTCTGGGACACTTCCACGTGTCCTCCTAGACCCATCGCGTCATTCTCTTTCAGATACACACCACTCACTATCACATCCCGGTATCCTTGTATCATTACAAATGATCACTGAACGTTTCGTTTGACCAAGAGAGACAGAGATGTCCGTACATAGGCTAGCGCTTGACTTCAATCCTAACCCTCCAAAGTACATCGGCATACCCGCAGCCCTCTTGGCTCATTCACTGTCCCAGACTCTCGGTTAGCACATGTACATTATTACATGGTATGGCCTTTACCACATTCATACGTATTCGTATACATACTGACGTGTCGACCGTTTCACCAGAAGGTCAGATTCCATTCCGGTACCAAACAGCACAGCTTAGACTGTTATCCGGGGTTCCTTGAATCGTTGGGTCTCATACTATAGGTGCCAATCTACCACCAAAACCGACTGTGGAACGCCTTTCGATTTTCACAATTCGACACGTTCTACATTCTCCGGTTACTGTTGTATTTATACAACAGCATATCATCCAGCAGTCAACTGATTAGCTGAACGCTTCCAAAGACAGATTAAAGCTTCACTATGCGCCTCCTCAGATCTTAACTAGAGCGAAAACGTTTCGCTCGTATCCTTAGGCATTCGCAATAGCATCAAAGCTGACCTACAGTGCGCACCACAGTTGTTTTACGACACTACATTAAAGTTACCGGGAGAATTCACTTCCCCTCCCACATCGTCGTGTATGCTCTCATCGAAATTTGCGTCCCCCTCAAACAAAGCGTGTGTTCACTACGCTCGACTCCCCCTCGTGAGCAGACCAGAGATATGCAAAGACACAGCGAACTCTAGTTGCACTCACGTCTTTCTTTGCATTGATGCAATGCAGTGCCTTCTCCAACCTCCCTACACTGGCTCTTTCAGATTTCTGCAACGAACTCCGAAGCGTTCCAGCTCAGACCGGAACGATCACCGAACACTGATCGCCTCAAATTAGACTACTTTGACGACCCACTTCTAACCCATGCTGAAGCATCTGCACAAGTACCCGTATCTATGGTGACTTTCCAGGCACTGGATAACCCAAAAACCTCAGCCCCTCTAATCGTCCGCCACCCCAAGCAACCGACCGAAGCGGTAGACAGGTCGGACGTCAGATTCGTTGTACAGATTTTGTGAACGTTTGTTATTTCCATTAACACATGTTTTTGGCCTTTTGCGGTAATCTCATGTTTCGATCACGGACGTTTTGTGAACAAAAAATCCCCAAATCATTTTGAAAAGTCTAAATAGCGTACTTTCTTTATTTTGCATGCTATGTTCTCTCTCCGGCGTCAAGCCACATCACCGGATCCTTGCCCATACCCACAGTCCTACTTACCAGAACCTCAACCAACAGAACAACCAAGGCGACCCTCAAGTGACTCGCCAACCGGCTCAACGCCCCTCTCTGACCCAAACGACAACTAGTCGCCCTTGACCACAAAAGGATACAACCGGATTGGCCTTCTAACGCTAAGCTACCTGATGCCAACGAGGGCGCCCGGATTTCTTAGAGGGACGAGGTCCGTGGAATGGGACGCGATGGGAGGAGTGACACCTACCAAGCTCATCGTCGGAAATATACTGTCAACCATTTTCCTGAACCAGCAAGTTTATTTTGCAGTCCGACGAGCCCGCCCCGACGACCCACCGATGATGCACTTCAGTCCAGGCGCAACTAATAAATAACAAAGAAGCCTTGACCCAGCGAACTCCATGGAAAACTCGTTTTGGAACCATTCGAGGGAATAACTTGCATGGAAGCATGTCCCCTGGGGACGGTTCCACGAGTTGCCGTATCACTTTACCTGAACATTTGTTTAAATCTGCATTTGTTATTGTTCCTGGCTTTTTAATTTCTTTAATACCTTAAACCTGTCAATTACTTTAATACCCGTTTTGGATCCATTGTATAAAGCGTGAACAATTGCTTATTTTGTGCGATCCTGCTGTACACATTGATCAGACCATATAGTTGGACTGCACCTCGCATCGCCGAGGAATATACCATTTATTTATTTATTTATAATATCCTCTCACGGAGAGCTCATTCGAGGGCTTTCATCACTCGGCCTTCTAGCGGGCTCATGCGGTGAACCTGTGACAAGCAATCTTTCAGTATCTCATAACATTGGATTTTATTGTTTGTACCTTCTGACTGTCCACTTGTTTAAATGCTTGTACATTCACTAAAGTTTTCCCTTGGTGAGTCGAGCGTTACGTCATCCTGCGCTCTTTCCCATTCGCTCTCCATTCCTTGTAGCCTGCACAACATACGTTGGGTCCAAGCCGGCATTCGTCGAGGTTGTGGCTGCATTGAACACATCTTCACTTTGCATCAGTGGTTGGAGCACCGTCACATATATTGGCGGCCCACCGTAGTCGTGTTCCTCGATATCAAAGGTGCATTCGATTCGGTGGATAGACTTGCATTTTGGAACTGTCTAATCAGGAAAGCTGTACCTGATAAACATGTAAATATTATCTGAGCATTATCCACGCGTAGCCCGGGCAGAGTGAGGGCCTACGGTAAGCTGTAGTCGCCCTTTAACATCTCCAGCGTTGTAAGACAAGGATGCCCGCTGTCACCTTTCCTCTTCAACTTCGCTATTGACGAAGTCGTGAAAATCGCGTTCACAGGACACGACTTAGGTGTGGATCTGCTCCTAAGAGAAGGACTTTTTGACTTAGTATATGCTGATGATATTGCCCTAATCTGTGACAGCTCACAAACGTGCCAAGCGGCATTGGATAGATTAGCACTGACTGTCAACCGCTTCGGGCTTTGCTTTGTACCATCGAAGTGCAAAGCCTTCCTCCAAGAGTGGCCTGGACCGCCTCCTACGCTGACCCTTGGTGGGGATCAGCTAGAAGTCGTTCAAAAATTCAACTACCTGGGAAGTTGTATCAGCGCCCGTGGGATTGAAGAAGATCACGAACCGTATAGCAAAAGCTCGGGGCGCTTTTGCTAACCGTCGCCACTTATGGCGCCGGAGCGACATCACACTTGCCCTGAAAGGTAGAGTGTACAATGCAGCGGTACGTTCGACCCTACTGTACGGTTTTGAAACCTGGCCCCCTTAGAACAGCGGACATAAAGAGGCTAGTTAGGTCCGACCACCGGTGCCTTCGCAAGTTAGCTCACATCTGGTGCGAACACCGAGTAAGCAACGAGCGTGTTCGACGCCTTGTTTATGTCACAGGAAAAGGAAATGAACCGCTCAGCATCGTTATTTCACGCATTAGGCTCCGATGGCTCGGTCACGTGTTACGCATGCCAGCCCACCGACTCCCGCGACTTGCGTTGTTTGCACGCCGGGGGTGAGGATGGAAGAAGAGGAGGGGTGGCAAGCGATGACTTGGTAAGGGGAATGGAGGCCCTCACTTCGAAGCTGGCCTCAGTTGGAGCGTCTTTGCTCTCCGGTTGGGGTCCGAAAGACGATGAACACGTTTGGTTGGACACACTTGCTGATATGGCTAGTAGCCGAGCTCAGTGGCGTTCGTGCTGTGAGTTTCTTTGTCCCACACCATCTCTCTTAGCCTCCCCCTCCAACCACGATCTCACTGTTTAGCCTTATATAATTTTGTATAGTAATTTTTTGTTGATGCACAGTAGCCGGCTGGTAGCTTACCGAAACGATGCCCATCCGTTACCGATAGCTCGGCTGGCTTGCACCTGTGGTATTTTTTCGCTCCTTTTTTCTATGTATTGTGGCACAGTGGCTGAGGTGTTTCCCATCTCTAGCTAACATGTATAATGAATGTATGGTTTCTCACTTTCCCGCATGGGGAACAATTCACATCAGAAACCATCGGGGGCTGGAGTGGAGATGAAATTTCAAGTTCCATGATATTCCAGTCAACCCGATTTGCGCAAGCATCCAGATACACAAGCCAACGACCTGAAAATAGTAGCTACTGCGTGCATGGGAGAAATATGCGCGACGCTGTTCTAGTGTTTTGTACGACAGGACCTGTATTTTACGCTGCAATGCCAAGTGGTTGACAACAACCTAGATCCTTTAGTGGGCAGCAGTTATATGTCCGGTGAACTACTCCTCTTGAGCGGCGCCAATTCGTGTGGTCAAAAAGCTAAATGGTCCAATCCGAATATGCACCGACTTCCCAACTGGTCCGTAAATGCTCCTTACCGTTTCCTGATGATTTGTTCGCAAAATTGAAGAGGAGTAAATATTTTGAGGTGGACCATTTCGACGCATACTTGACGATGGAATAACGTGAAGCCTCAATAGATGTGTTCACCATAAATATACAGAGGGGTCTATGGCAGACCATCACCTTCGTTTCGGGGTCAAGTACATACCACCCAGCTGTCGATGGCATTGGTGCATAACTGGACAACAGTATCGTTGTCGAGAGCCATGCCAATGATCCACTCGAAAGCTGGATCGAATTCCTGACCAAGTTGAAGAATATGGTTTTACACTCGTCCTGAAAATTACCATCTTAGTGGACTCAAATGCGCTGCTCATTTTTATGACTGATAAGTATGGCACGCGCCTAGTAATGCGGAACATTCCATATTCCGAAATGTTGCAAAGCTGAGGTCCTTCTTATGGCTCGTCAGTTATAACAGAGCATTCTTACCATATATGTACCGCTTACATGACCCTATCAACGAACTACTGACCAAGAACAAATGTTGGAACTGGCCCGAAGTATGTTAAACATCATTTGAGGGGTGTTGTGCACGAAGTAGCAATGTGCTTTATCTCACGTCTACCTAACGCCGAGATATATAGGTGTGAAACAGGATGGATGATCGTGTACATGCGTACTTCAGTGACGCGTGCAAGTAGCAACTGTGTCTTAAGCGTGAGAGGAATACAAAACATTATCTCCCACCTAGTCATGCAGAGCATAAAACCCATATCGATCTGGTGGCCTTGTTTGTCGGTCTGTCTTGCGCAAGGGCGTGGTGGAACCTGGTCCGCTCACTTCTTACTTATAATTAGCCTGCTATTGTTGATCATGTGGCTATCCAACTGATAAGTACCAGGTCCAGAGGCGCGTGTTATTCTTATGAGTTTCGATAACATGACACCGTTTCCATTGATACATACGAATGTGTCCGGTTGGAGCAGAGTGGTAGACTTCCCATAGGCAGCTTGATATCTCTAGCGACGTTCTAACTATTTGGCGACGTTATTAATAGGAGTAGGAAATGTGGAATTCAACTTTGTCCGTAGACGTCCAAGCATAAGTTCCGCATGGGTCCTGTCCGTTGCACGGCGATGTGCGGTTCCGAAGGAAAAGTGCTTGTAAAATTGTTTCCTTCCAAACTGTACCAGAGACGAATGTCTTGGATGCATTCTTTCAATGACTGGTTGAAGCGTTGGACCACCTCGATCGCCGCCGGCTTCTACAGAGTAACACGTGAGTGTCGGATGGCATAAAGTTGTAAAAACGGATGAGACACATAGCTTGTGAACTACGTACCGATGTTCGTCATTATCGCCTCTGGTAATCCGAAACGAGAAAACGTATACTTCAGCCATGTGATAATACGCGTAGTCGTCACTTCTCCGCATTAGTGAAGTTCCAGCCACCACTAAAGCAGTACATTTTACAAAGTTTTTCCATGGCCTGCTTGACTCCCATCTGAGGGGAAACATGGAATCGTCACTCCGATGTACAAAGAAAGTAAGCGATAGGATTCTGTCAACAACTATTACTCTCTTGTCGGGTTACTCAAAATTGACGATGGGTTTTCGCCTGGCAAGAGTTCTCCCTATAAAAAGCCAAAATTTCTGCTTAAAAGCACTGACGCGGCGGACGCACCATGTCACCTCTTAGTCACTCCCGCTTCCCCCTCCGGAATACCTTAAGCACTTCACGAAAGTCATCCACTTCAAACAGTTCCTACGTTGGCCAACCCATTGGACAAAATCATGTACCCAGAGTCACAATAAGCAATGAGTACAACATGGATACTTAAATATAGTTGCCGTCATCCGCTTTCCGATTTGCCTGTCACTGTGACCAGCCACGGAACGCCTGCGCCTACAGAGGGACCATGGGTGGCTTGAGCTGCACCACACACAGCTCCAACCACACACCCCATATCCAGTGTAAACCCGAAGGAATAAGACCGGGAGGCATGTGGATGGGTACCGCGTTTCATCAACGGAGCCGGCCCACACTCCTTCACAGGCAAACACAAGCACCCTGTATTTGGGTAATCAATCGTACACAAGAAGGTGGCTGGACCGTTGTACGCTCCACATTGTGTGCATGGAACCACTCTTCGAGCCTAACCCGGTCACGAGGACCGCGCACCCCGTCCCCCTAGCAATGACCAGCTGTCTTCTGGAGCCAGCATGGACGACGTAGTGGTTAATAGACAGGTAGGCACCATTTCAACTTGAACATTGAGCGCAGCCACACCTGGGATGTAAAGCAACACTCAATCACTTAAACGACAAGGTTGATAATATAAATCGAATAAAGCATGCACACACAGCGATATAACACTTCAAAAGATAAGCGTATGAAATAAATTGAGAACGAACAAATTAGCGATAATATTAAGACGTCAGAAAATATAATATAAGAAAACGCTAGAAACGCGAAAATGTTATCGAAGATAACTAAAGCGGTTTGAGGAACGCGCGCAAGTTAAAAGAAGATAGATAATAATATGAGATAAAAAATATTAGGACAACCCAGCAAACCAACCACCTAAAACAGACTCAGCATGCAAGCACGTGGTTAGTAAATCGAATGCAAGGTGCAGACAAACGCTGCTCCTGTTCCGCCTACATTATCTGCAGGACCCGTCGTCGCTTCGGTGGTGGTCCCGAGTGGCCTCGCTCATGACTCACTAGGCCTGCCTGACTCACGCACTCGCCACCGCATCATGCGCTTGATATCGATGGAGTACAACCCATCGGTGCTTGCCGCTTCTTCTCTGTATGCATGAGGTCTTTCTCACGCACTTCGGAAACTGCCTTCGTGATCAGATCGCGCCATGCACGCCGATCAACCACCTTCGATTACCATGACCTGCAATCAAGATTAGAACGTGAGAGACTCACATTGATCATGTCCTGGTAACGTAACTTTGGTTTCCCTACATGCCGCTTCCCAATACTCAGCTGACTGAATACGAATTGTTTCGGTATCCGCGTCGAATCCATACCGTGAGAGGCTTAATTGAGCACATCCTGGAAATGTTACTGGTTTCCCCACATGCCGCTTCCAAATACTCAGCTGACCATATAATACTTGTTTCGGTATCTGCACCGAATTCATACGCCTCATATGACCGAGCCACCTAAGGTGTCTCAGCAAAAGTATGCAGTCCACTGCATACATTCCACTACGGCGCAACACTTCCATGTCTGTAACTCTGGAGCCCCAACCGATGCGCACGTTGGTGGGCAATGGCAACCCCTTGGGTTCTTCTCCAAGCGCCTGCAGCCAATGGAATCCCGCTACAGCACGTTTGGCAGAGAACTGCTCGCCATTTACCTAGCGATTCGTCACTTCCGGCACACACTCGAAGGCCGCGCTTTCACGGTCTACACTGACCACAAACCCCTCATCTTCACCTTCAACTCTGCTTGCGACAAATACTCACCATGGGAAACAAGATACCTACACTCTGTAACGCAGTTCACTGCTGACATACGTCATGTCTCTGGTGTCGACAATCCCGTCGCCGACGCTCTCTCACGTGTCAACCTCACACTCCAGTCTTTGCCTACCGTCCACCTTGCCGCCATGGCATCGGCTCAGGCTCAAGACGAAGACATACAACGCACACTGCAGTCCACTTCGTCGCATGTGCAACCTGTTCCTCTCCAAACCACAGATGGAACCATTCCCTGTGACACTTCTACAGGTTGTCCTAGACCCCTCGTGCCCGTCTCCTTCAGACGCACAGTCTTAGACGCACTGCACTCACTATCACATCCCGGTATCCGTGCTTCTTTGAAACTGGTCACCGGACGTGTCGTTTGGCCACGCGTAAACAAAGATGTCCGTACCTGGGCTCCCGCCTGTCTTCAATGCCAGCGCTCCAAAATACATCGTCACACCCG
This sequence comes from Dicrocoelium dendriticum, assembly GCA_944474145.2. NCBI lineage: Eukaryota > Metazoa > Platyhelminthes > Trematoda > Plagiorchiida > Dicrocoeliidae > Dicrocoelium > Dicrocoelium dendriticum. The sequence continues at coordinate 92,572,130 of OX104065.1, read as the reverse complement.
CAGTCCTCTTGGTTCATTACCTTCCCCGTACTCTCGGTTCTCGCATGTACACGTAGACCTGCTAGGTCCCTTGCCTCTGTCACGCGGATTCCTATACATTCTTTTATGTGTCGACCGCTTCACCAGATGACCAGAAGCCATTCCAGTAACAGGCTGTACAGCTGAGACGGTTATCCGGGCCTTCTTAGATCGTTGGGTCTCGCACTACGGATGTCCATCCACCATTACAACTGACCGAGGAACGCCTTTCGCATCTTCACAATTCGATACGTTCTGCAACGTTTTAGGCTGTCGCCGCATTCATACCACAGCGTATCACCCAGCAGCCAATGGGTTAGTTGAACGCTTTCATATGCAGCTTAAAGCCTGGCTCTGCGCCTCCGCCTCTAGCTGGAGCGAAAAAGTTTCGTTCGTACTCTGATGCATTCGCAGCAGCATTAAAGCTGATTTGCAATGTGCACCAGCACAGCTACTTTACGGCACAACGCTAAACTTGCCAGGAGAATTCGTTTCTCCTCCCGCATCGTCGGGTAGGCCTCCGCCTAATTTTGCGTCCTCCCTAGCTCAACGCATGCGTTCACTACGCCCAACCTCGCCCCGTGAACAGACTAGAGATGTGCAAATGCACAGCGGACTCTCTACAGACACTCACGTCTTCCTCCGCACCGCCGCAGTGCGGCGCCCTCTCCAGCCTCCCGACACTGGCCCTTTCAGAGTCCTGCAACGGACTCCGAAACATTTCACTTGAGACCAGAATGGTCGCCGAATAACGGTGTCCACCGGCCGCCTCAAAGTGGCTTTCTTTGACGAACCAGTTGCAAACCATCCTGGTGCTATCACACAAGCACCCGCATCTGCGGTGACTTCCCGAGCACTGGATATCCTGAAACCCGCCGTTCCCCTTGACCCTCAACCTACTCCACCTCAACCCCAGGCAATCGACCGACGCGGTAGGCAGGTCAAACGTCCGGTGTTTTACAGATTTTGTAGACGTTTGCAAGTTTCATTAACACGCCATTTTCGTCTTTAGTGGTAATCATGCGTCTCATCCACAAACGTTTTGCAAAATCGACAAAAACTACCCAAAACATTTTGAAAACTTAAAAAGCGTATTTGCTTTTATCATGCATGCCATGTTCCCTCTCCGGCGTCAAGCTACTTCCACCGACTCTTGCCCACCTCCTCTGAGTTCTACGTTCCAGAAACTCATCCGCCGAACCTGCCAACGCAACCCTCGAGTGACTCGCCAACCGGCTCAACGCAACCCCCGAGTGACTCGGCAGCCGACACAAGGCCCTCTTCCCGACCCAAAGAACAGTCAGTCGCCCTCGGCCGCAGACAGCCACGAACGGATTGGTCCCCAAACGCCGCCTAGACGTTGCCGACGAAGACGCCGGATTTCTTCGTGGGAGGAGGACGCCTGGATTTCTTCGTGGGACGAGGACCGTGGACTAAAGTGCGGTGGGGGAGTGACACCTCCCAAGCGCACCGTCGGGTCTGCAGCAAACGGAAGGTCCTGTCGGCCTTTTTCTGGAGTAGCCAGTTTTTGCAGTCCGATCATCCAACCCCGACGGCCCACCGATGATGCACTCTGGTCCACACGATGGTCATAAATAATAACTATCAAAAGCCTGGACCCAGCGAACTCTGTTACACACCCCACCTTGGAAGCCCTTACTCAAGCCCCTGCAAATATTCGCATCCACCCTCACCTTCCATTTTTCCCCACTAACAGCTCCATCGAAGGCTTCCATCCTTCAGCCTTCTAGGGGGAGGCCCTTGTAGTGTACTGGAAAACACGGTCTTTCAGCATTTTGCAACATTGGAGTCTACGGTTTTTTAACCTTCAAAACGTCCACTTGTTTTACTGACTGCACATCCGTTGACACAAAGCGTTTTGGTGAGTACCTTGCTGCACCGTTTCTCGCTCTGGTTGATTCGCTTCCTATTTTCGTAGCCTGCACAATATACGTTGGGTTCTGTCGCCTCCAACTTATATACTGTCCCGTATTTGGCACGGCTCTTACGTGTCATTGATTACCGACTAGTATCCCAGACTCCAACCCAACAAGCGGCGCCCTGCGATGGCATGCGTTAAAACTGAAAGAAAAGTGACTACTGAAGCAAGTCGGGGTAGGACCAAGAATTGGGGTTGAAAACAGGGGAAAAGTGAAATTGGAGCGGGACGATAAAGATGAAAATGCGCGAAGAAGAATAAGAAGAAGGGAGGGCTTGATCAGTAGTATCCAAACTTCTATGCACCCTGCACGATGCAGCAGATAGGGCGTCGTTTATTATACTCTGCGACGGCCAGAGCATCAAGGGACTGTTTAATGAGAAAGTCATTGAGTATTGTTGCGTGGGCAGCTGTCCATAAATCTCGCCAAATATTCAGTATTGCGAGTAGAACCAAATGACTCACAAACACTTTATCTACTTGGTTGAAAGTGCCGCGTGTGCCGCTTTAAGCTGACCTAGGTGTGTTGCTGTCACCTGATTTTAAGTCCAGTGAGCATTAGACCGAAGTTGTTCGCAGGTTGTGAATGATCCGCAGGTTATTCAAGATCATGACAAGGGAAACGTTCGCAAGACTATGTAGTTTTCGCTAGGCCGTACTTAGAATACTGCGTACAGGCTTGTCGCTGTCTAATCCGAGGCAGGATGTCACCTGAACGAGTCTTACGGTCTGGGGTAAAATGATAGTTGAATTAAGGAAACTGTCGTATCCTGAGAGGCTACTCAATATGGAGATGTTCCCGATGTGCTACATACGAATTGGGGGCGACCTGGTTATCAGCTATAGCATACTAATAGATCAGATCAGGCCTGATTGATCTGGACTGTTACAAGCAACCCGGCTGTTAACTCTTCTTAGTTGTACAAACTGCGGTCAGACCGGGTCGGAACTGATTCTCATTTATCACGTTGGGTTATATGCTGTCGGAACGCGCAGCCCGCGAAGTGGTGAGGACACCAACGGTGAAAGAGTTCGAACATCGGCTTGACGCCCTACGCATCTTGCATATATATATATATATATATATATATATACATATATATGTACATATATATATATATATATATATATATGAACTTAAGAGAGGCCATCAAAAACCACAAGAACAGGCGGGCAGGTGGTGAGCAAATCCTCCGTGTTGTAGATTTTCAGGAGATCAGCGGGGGTCAAATTCTGCCCTACCAGCACCCGTCCTGGTAGTGTTCGACTCAAGGTTAGTCGCGCCGAGTTCCTTCGGGTAGTGCTTAGCAATGTGCATAGCCTAGGGAACAAGGTACGCGAGGTGTGTCTACTTGAAAACAAGTCTCGTCCCGACATACCCACTTTCACGGAAACGTGGTTGTCCCCGGATATCACGGACAGTGAAGTATGTTTACCTCGCTACGCGCTGCTTAGATGCGATTGCTCCAACAACAACAACAACAGCAGCAGCAGCAGCAACAACAACAACAACAACAACAGTACCTCAGCCATTTTAATTGATGCTCCGCTGCCATACAACCATGATGACCTATGAAATAAAGAATAATAAGGGAGAGAAGAGTAACTTACCTGAAAACCTTAATGTCCTAAGTACACATTCAGGGTCAAGGCCCTACACCTTGTGTAGACAACTTACCATCATAAACAGCGAGCTATCGTGAAAAGATAAGGCGGCATCGGCGAGACAACTTCCTTATGGTTTTAATTGCCCCGCGTCATAATCAGCCATTACTCCACAGATAACTCGGCACCAAACACATTTTAAACAGGCAATCTGATTAGGAGAAGTCAGCATATACGCCATTTGTGTCGGTTGCGAGCCATGTCCTGTAAAGTCTCCAGCGAAGCACAAGGCGACTCACATGAACTCCAACCATGAAGATGAGACAAACCAACGGAATCTAGTTTGGTCGTCAGTGACCTCATTTCCCGCTGCCAAGTCCACATCTGTCCACCTCGAGCCTTGCGTCACCCTACCCTTGGCAGATTAAACAAGATCCTCCTAGGTAAGCGGTGACCAGGCATAAGTAGCACGTGCCCGAACCAACGCAACTTATTCAGTGCTATCTGTTGTTCTAGGGGGCTAGCATGACTATCACTACCTAGTACCCGCCTACGCACATCATCGTTGTGGACAAGCTGGTGACATCCGACACCAGCTATGCTTCGCAGACAACAAGGATAAAAGATTTTTCAGGCCGAAGGGGCCAAGTCTCACTATCATAGAGCAGAACGGCCTTCACTGTGGCCATGTATACACGAGCTTTCAGACGGAGGGAAACTCCTTTCTGTCGCCAAAGATGCCGCAGGCTCAAGAACGCGGCTCTGGCCTTTGCAATGTGTGCGCTGAAGTCAGTTTCTATGCGTCCATCGTTGCTGATGCAACTGCCAAGATAAGTGAATTGAGCAACCACCTTGAGCTCCTCGTTGGCAAGGGTCAAAGAGTCATAAAATGAGTGATGGTCCTGCAGCACCCCTTTGAAGGTGCGAAGTGTTATCGCTCAACTGCCCGCCAGGATTGGGGCATCGCTCTTTATGGGAGCTGTGAACTGGATGTGTTGAGGATTTATGTTTTCCCGTCGCCGGATCATACTGTTGAAGCCCGGTTGACTGTTGTGTGCACTTCCTCTACCCAGTCTACAGTTGCTGTGGTATATTGAAATCCTGGAAGTATCTCCAAGAAGGTTATTAAGTTTACAAGTATTCAGGCTGCAAAAAGGTGTCCAGTACTGGGTGATTTCAACCTCCCAGAGGTCTGTTGTGCTTATCTATATTGCAGTTCGGCCGTGGGCACCTTCGATTCGGATCTTCTCGAGATAACGTTGCAAGTGCCTTTGCATCAGCTCGTGGACCTCCTGACCAGATATATAAGCAACCAACTTCTGTCTATCTTGGATCACATTTCTGTGAAATCACATGATTTCCTAAGTGGTATTGCATACGGATGTCCTCTAGGAGCGAGTGACCATGTCTGCATATCCTTTCTATGTGTTCTAATTAAGTGTCATCAGGCCACTGATGAGGCATGTCCAAATATTTGGCGGGCAGACTTTAACGCAATGTGAGACAAAGCTTCAGTTCGGCGGTGTGCGATCTCCTTGACCGACACAGTTGAGTCAGCCAGGAGGAAATTTAAGGCTTATCTCACGATCTCTGCTCCCCACATTCCACTCATTAAGAAATTTGAGATACGGACGCAGCCTCCATGTATAGATTATACTGGTAAATACCTGCTCAGGAAGCGGTCTAAGTACTGGTAAACTTACCAAGCGGCTTCATCAACCAGCACCTAGGAAAGCTACCGAGCGGCTAGAAATAAGTCTAAGCAACATCTTAGGACTGCTCGTCATCAGTACGAGAAGGATTTAGCTGACGTAACCGCAACAGATCGTAAGTTCTATGCTTAGGTAAAGAGGCGCAGCGGTATAAACTCGTCTATACTAGTGTTACTACGAGCGAATGGGACCCGTGTGCATACCGACTATGATAAGGCGTGTATACTTAGCTAACAGTATATTGGTGTCTTTGCTCGTGAGACCTCCCTATCTCGGGTTGAGCTGGTCACAAGAATCCCGGGGAATTCCTGCCTAGTGGAAACTAGCATAACGTAGACTCAAATCTGCGGGCTATTGCAAGGGCTAATTTCTTCCAAAGGTTCTAACCTTGAGTCAGTTCATCCGAGCTGGTACATGAATTGGCTGCTGAACTAAGTGGTCCTCTTATATGCATGTACAAAATATAGCTTGACAGCCGTGCCTTACGTTCGGAATGGAAGGAAGCAATCTGTCCGATTTTTAAAGACGGTGACAGTGTTCTACCCGCGAACCACCGGCCTGTCAGCTTGAAAGGCGTAGTCGTCAAGTTGTTTGGAAAACTGGTGAGGGATTCGTTGGCGAATCACCTGAATAATATTAACCTCAGTGCTGCTCAACACGGTTTGCGTAAGGAATTTTCGTGTCTGATGAATTTACTTGTAGCTCGTGAAGGCTGGGCTGAGGCAATAGACAATGGCCATGCTACTGACGTGCTTTTGGTTGACTTCTGGAAAACCTTTGATACTGTCCAGTAACTAACACTCGCACTAAAGTTGAGATCTGATAGCGCCCTTAAATGTGTGTCTACTTTTCTAAAAGGCAGAGGACAGTGTGACGCGTGGGGCGTACATTTCGCCTAGACATGCTGTTCATGATGGTGTTTCGCAGGGTTCGGTTTTATGGCCGTTGCTTTTCGCAATTTGTCAATGATCTACCTCAGGAGCTTGAAGTACTGTCGCTATTGTTTGCTGATGACCTCAAGCTCTGGGATATTGTGGATATCCCTCAAAGCTCTGAGAAAAAGCAGTGTCTCGGATAGGCTCTGAGATTGGTCAACCTTATGATTGATGCCTATAAATCAGGCAAAATGTTCTGTCTTCTGCACTGGAGCTGCTAGTCCCCCCATGCGCTATGCAGTTGGTGGAAGTGAAATCCCTGTTGTCACTCAGCAAGCTGATCTAGTGTTTCACTCTGGGGACAATTGGAGGAAGGCTGTTTGTAGAGGGTTCCGTATGATGTGGTTTATTCGCCGCTCCTTCGGTATCCTAACGGCCAATATCTTTGTGAAACTGTTCTTAGCTTTTATGCGACCCCACTTAGAATACTGTAGCCAGGCTTGTGTATCATGTCTTGTAAGGGAGAAAATGGAACTAGAGAGGGTTTGCGAGTGAATACAAGGTTAGTGCAGAGTTTGCGAGGGAAAGAATATTGCTCTGTTGACTGATATCAGTAAAGCGGTTGATAAAGTGAGTCACAATAGCTTATTATCCAAACCCTCTGCTTACGGTGTGGGGGTATGTTATTGCAGTGGATCAGGTCCATTTTGTCCCAACGAGTATGGTGCGTCCAGATTAATAACTACCAAACACAATGGTTTACTGCCTAAAACATATTTAACCATCTCGTGACCGTTGTCTCATCATCCAGAACACGATCAAATCGGACAAAATTACCTCAGCGGAGAGAATGGTAGGTGATCAAATACTGCTCGAACGGAGGATTTGCTTACTATTTGATGCAGGCGAACATGAAATAAACATTGCCTCTGTCTCCCGTCTCGGTAAGAAGCAATAAGATTCCTCCCCTCAAGATCGTATGCGGAAACGAAGAGGAGTGCGGACGAATCTTGCGACGTACTCCGCGTCTCAATGATGAAGGATTTTAGGTGTCACGAGACCTCTCCCTTGAGGACTGAAATGGAGGCTGTAGAAGAGCTACGAACGCGCAAGTGATGGAACTGGCCTGCATATCGTGGATTTTCGTGTAGTTCGGAAAACCACAAGAGCCCGCTGGAGGCTGGCTCTCGTCACCGTAGACAGTCAAGCAGAAAAACGGACTACCCGTGCTAGCTGCCAATGAGTGCAGTCTAAGGAATAAGCTAGATGAAATTCAGTTGCTTACTTCAGAGACCCGTCCAGGCCTGAAGGCTTATACCGAAACCTGGCTATTCTCAGATATCATGAACTCGGAAGTGTCTGTCCCTGGATATCACCACACCCGGTCCGATCGCCATGGAGTGAGATCAAGTGGTGGAGTAATTCTCTACTGGAAAACAAATCTCAAAGTACGTTTAGTCAAACCCAGCAGTGACGACAATTTCGAAGCCCGCTGATGCCGTGTTCAAGACGGATGCAGATCCCTCTTGGTCGGTATCAACTACAGAGCCCCAACAGGTTCCGGAGCGCGCTTATTGAACTCGATAGGGATGCACGATGGACGCAAGGACTGTCTAATCTTAGGGGATTTCAGTGCACTGGATATCGATTGGGACCTACTTCTTTGTGATCGCTGGTCTGACTCCTTCGATGCCACATCGCTTAAAACCGCTCTCGGCTGCAGTCTCATCCAACATGTTTTGACGCCTACGCGTATTTTCCCAGATCAGACTCCGCACATGTTAGATCTGGTGCTCTCCCCAGCACAGTCAAATGTCACGGAACTATCCGTTCTTCAACCCATAGGTAAGAGCGATCATTGTGTTGTCTCATTTTACTGGGTTCGCCGTCTCGCGATCCATAGCCACTGTGGTCACCATCGGCATTTTTGGCGTGCCGATTCACTCCGTCTGAAAACGGCCGCCAGCGCTATGGATTGAAATATGCCTGAGCACATTCAGCTCAACGACGCGTGGAATCTTGTGCTCTCCAAAATGACGAAGCTAAATGAGCAGATCGTTCCCTCCTCTCGTTGAAAGCCCTTCACTAGAGGTCCACCTTGGATGGATCGAGAATTGAGATCAATTATGAATAGAAGGTGCAAATTATGGAACCGCTTTAGACAATCTCAATCAGAACGCGTTTTCTCTCACTGTCAGAAATGGTTGTCGCGACGAAGCGTCAGAAACGCAGAAAATACGAACTATCACTGGCACAGCACTTCAGAACAGCGCCTAAAATGCTCTAGACTTATTTGAAAAGAAGCACTAGATAATGGCATCCTTGCTTTGTGTTCCTGTGATCAGCAAACTTTACTTCATGAGGACGCTGAGAAAGCTAGTCATTTGGATAAGCAATACGCTTCTGGTTACGCCAAATGAACAACATTTAGTGACAGAGCCTTACCTACCTTTCCATCTTTGTTGGCTCAAGTAGATATTAACACTGCTTCTGTGATGAAACTTCTTGATTTATATCCGTACAGCTCGGCCGGACCTGACGGATTGCGTCCCTTGTTCCTCGAAATTGTGGCGGTCTACACTGCCTCACCTCAGTTCACTGACCTCCCCACTAGGTACATGGAGGCCCAAGTATCGTCTATCTTAGACCTTGTTTTTGCAAATCACTCGATTTTGTTGGTGACATTACTTACGGACCTCCACCGGGTTCCAGTGATCGTGTTTGTTTGCTCTTCAGTTGTACTCTGTATAGACGCTACCAGAGCACTGTTGAGTCGCGCCCGAACCTATGGCACGCAGACTATTAATCCATTGTGAGATCTCAGACGACGATACTGTCCAGATTGCCTGGGAGAAATCTAAGTCCTACCTCACAGAGGTCTCTGCTCCCTTCATCCCAGTCAAAAGGAGAAAGGATGCACGAACACAGCCGCCCTGGAGAGATTCTACTGGCGGGCATCTGCTCACAAAGAGGTCTAAATGTTGGCGGACTTACCGAGATGCTCCGTCCACCGATACTTATGACAGGTACAGTAGGGCTAGAAATAGGTGTAAGCAACACCTAATGAATGCTCGGCTCAATTTCGCGAAAGAGTTAGCAGACGAAGCATCAGAGAATCCAAAAAGATTCTTCGCATATGTCAAAAGGCGCTGCGGTTCGAACATGTCGATCCCCGTATTTATGCTTGATGACGGTACTCATGCGCACACGGACTATGACAAGGGCTGCGTACTTGGTGGACAATATGCGGAAACCTCTTTGACAGGCCTTGAGCTGGTTTTCAGGATCCCAGCGAGTTCAGGACCATCTTAATTTATCGTAGCGGAGAGGGAATTTCGTAGACTGTTACAAGGGCTGAACCCTTCTGAGGCCTCTGGGCCTGATTTAATTCACTTGAAAATGTTGCATGAGATGGTTGCGGAACGAAGTGAACCGCTCGCTATGGTATTTCAGAAATCGCTTGACAGTTGTGCATTGCCTTCCGAATGGAAGCTGTCATCTGTCCCACCTGCAAAAATGGGGACAGGAGTCTGCCTGCAAATTACAGACCAGTTAGTCTGACGAGTTTAGTAGTCAAATTCCTTAAAAACTGGTGAGAGATTCATTGGAGAGTTATCTGAGTAGATTTACTCTACCTAGCAATGTACAACACGGATTCCGGAAGGGATTTTCGTGTCTGACGAATCTACTGGTGGCGCGCGAAAGTTGGACGGATGCAGTGGATAACGGCCACACACTGGACGTGCTTTCCGTTGACTTTTCGAAGGCATTAGACAAGATACCCCATTTGATGTTCGCGCAAAAGTTGACCTCCTACGAGGTATCTGGCCGCGCCTTTCATTGGCTGACTGCCTTCTTGGAGGGTAGAGAACAGTGTGTACGGGTAGATCGTGGCCTATCGTTTAGACAGGCTATCCTCAGTGGCGTGCCGAAAGGCTCGGTCCTTGGACGACTGCTGTTCTCTATCTATGTGCATAACCTACCCGCGGAGCTTGAGGTACCATCGCTGCTATTTGCTGATGACCTGAAGCTGTGAAACATTGTCGATGTTCCTGGGGGTTCCGAAGCTATTCAGCGAGCATTGGATAAGGTTTTGAACTGGACTACTTTATGGTTACTGCCCATAAAGTAGACAAAGTGCTCTGTTTTCGAATTGGAAGAGGTTGTCCTCCTACGAAGTACTTGGTCGGTGGGATCGAACTCCTCCGTGTATCTAGCCAGGTTGACCTAGGCGTCGTACACTTCGGCTTTACACTCCGGCGACAACTGGAAGAAGGCCACAAGCAGAGGTTTCCGCATGTTGTGGTTAATACGACGTTCTTCGGAGTCTTGACTGGCAGCATCTTTACGAGACTGTTCTCGGTTTTCGTTCGGCCTCATCTGGAATACTGCGCCCAGGCTTGTCCGCCCTGCATCGTCCGGGACAAAATGGAGCTAGAGAGGGTTTTACCGGTGGGTACTAGATTAGTCGAGTGATTAGGTGGACGGACGTGCCCGAGCGTCGACTTAGTTTGCGAATGCATTCAATGCACTACCGAAGGCTCAGAGGAGACCTAATCCTAACCTACCGTATCTTAATTGGGAAGGTTGGTCCAGATTTATCTTGGCTATTCAGTCGCGCTAGATTGTCTGTTCTACGCCATCATTCCTTGAAGCTGAACAAACCGCGGTCCGATCGGATTAGGACGGAAATCCGGCTGTCACGCAGAGTCATCGAGCGCTGGAACATGCTTCCGAAAAGTGTTAACAAGGAATCTACGGTTAAGGGGTTTGAGCGGCAATTTGACGTTCTGGGGTGGCAACATGAAACCTATTCATTTTCCTGAGTAACTCGCACCTTAGTACTTCGATTTTCTTTTCTCTACTTTTCTTCACGCATTGGTATTATTTTCCTATTTCAAGTGCACTTATTTATTCTGTACCTTCGATTTCTCTTCCTATCTTTTGCTTACTTCAGTTGACTACCACAGCAGGGACTGCTAGGGCAGGAAACGTGGCCAGGGTGCGATACGGGTGTCCCCTTATAGATTCATCAATAACTCTGAGCATTTCATCAATTCCTGGCTCAACGATCCACTCAAGATGGAACACTAACGGGATTCTCCTATCGTCTCAGTCCCACCCGAACTTGAGTTTTTCGTCGCTCACTAGAAGCTGGCCGTCTTGCGTCAGCTTGGAAATTGGGTATCGTCAAACCCATGTAATAAGGAGGAAGTCGACATGATCCAATCTGTTTGCCGTCGATATTGTTAAGTTATGGAATGGATCCTAAAACGGACTGTTTATCTTCATCTTGGGGGAGACAGAATGTCACTTATTATACCCAGCATGGATTCCGAAAAGCACGCTTCTTGCTCGTTGCTAAGGAGACTTGAACAAGATCGTTAGACTCCGGCAAACACTTAAACATTTTGTTTGCTGAATTCATCAAAGCTTTTGACGAAGTCACGCATGAACAGCTTCTGTTTAAACTCAGAGGAATCGGTATTTTTGGGAACCTGTCTTGGATCTGACTTCCTAAACGATCGCACTATGCAAATGAAGGTGAACGACACATTTTTCGCCCCTGTTCTCATGACGAGTGGGGTCCCACAGCGTTCTGTCCTCGGTCCCGTACATGTCAATATCTCCATCAACGACCTACCGTGCATTCTTCAGACGGATTGCCTAATTTACGCTGACGACCTAGAGCTGTTGATGGAATTATCCAGCCAGGAAAACGCTGAAAGATTACATTCTACACCATGATTGATCGAGTAAGTGGCAATTGCCGGTAAACCGTGATAAATGCTCTGTTCTCCCCGTTGGCGTATCTAACCAATTTGGAAATTAGTACATTGGTGGTTCCTAAGAAGCGCAAGCCAAGAGAGGGATTTTGGATTGACAGTGTCTTCAGACTTCAAATCCATTCAAAACACCCAGAAGTGGGTCGCCGCGGACTACGGGATGTTCCATTCTATACGTAGAGCGCTTTCCTGATCCCAGGGCTTTCCCGATTCATGATTGGCTCGCATGTACGTCCGATTTTCGAACACGGGCTACCAGCTGCCTATCCTCTCAGCGAATCCGAACAATATGGTAGAAGATGTTCAACAGCGTGGATCACAATCCGTCTCTGAATTGCGAGACCTGTCTTATCCCCTCCGAGTTCAACAACTGCTTGTTCTCTCTAGGTAATCGCCGTCACCGCGGAGATTTGATATACACTCGACGTATTCTTAAAGAACTGAGGTGCGAGTTACAGGACTTCTTACAACTCAACACTAAGAGTTCGACATCAAGCCACCGTTTGAAACTGTTCAAACCGAGTCTCCGTGTGCGGCTCAAGCTGGACTTATCAACTCGCATAACGAATGACTGGAAATGGTTGCCGGAGCCTATCGTTGATGCTGACACAGAGAAACGTTTCAAATAACTACTGGATTCGTACCTGTGTGCGCTGGGGTTTTACTGCCTCTGCGGATAACGATCCCCCGTCGAGGTTTTTGCTCTGCATTTTTCAGTATCAATACGGCAAATCATTATGTGATACAAGTGCATAGGTTGTAGCAAACGCGTCACCTGCTCAAAAGGCGTTCAATACATTCTGTGCGAAGGGTGGCTGCATACTTCGTGCTGTAACATCGACAACGCCCTATATGAATGCCTTCAACGCACTGAGTGATGTCGTGAGCTCCCATTGTGACTCCTGTCGAGTAATAGTGAACGACAAACGCCTTCTGACAAACCATCGTCCTCTCAATATATGGACCCCAGCCGTCCTGGCCATGTACAATAAGGAAGATGAGTCATTTGCATCATCGATTTCCCTACCTGCCTCTGGGTCTGCTACACCCAAACCAAACGGAAGCCGCACTCTCTCCGCTGCATCGGTCAAGTCATTAGCTTCCAGTAAGATGTGTCGACTGGAAAATAAGTTCAAGACGTATGCTGTCGTGGCGAGCGCCACCGCTCCAACAACAACCAGCCCGCGCCCAGCTGAAAGCATGCTCCCCCGGAAGCTGATCTCTAAGCCCAAGGCGAAATCCAACACCTGGGATAACTCTTCCCTAGTGAAGGGAAATGTGACCTCAACCTCAATCAGACAAAGCCCATCCACCAATGCCGCTAAGTTTACTCCCAAATCCGGGAATAAACCCAATTATAAGCTCAGCATCACAGTCGCAAATGAAGCTAGTTCTCAATAGACTTTCTGAGCTAGAGAAAGGGATCAAAGATAATCCGTCCTCTCGCAGACCGCAAATATCTGAGCGCACTCCACCTTCTAGGGACCGTTGCCTCATCATCATGAACGCAGTCGAATCAAACAAAGCCAACCCAGTGGGAAGAATTTTGGATGACCAAATACTTCTCGAGCGCTTGGTTTCTTTGTTAGTGATGAAGAGGAACAGGGAATTAACATCGTCTCTACATTCAGGCCCGGCAGGAAGCAAGAGGATCCACCCAAAGTTCGCCCCCTCAAAGTCGTGTGTCAAACAGAAAAGGAATGCCGACGTATTCTGCGATGGACTTCGCGTCTCAAAGGTACGCCGTATTGCGTACTACGTGATCTTTCTCCAGAGGACCGGAGAAAAATGAAAAAGGCTGTTGAGGAGCTACGAACATGCCGAGGAAATGGTGAAACTGACATGCATATCGTGGATTTTTGCGTGGTTCGGAACACCCTGAGAGCCCGTTGGAGACCCATTCACCTCATCCCGGGCGAATATAGCATACAAATGGACTACGCGTGTTAACCGCCAATGCGCGCAGTCTAAGGAATAAATTGGATGAGATACAGTTGATTGCCTTAAAGACCCGTCCAGACCTGATGGCCTTCACTGAAACCTAGTTATTCACCGACATCATGGATTCAGAGGTGTCTTTCCCCGGTTACCACCTCTCCCGATCCGATCGACAAGGAGAAAGGTCCGGCGGTGGCGTAATGGTCTATTGGAAGAATGATATCAAAATGCACGTAGTTGAAGCGATCAGTGACAAAGACGATGAGTTTGATGCCCTCTGGTGTCGTGTTTATGATGGACGGAGTTCTCTCATTTGGTGTCGTCTACAGAGTGCCTTCAGGATTCGCAGCCCGCTTGATGGACTCGATCAGGAGGTATGGTGCACGAAAGGATAGTCTTATCGCTGGTGATTTCAATACTCCTGTTGATTGGAATCTGCTTCTTTGTGACCGATTTACAGAGCCCTTCGAGGCCAACTTAGTGGAGAACATTCTTCATTGTACTTGGCTCCAACATGTCACTACACCAACTCGTATTCCTCCAGAACAGACGCCGCATATCCTGGATCTCGTGCTCTCCCCAGCATAATCAGACATCACGAACTTTCCAGTTCTACAGCCCATTGGCAGTAGTGATCACTGTAGTGTGGACACGTCACTTCGCTGTTCACAGCCAAGGTGCCGACCGTCCGAGTTTCTGGTGTGTCGATACACTTCGTCTGAAAACGGCCGCAAGCGATGTCGATTGGAGTATTCCTGAACCCCTCAATGTTGACGAAGCATGGAACTACTTGTACTCCAAACTGACGTTACTCATTGAACAGGTCATCGCCTTCTCCAAAGGCCCTCCATGGATCGATCATGAATTGAAATCCATGATGAAAATAAGGCGTAAACTACGGGATCTTTCCAATTATGCGATTTGAGCTTGACTACTGCTACTATAGAACGGTCAAAATGCTTGCAACATGAAAAAACGCGAGAAACGCCAGAGCTGTCATGAGCTGCACTTTCTAGTACAAACTCAAAGACGCTCTTCTCATACCTCAAACGAAGTACCAAAGCTGGCAGTGGTGTCCCTGCCTTGTCTCCCTGTGAGCATTTGGACCTAGTTTACGACGTTAAGAAAACTTTTTGGCCCAGCAATATTCCTCTGTCTACTCGACCGAAACGCCACTTACAGATAGCGTTGCACCCACTCCTCCTTCCCTGTTGGATCACATGAATGTTAACACTGACGTTGTAATGAAACTTCTTCTTGACCTAGACTCGCATTTCTTCTTGGTCCTGATGGTTTACACCCATTGTTCCTTAAGACAGTGGCTGGGCACAATGCCGCTCCTGTCTGTCAAATCTTCCGTCGTTCCCTTGAGGTAGGGCGGCTTCCAACTGCTTGGAAAGTGGGAATCGTCAAACCTATTTACAAAGGAGGGAACCGACAGAATCCAGCCAGCTATTGTCCTATCTGTCTGACTTCGATTTTGTGCAAAATCATGGAACGGATTCTGAAACGGGCCCTTCGCCTTCATCTCGACGAGTTGGAGTTCCTCTCTCATGCCCAACATGGTTTCCGAAGAGCGGGTTCATGCGCCACAAGTTTGCTGTGGCTAGGGAAATATGGACAAGATTGCCAGATGCCGGTAAGCCTCTGGATGCTGTTTGTTGATTTCAGTAAGGTATTTGACAAGGTCCCGCATGAGCGGCTCCGCTTCAAACTCCGGAGAATCGGCGTCACTGGCAATTTCTTTCTTGAGTCTCGATTTGCTGGACGGTCACTTCATGCAGGTTAAAGTTAACCAGTGAGGTCCCTCAGGGTTCTGTACTCGGCCAGGAACTCATCAATTTCTTTATCAAGGACCTGCCATCCGAACTGCAGACCAACTGCTTATTCTACGCGGATGACCTGAAGCTGTGGATTGAGGTATCCAGTATGGAAGATGCAGACAGACTTCAAGCGACACTCGACTGCTCCACGATTGGTCACTAATATGGCAGTTGCCCATTAACCGTGACAAATGCCCTGCCCTTCCAATCGGTGCTCTTGAGCCTTTTGGGGCTTACCATATCGGGGGTTTCTTGCTCAGAAATGTCAACCAAGAGAGGGATGTCTGGTTGATTGTGTCTCCTGATCTCAAATCAATCGGACACCCGGAAGAGGGTCGTATCCACCTACAGAATAATTCACGCTATACGGAGAGCTTTTTCACGCCTGACCCCAGCACTCTTCAGACAACTGTTTGCTTCGCATGTGCGCCCAGTTCTCGAGTACGGATTACCTGCTGCGTATCCTCACGAAGTCCGAACGTGACATGGTCGAGAAGGTTTAACGTCGATCCAAATCCGTTCCAGAGTAGTGCGACTTATCTTACCTCTTACATGCTCTTACCGCAAAGCTACTTCCTGACCTGTTGGCCTTCACTGAGACTTGGCTCACTTCAGACATCTCCGACTCTGAGATCCACATCTCAGGATACCAACTTTTCCGTACTGACCGATCTGGATCTAGAGTTGGTGGTGGCGTAGTACTCTACTGGAGAGAGGATCTTAAAGTTCATCTCGTAGAAACCGTCAGCGACGCTGTTGGTGGCGCAGAGCTACTCTGGTGTAGGATCAACGATGGCTTCACATCCCTTATGGTTGGCGTCATCTACAAAGCCCCGTGGGGACATGGTACTTCTGTACTAGACTTTATCAACTCGCATGGAAACCGCAGAGATTGTCTTATTGTGGGCGACTTCAATGCCCCGCATATCAATTGGGATCTACTACACTGCCACCTTTCCCCCGAGTCATTTGACACCAGCCTCCTTGAAACTGTCCTCAAAACGAATCTCACCCAGCATATAACATCGCCCACCAGGCTTCTTCCCGGCCAGACTCCGCACATTCTTGATCTTGTGCTCACTCCGTCCCTGGCAGATGTCTCAGAATTGACCCTTCTACCACCCATAGGCAAAAGCGACCATTGTACAATCTCCTTCCTATGGACTAAACGTCTAGCTATCCGAACCCGGAGCGCACACCGCCGCAACTTCTGGCGAACCGACGCATTCAAGCTAAGGGTGGCAGCAGGTACATTGGACTGGAATGTTCCACAACACTTAGATCTCGATGCTGCTTGGAACGATTTATCCCGCAAATTGAAGCTTCTCATCGAGGAGGCCGTCCCATTCAAGAAGAACAGGCCTCTTTCTAAGGGTCCTCCCTGGATCGACCGAGAACTAAGGGCCAATATGAAACAACGACGAAAACTATGGGACAGATTCAAGCTTTCCCGCTCAGACTCAGACTACTCTAAATACAAAGCCATCAGGAACTTCTGCTCCCTGCAGAAACGTGAAAAGAGACAACGATACGAACATAGCCTGGCCGAACAATCTTTCTCTAGGCCAAAGATACTATTTTCATACCTTAATAGATCCTCCAAGACGGGCTGTGGAATTCCTGCATTGTCTACCAATGAGCCAGATATGATACACTATGATGATGACGCCAAAGCTGACCTCTTGGCTCTACAGTTCTCCTCAGTATATACGAAGGGAGACAGACTCGCAAACCCTCATATAGTTGCGCATACAGTACCTCTGGAACATATCGACATTGATGCAGGTGCTACCTTGAAGCTACTACTAGAACTGAACTCCTCTTCCTCACCAGGCCCAGACGGGTTACATCCACACTTTCTCAAGATGGTTGCAGAATTCATTGCCGTCCCACTTTGTCAAATCTTTCAGCTCTCTCTTAAAGCTGGTCGACTACCTGTCGATTGGAAGACGGGTGTAGTTATGCCGAAATACAAAGGGGGAAGCCGCCAGGACCCTGCGAACTATCGGCCAATTTGCTTGACGTCGGTCGCCTGCAAGATCATGGAAAAGCTCATTAAATCTGCTCTCCACCGACACTGCGAAGATCTGAACTTCACCTCAGTCACTCAGCATGGCTTCCGAAAGGGGCACTCCTGCATCACTAACCTGTTGGTCGCTAGAGAGAAGTGGGCCAAATTAGTGGACGCTGGAAAACGTTTAGATGTGGTCTTCATCGACTTCAGCAAAGCTTTTGACAGAGTCCCACATCAGGAACTACTCTCTAAGCTCGGCGGAATTGGCGTGACAGGGAACCTCCTACTATGGATCAGTGACTTCTTGCAAGGCCGGAACATGCAAGTCAAAGTAAACGATACCCTCTCATTCCCCGTGCCCATGTATAGTGGCGTACCACAAGGCTCCGTTCTCGGACCGGAATTGTTCAAAATATATATCAATGATCTACCAAGTATTCTACAAACGGACTGTCTGATCTATGCAGACGATCTCAAGCTATGGTCGGAAGTGTCCAGCCTCGCAGATGCCGACCGATTGCAGGAAACGCTTGATCTACTACACTCCTGGTCTATCAAGTGGGGTTTGCCGGTCAACAAAGATAAATGCTCAGTCCTTTCTATAGGTGCTGCTGAACCACTGGGCATCTATCACATTGGCGGGCACCTACTCAAGATTGCCACACAGGAAAAGGACCTGGGGACAATAATCTCCTCTGATCTCAAAACGACCCTTGACACGTTAAAGAAAACTGCTGCGGCGAACAGGATGTGGGGCGCCATAAGGAGATCATTCTCTAAAATGACGCCGCAGATATTTAGACTTCTCTTCACCTCCCACATCCGTCCCATTCTTGAATTCGGACATCCGGCCATAGCCCCCTTATCTAAACATGAAAGTGACAAGATCGAAAAAATTCAGCGACGAGCCTCGAAATTTGTCCTTGGGCTACGCAACCTCCCGTACCCCACCCGCCTACAGAGGATGAACCTTTTTCCCTTAGACTATCGCCGACGTCGCGGAGACCTCATCTATACCAGGCGCATCCTACGAGGAGAACTGGGAAACGAGCTAAGGCAGTTCTTTCAGCTAAGACTTGGCAGCTCGACTCGAGGTCACAGCTGGAAGCTTTTTAAACCGAGGAGGCTCAAAGTCCGCTCAGATGTCGCTCTCTCTACTCGAGTGACTAATGATTGGAACCGACTGCCGGACCCGATTGTCAATGCGCAATCAGAAGCGAGTTTCAAACGTTTGCTAGACATCTTCCTACTGAGTACTCCAGGATCCTGCAGGGCTGATATTACATCCTGAGCCATGACAGCCAACTCGCTTGCAATCCTTGGAAGATCGGGAAGCGAAGGAGCTGACACGGGACCCCCTTCTGCTCTCTACCACTCAATGAACTCAATGAATGAACTCTTACAGCTTCAACGGTTGAACCTGTTCCCTTTGGATTATTGTCGTCGCCGCGGAGATACGATATTCACTAGGCGTATTCTACGAGGTAAGCTGCGATCGTTATTTTGTCCCAACACAAGGTGTGCAACTATGGGCTACGGGGGAAATTTGTCAAACCTCGGGGACTCCGTGTGCGGTCCGATCTGGCCCTACCCACCCGGGTAGTGAACGACTTGCCAGAGGCTGTCGTCTATGCGGAGACAGAGGAATGTTTCAAACGACTGTTGGATACCCACTCCCTGACTGCGCAGGGATTCTGCTGCACGCAATATAAACATAGCGATCTTCTGCGGAACCTCGTTCCGCAATGATCCCAGCAACCCTCGCAACGTTCGGGGAATGACAGAGCTGACAAAGGAACTTCCTTCTGCTCCCTATCAACCAATGTAGCTACAGTGGTGCTCTGCGGAATCTTGTTCTGCAATTACCTATGCCATCTTCGCAATGATCGGAATGTGAAGGAGCTGACAAAGGATCTACCTCCAGCTCTCTATCATCCAATGAAAAGTGAGTAGTGTAAATAGTAAGATCAACCTGATCAGAAGGTTAACAGCTAGATGTGATTTATCGAATGAAAATATCGTTATGCAACCAAGTCACGAGAGAGACGTTCCCGTAACGACTACACGGACCAACCCGTGGGCCGGTGATCTGCAACCACAAGGTCACCAGTTCGAATCCGCTTATGGGTGGGTGTCACCGCACGACTGGTAGTGTCCGCGCGACAGCGAAGTGCCGTTACGGCGTACAGCCGACAGATTATCACCATATTTTTAGCGTAGCAATGCTTATGCTTAGCCGTTCGGTGATAATGCCAGACTAGGTTCAGCGTGTCAGAGAAAGAAGTCAAAGGGGACACAATGGATGTGATCTAACGTAATCAATTCAGAACAACAGCTGTTCTGCTGCGGCCCCAGATAGCACCTCCCTACGCCGATTAGCGAGCACGTGACCAAGGGCGATAGGCTAGTTTAGGTAACGTTGCAGCGACCATACCTATAGTCAATATCGTGACGCCGGTACAAAACCGGTGTTGTGAGCCATAATGCTGACTGACGACTAAACCAGCTTCCGCCACAGATGATAAGAATTTGGAGTCATCATCATTAAACAACAGCTGAAGGTGAAAAGCACAGTTATGGTGAAGAATTTGGAATGCCTCGCGGTGACAGCTGATAGGGGATGACGACCTATCGGAAACGGCAAGGCAGACATGTGACGGTGCTTCGCATTCTGAGGGTGAAGAGAACATACAAAATTGCGCTGTCAAATGCCGACCTATCGATATGAGTTCACAGAACAGCCAAAGGAGAGGTACAGGAACCCTAAATAAACCGAAACAGCCTGCGTTTTGAGTTCCCACTACGTAATAATTGCAAAAATTACGTGGAGCTTGACAGACAATTTATTAAGCTGGAAACATGATTAAACAATCGTTTACATGGAGACAAAATGCTGAAGAGCTATCGGTAACTAAATTCAAGAATGGTCGACTGAGTACATGTGCGCAATCAAATCTACAACTCGGCAGCTGTACCCATATTCGTTGTCGTACCTAGGAAAATGGTAAGAGGAAAACAATAAACAAAACTTACCAGGCGATTAATTTCACGAAAGTATCGTTTAGCTGAATGCCAGCTTCGGCATCGAAAATAGAAGATAGCGAAGTGCCACGGAAGTCCATGCTGACAACCAAATCCTCGGTGTAACCAAGGATGTTCTTCAAAGGCCCTTCGGACGCCTGTTTGATTGCTTCCTTTATTTCGCTGTACTTGGCAGGTTTTGATAATTTGCAAGTTAGATCAACGACAGAGACATCAGGAGTGGGAACACGGAAAGCCATACCCGTCAGCTTTCCATTTAATTCGGGAATGACTTTACCGACGGCCTTTGCAGCGCCTGTGGAAGCCGGAATAATATTCTGGTGTGCGCCGCGACCATCACGCCAAGCCTTGTTGGATGGACCATCAACAGTCTTCTGAGTGGCGGTGTAAGCGTGAACAGTTGTCATAAGTCCTTCAGCAATGCCAAACTTTTCGTGAACCACCAGAGCCAGAGGAGCTAAGCAGTTAGTTGTGCATGAGGCGTTGGAAACTACATTCATGTCTTTCTTGTAAGTACGATGGTTCACACCGACAACAAACATTGGAGCATCAGCTGACGGGGCAGATATTATGACCTTTTTGGCACCGCCTGTGAGATGAGCCTAAAAACGTCACAATAGAATGTGAGACTAACCTTGGCCTTATCGGTCGTGGTAAAGACACCAGTCGACTCTACGATGTACTCAGCGCCAGTTTTAGACCAGGGGATGTTGTTTGGGTCTTTTTCGTTGTAAACCGCAATTGGCATGCCTTTTACCATTAACTTCCCATTTGAGACGCAAACATCATACGGAACAGTGCCGTGAGTGGAATCATACTTGAACATGTACTTCATGTACTCCAAATCAATAAATGGGTCATTCACAGCCGTAACTTCAACCAGACCATGGTCTACCGCCGCCCGCAATACCAAACGACCAATCCGACCAAAACCGTTTATCCCAACGTTAGGCTTAGGCATTCTTCTGAGCGATAGCGAACGTGACTGAGAAAAACAGGTGAAAGGGCGCCGAATTAGTACAAGTGTCTTTGGATGATTAAAACAACCATATTGTTGTTCGGACACAGCGATATTTATTTGCAGTACACAACTTTTAGCATTCTTATATCTTGTTTGTGTTACTCAGTGCAATATTTACACATTTTGCAATATTGCCACTAAGATTGTGCTCCATCTTGGATCTGACCTTTGCAAATTCCGACCAATTTGTTTGGGACCTTGTTCATGGTTCTCCCAGAAGCCAGTGGCTATGCTTGCGTTTTATTCAGCTGCGCATTTATTACGGATTGCAAAGCGAGCAGCACCGAAAGAAAATAGCTGACTTGCTGACTTGAATACCTCGATATTTAAGTTCAAGTTCAAGTGGGACCAGAACATTAGGATAAGTCCCCGTGAATGTTCCTTCTGTGACGCGTCTTTGATCCAGGGTATTATTCGTCCGCGATAACTGGAATCCAGTAAAGCCAGATCAGCGCACTCGAATCACACCACCGTCAACCAATTAATACCCACGCGACTTGCGTGGACGGTGTCTACGTTTAGTACTATCACCTGATATGTTTCCAAGCCAAGTAAGTTTTCTGACAGTAACCCCAGGAAACCCGGGTGGAAGTAGTTTAGAAACGCAAAGTTTGAAACATTGAAGGTCGTCAAGCATGCGATCTTTCGGAAGAGTCGCAGAGGACTGCGGGATATTCTTGAAGATAACGCTGCTGTCCGTAAATGCATCACTACGACGAGGGGTGTGTATTGTACGCGTCACAGTAGCAGTGGCCGGCGCAGCGCTTGAGTTCATATCCTCCTTAGTAGGAACAGCAGGTGCACAGGAGAAGGATTTCGGCAACGAGGTGGAAGGGTTTTCGGCTTTCCTTTCCGGGGACGGAGTATCGGGAGAGCCCACCGTTACATCTCTTAGCTTGGGTTTCGTGGTACTGATGGATTTCTTCATCTTGCGCCGCTTTGCCTTTGCAGATACACTGGTCTGTACAACTTCCCCACTAACAACTGAGTTCAATATAGCGTCAGTATGTTTATCATCTTCAGGCGCCGCCTCAAGAGTTGGTGGATCCTTCGAAGCCGAACTATTTATGCAATCGTCTGAACGCACGCTTGTTCTGAGAAGGCCTGCACGTTCAAGGCTTACGACGATTTGATAAACCTTCCCCTCTAAAGAACTAAACAAAGATAGAAGGGTACCAACTCTATTTACCAGAGTTTCAACTTCGTCCTTTGGGACTAGACGGTATGCTTTGTGCCCCACACAACCATGGCAATTATAAGGCAAATTATCGCTGTTTTGTAGGAGGGTATACTGCTGTCTATCCAACATAGTGCAAGCCTCATGGAACCAAGAACTGCAGAGGTCACATTGCATGCCCCCAGAAGAACCAGTAGCTGATTTTGCGCAACTCGCTTTACCACAAACAGCTGACGAATCGGTTAGTGGGTCCGAGGGAGTCTTGGAACTGGATATCTTTACCATCACGGAAGATGAAAAACTTTAACAGATAATAGGAACGTGAACCAGGGTACGGTAGGCTACAATGCAGACAACGTAAGCGGCAATCAGATAGAACCCGGAGTGATTCGTGTGCCCAGATTTGGACTCACTAGAACCAGAAAATTAGCAACGAAGACCAAAACAGGCTTTTCTGTAGAATACCCTCCAAAAGCTGTCCTCCGATGGAGCTGGGAGAGAATGCAGGAGCAAGGGATTGATCAGCTTCGCGCGGTCGAATATCAACCCGATTTGTACTCGATCGATGAGATATCGATAAAGGCCGGAATCTTTTGCGTTGAAGACTTTAAACAGAGGCCAATATTTCGAGAAGAAAACCACGAACAGTAGGCAAACAATGTAAGATTCTCAAACGCTGTTACACTAGCAGTTTATGCTCAGAGTTATTCAACACTGTTTCCACAAAAGGCTTCCGAGAAGGAAAACTCAAGCGGAGAAGCACGACAACCACGTCGCGACAAAAGAAGGTACGCAATAGATTCCGAGTATGTTGGCACTTCCAAGTACTTTCAGAGTACAAGAAAACTGACAGTCCAATTTTCTATGTTGAGATATTTAACTACTGTTATCAAACAAGGACTTCAGTAAAAAAAGCACGAGCGGTGAAACACGACAAGCACGCCGTGACCTTGATCCTTGCATCGTTTCACGTGCTGTGGATAAACAGATAGCGTGGGACAGGTATAATCCCACCTCGCTGACATTTCTCCTCCTCAGCTTCTTTCGTCGATAAGAATGAGTGTCAGGGCAAAGCCACCATGGCTCGACACAGTTGCACGTATATTGATGCACATACCGGACAGGAGATGGCGCACTTATATTGCCGACTCCTCAATTGCTACGTTTAAGCCCTGTCCTGAAGTGCGTAACCTATACAAGTGCCACGTTCGAGTCGCTCGGCACAGGTATGAATAGGATTCTGGTAAGTAAACCTTTAAGAAGCCAAAGCAGTTTTTCGATAACGTTATGAGACTTAGCATGTTAAATCTGTCCATACCGTTGTTGCACAGCGCCTACGGCACCGCCGTACATGCACACCAGAGATTCAGGTTCAGATTCAGATTCAGATGGACTGGAACGATAGGAAAATCCCTTGAGTGTGCCTACTTGAGCAAATCGTTGGGCCAGGAAAGGATAAGGTGCTAGTTCTCTATAGATCTAAAACGAAACACCCGAAACTTACCCTGATCAACCAATTACTGCCCACGTTCCCTGCACTAGCAGTCCGCGCTGTGCAGGTTACGTGAAGTAGAAAGAAGTAGAAAGTAAATGGAACATAAAGGGGAATGAAAGTCATTAAAATGAAGGATAACACCAAAGGGTAAAGCTAATGACAGAATAAGAACCAAAAGTTTGAAGATGGATATGGTCAGGAGAAGGGAAAGGTTTCGTGTTGCCACCCAATAGCGTCTAAATGACGCTCGAAACACTTAACCGTAAGTTCGCTGACTACATTTTCTGGAAGCGAGTTCCAGCGCTCGATAACTCTACGCGATAACCGAGTTTCCGCCCTGATCCTGTCGGAACGCGGCTTGTGTAGCTTCATAGGATGACTGCGAAGACAAGGCAACCAAGCCTGGCTAAATAGCCAGCTTAAGCCCGGTCCAACCGTCACTAGTGCATTGAATACATATCCAAGCTAAGTAGACGCTCGGGGTACGATTGCCCCCGTAACCCCTCGATCAATTCGGTACCTACTCTCAAAACCCTCTCGAGCTCCATTTTGTTCCGAACAAGGCAGGGTGGGCAAGCCTGGATGCAGTATTCCAAATGGGGCCAAAGGAAAGCTGAGAACCTTCACAAATATGTCGGCAGTTAAGACCCCGAAGGAACGGCGTATTAACCACAACATTCTGAAACCCCTACTAGAATGCAAAGACGAGGAATGAACGGCACCTAGGTCTATCTGGTTGGAGACAAGGGGAGTTCGACCCCACCGAGTACGTAGCTCGAAGGCCGGAAAGTTGCTCCTATACGAAGGACGGAACACTTCGCCTGATTTATGGGCAGTAGCCACAAAGTGGACCAGTCCCAAAGTC
Organism: Dicrocoelium dendriticum; assembly: GCA_944474145.2. NCBI lineage: Eukaryota > Metazoa > Platyhelminthes > Trematoda > Plagiorchiida > Dicrocoeliidae > Dicrocoelium > Dicrocoelium dendriticum. The sequence goes on along the minus strand of OX104065.1, from coordinate 92,546,820 downwards.
TGTCCAGTGCAGGCTGTATGGCCTCAGAACCCCCAGGAACGTTTACAACATTCCATAGCCTAAGGTCCTCAGTAAACAATAGGGATGATACCCCAAGCTCTCCAGGGAGATCGTTTACGTAAATGGAGAACAGCATCGGTCCAAAGACCGAGCCCTGTGGGACACCGCCAAGGACCGCTTGCTTAAAGGATAAGCTGCGACCCACATGTACACACTGCTCTCTTCCCTGCAAGAATGCAGATACCCAGTGAAGGGCGCGGCCGGATACGCCGTAGGACCTCAGCTTATGTGATGGCCTCAAGTGGGGTACCTTATCAAGCGGCCTGTTATGTCGTTGAGAAAAATGCCAGTTCATTTGTAAAAAAAATCCCGCTTGTGCCTAAGGAATAGAATTCCCGCCTGCTATGAAAGTATTCGGCCACAAGAATCAACCGCACTCACCACCCAGTTAATAATTCCAGTGTGCATGGCTGGACGCGAAGGCTGCTAAACCCAGACATTTATACCACAAAAAGTAAGTCAACGTCTATTACCTCAAACTTTTACCCACCTGAACTATTCAGCAACCGCTCCCACGACACCTTTTTATCTTCGAGAGGCATCTTCGACTACTGGCAGATTTTGACAAAACCATTTGTTCAGCCGACTCAGGTCGTTCCCCGTCAATTGAACGCAAACAACCGGCAAACTATGGTTTCGTGTTTTGCGGTGCCAGCTTAGGGTATTGTTCAAAACAACGTACGGCAGCTCTCCTGGAAGTGGTGAGTTTTGCAAGGCAAGCCATCTTCCTATAAAAAGCTACCAATGAGCGTTTAACAACACTGTAAAGTGGCGGAAGTTTGTCGCAACGGCAAAAGCTCACCGCCCACCAATCACGCTTCCCTGGCGGCAGGCTTCTAAGTGCCATCTCTGCAATCGCTTCATGAAATGACCAATTCTACTAATTTAGACATAGAATGTACCCAGACGGTAAACGGAACATTGCTTTTCTATCAAAGTTAACAATCACACCGTAATTTTTTACAGGGTGTCCTGTGTACATAAATCCCAACTTATAGGTACCCCTGTTGTTTGCTTGCAAGGCACGGTTTGCCAAAAGAAAGGGTCACTGCTAACTGTTCACAGTTTCGAAGTAACGTGTATGCTGAATTATTAATGCGCAAGGAAATTAGAAACATGGGGACTATAGCTTATAATCATATAGCGAATAAACCCGTCGAAGGACTTACTCGTACTTTAAAAGAACCTCTACAACTCCTTCGGCTTTCGGGAGAATCCTGGGATGATGCTTTGACATCTGTATTGGTGGTATACAGAACCGTCCCGTATACTGCAACGGCAACGACCCCCGGAGCCAATGCCAGGGCGAACAATTCCAACTCGAGCAACTGCAGCCTTTATACCCAAGGCAATTTTCGATCACAGAGCATACGAAAGACGGGTTGTTTATCAGGCTAAACATAGGCGCAGTGGTAAAATGTATCATCCAGGGATCTTTGTTCGTGACAGACTACCATATTCCTGGAAAGAAGGCGATGCATTCGGACCGTCAAACCGTGTAGAAGTTGTGTGCACGCCAGTGACTTACAGGTTGACTGACGGGACTCAGTGCCATGGTCTTGTTGAACCTATCACCATGCGTCGGCCTAATGACCATTGCTAGCTTCAAGCTTCATTCGTTACGTTCACTTTATCCAAATGGCTTTCTCCCGGACATTAATGGTGTCCCAAAAGCGAGGCGCCGCAATTGGTTGAGCGCGGATTACGAACCTTCTAACATTTCGCCACCTAGGCCTGTGCCGCTTGCTAAGCGTGAAGCGAAGTAACCGTAAAAACAAAGCAAACTATTTGAACGCGACATGATGCAACGGGTATGCGCCCCAGCGCATAATGTTCCTGGTTTCCACTATTAACTGAAAAATGCTTCCGCGTGTGGGCTATAAACCTTTCGGCTGTATTTTTATTGTAACTAAAGGTTTTACTATTCCAAAATTTCTATGCTTGTATGGATATTTGAGCAAGTCTTCACTTTTGCGCCACACCTCAACAAAAGTCTAACGGTTGTTATTTATTTAGTTATTTTCGCTCGTCTTACCTGACAGGCAGGCGGTTAGCTGTGCACACTTTGTAAAACTGAAATTTTGCAATGGCCAATGAGTACTGACACAATGGATAACAACCGAAACAGGATCCTTGCTTAGAAGCCGCCTGACATTAATAACAACAGCACTGAAACCAGGGTCCTAAGGTTTGGCGTTAGGACGCTGCCTGCTAAAGGAACATTACAAATAATATAGCAGGAAAACCAACCTGAACAAGGCTTGCGCTTTTCGGGATGCATAATTAGCCTAGCTGCGATAAGTTTCCAACCGGGGTTCATGTGTGTAAAGCGGAACCCGAGTACTGGTCGCAACAATAACCGCTTAAAGGTCTGTAACCATTGTAGAACCGGTAATCACACACCGCCCCACCCGAAGCTTGCTGTTAGATAGAAAGAAAACAACCGATTTGTTATATTGTATTACGCGGTGAATGTTCTTTAGTAGCATAGAAAAAACTATATATGGAATGTCAAGTGGTAAAACTTTTGCAATCACTACGTTCACAGCAGCTCGAACGTAACTCGGAATTTCTGTAGTGCATTTGCGGCTTAGGTTGCCGCCTTCGCTCAGTCGAATCACATCTTTATGCTCTGAAATGGAAGCAGCAATAGGTATAATGGTATCGCTCTCAGAAGCATAGGAATATTTTTGGCTGCCCTGGTTCCAGGAACGGTACCTAATCCGTCTGTCGATTGTGTATAGACAAATCAGCCAGGTCCAATAGCTATAAATAAATTTTTTGACATCGTTCATAATTATTGCAACCTGACATAGGATACCAAGACAATGTTCAACACCAGCATCTGTGAGAAGTGGTCGGGATTTGCACAGTTTAGCCTGTCTCTCCACTGGCGAAAAGAACACAATTACGATACTGAAGCGCAAAATTATGAAAGAATCGATCACGTGCAACAAAGGTTGTTGAAACACACAAAGGACTTGCACATTTAAAAGTACGGCAAATTTTTAAGCTAATCCCTTTGTGCACGGATGTTTGTGGGCAGTAAACGGATGAAGACAGCTAGAGCTCCCTAACCAAGCTGCAAAAAGAGATACAGTGAACTGTGAACCATTATCACACACAATAGCTCAAGGAATAGCTTCAAGACTACGCGCTTTTCTTAGGGCACGGCTAGTAATGTCGGCATTTGATTTATCCGTTATGAATAGTTCAGGTCATTTTGTATAAACAGCAATGCTTACTAGCGCTTAACACTTCTGAATGTATGGACCATCGTAGTTAACGTGGCTAGGTTGCCAAGGTTCACAGGATATTGGACAATGCACCCATTTAAACAGCCGACATCTGTCATTGTGTAGGCAACCTTCACATCTTGAAACTGTTTGTTGAGTATAAGCAACCGTCTCAGGCCCAAGACGCAGCCATCGGACCATAAAATACAGCTTTTCAATGTTTACATGACCAAAATGAAAACCAGTCAGAACTGCATCGCGCAAAGGTTGGGGAATCACAGTACCATCATTGACCCCCAATATGCCATCATAAATAATAACTAGTTCAGCAAGGCATTGGTAAACTTGAGCATACATCCGCTTAAACAGAGGCGACCAGCGTCATAATAAAATTGTTAGCATTGCGCCAAAGTACTTCTTTCTTTAGATACCTGGAGCTGCCCGAGCTATATGAGATGGCTGAGATGGCTGAGAAATAAACTTTGGTATCTGCTTCAAATGTACCAGTAGGTCCAGATAATCTACGTGAAGATTGTCTATAGCAGTTCTGTATTCTACTTCATAATCATAAGCATTGAGTGCAACGCTCCACTTTTAAAGTATCTGTACAGAGGATTTTGCCATGTAGTTGGATTGTATGTAACCTTCAAGACTTCATGAGCAGCTACTATGGTAACATACAAACCGAACAACTATTTGTGTAGTCTCTTCGCAGCTCAATACATAGTCAAGGCTTCAAGATGTGTCGCAGCGTATCAATCCCGGTCAGGCTGAGGCTGAGTGAAATGCAAGCAACTGGGCAGCTTTCTTTTCCTAGCACCACACTAATAACCCTTAAAAACGTCGATAGTAAGTACAGGATGAATTTCACGCCAGTAAGTTCGAAGGACACCATCAAACTGCTGTGACTTAGGAACTTGCGCAGCGCTATATCCTGCACTGTAGACCACACAAAAGTTTCGTCGTTCAGTAAACAGAACAAAGGATCAGCAATAGAAGCAAAATCTCGTAGGCACTTTGCGCATTATTTTAGGGTTCCCAACAAGGTGCTTAGTGCACGTAGATTCGTCTGCGGTTGCATATTTACCAGTCGTCTAAGACGATCAGCAGCAAGGCTAAGCTCAGATGTAACATGGTGACCAACAGAAGTGATTGCTTTAACTCCGGTTACTCAATTATTGGCCTTCCCATTTGCATTAGTCGTCAAACAGCTTCGCTAGTGCCAGTTGGCGAGAAGCAAGGTTGAATGTTCCAGCGGCTTGTAGAATCCCATAATCTCAGCGCACTTCAACGCACACTAAAACTTGCACAAGCGAATTCATGACATTCCGACAAATGGCTGATAATACTCTAAGACTGAGGGGGAGAAAGCGATAACCATACAAACTGAAAGACGTATTAATAGTGATAATTCACTGGATGGCCCAATAAGCATAGTCTGTAACTAGACAACTTTAGGTCCAATTTCAAGAAAAACATAGGAACATTTAAGCAGGAAAGAATAGCTTCAGGTTTCTCGGTAGTTCAGCTACCTTGACACAGTCTCTCAATAAGGAGTTTCGATAGGCACCACAACATTTGGGTACCCGACCGTCTGACTTTAGTCGCAGGCAACGGACGTTTTACCTACCTGGAGCTCTTGACTAACAAAAGTACTCTTGGCTGAAACAAAGTATAGGCTTTCCGGACAGGCTCCCTTATTCCATATGACTAACTTCCTCGTTCATAAACTTCAAGATATCACACAATCTCAAGGTCAACTGGATGAAGTTTCATACCACGACCTACTATGATGCAATAGTAAATCAGCGGACGTCTTTGGTCCTCGGTTTGTGCGCTTGACAAAAACTTGCACTTAGGTTGAGGCCTTGCCTAAAATTCCACCTAAGAATAAAGGGATTCGAAATTTTGAAACCAAAATAACAACCACCAAGGTAGCCCTTCTTCTAAAATCGGCAAAAGGCAGCAATCAAACCCAGGACTTTAATGACCAGTAATAATTCGGCTGGTAATAGTTGTTGGATGTGACGTCCCACCAGGATAAAAACGAAATGGAGTTGGTTTAGCAATGCGAGTTTCCACTACTTATGTCAACAATGTACTCACCTGATTTCCAGTTCCAAAATCGGTGCTTGTATTACACTTGGCCCTAACCAATAACAATCAACGCTAGAGAATTGCTAATTGCACACCTAAATATTGCTGCCTACAGAGGAATGCACAACTTTACATACGCTCGTAAGCCGACATGCATAGTGAATGTGTCTGAGGCTGCCACAAAGGAAGCATTTTACCTTTTGGGGAGGACAAGTGTGACAAGCTTGCAACTTTCCACATGAGACACGTTGACTCAAACGATTAGTAAGCGTACCACACTTAACCACTTTGAGGTGGATTCTCCTGAAAGGCTGACGGACTCCAGCTGATCTTGAAAATTGGTAATATAACCGCTTTTGTTCCATAGCAGGTGCGCTGGGTTTGGCAAAACCTAACAAGCTTTGCTGGTCATAGGGTGTTGCGCACTTAGAAATGTCGTGAAGTCCTTCGAACTGTTCATAAAGCAGCTAAACTTTCTTGAGGTTTGGTCAGAAAGTAAAACCAACTGATGATATAGAATCGGAATATTAAAACTGTTATGAGCACGGTACGGTCTTGCATTAGCTGTGCTCTCACTACCCTCCTTGTGCTTTTTCCAGGTCTCCACGCACATCCTGGTGCGTGCGCTATTTCGAACCACATCGATGGGTGCTGCGCCGTGCTTTCCATCATGAGGAGCCAACTTTTGGGGATCATATCGTTACCTCCGTTCTCATTTTCCGCAATACTTTGTCGAGTTCTGCTTGTAGACTCGCAGCACTCACAACGTGTTCGAAAATACTTTTAAGCACATTAGACAGAAGAAGCTGAGGACTCGCAATGCCCCTGTAACGTCCCTACCGGTGGGAGCATAACAAAGTTGCGAAGCATTTTACATTGTCCACTCGCTAAACATCGCCATCGAGGCACGTAAAGTAACTTGCCCCGCCTGTATCTTCATGCAACCCCATCACTAACCACTGCGTCTTCGTGTGCCCTTGTGCGCACCGCTGATTCCCGCTACCTGTTTGGGGTTGCAAAAGAGAAGGCCCTTGCGCCGGCTAACTACCAACGCTGGCTGAATTTGACGCCGGCTCAATCCAGCCAGGATCCTGGGTAAGGCTAACCAGCAAAAGCTTACGTGGCCTGATAAGCGATAATATTCGAGCTGCGGTGCGTAAGCGCGATTGTACAACGCGTAATAATATATTCAAAACGGAGGGCTTCTGCAGAACTTGAGAACATGTTTTCATGTTCATACGGGAAAACCAACCCAAGCGTGCGCAGAGTGACCAGCCGCAGATCCGACTCATTTCGGTTCTAAGCGAAGCGTCATGCCGTCACACTGGTTAAAACCGTACGCGCAATGGCATTAAAGTATGCAAAGCGTACAGACGTAGTTAGAAAAATGATGGGCGCCGAACTGACCTCAGTAGCTACAAGCATAGAAGAATAGCTGCCGCACCCCACCGAACGCTACTGTAAACCGACCCCACAACGCTAAATGCTGCACCCATAACGGTACCCATGTAAACAAGGCCAGTACCGCAAATCCCCCAAGTGTTGCCCAAATACTTCATAACCAACCGCTTTACGGCAATTCCGCCAAACCCACTTCCGTCCACCAACCTCCGCCAAAACTCAGGAAACATGCAAATACCAGTGACAGCTGGGCCGTCGTTGCAGGAAATTGCACGTTAAAAGAGCCGCTGCTGTTTTATTGCTACACGCAAAACTTAGGGAAAAAGCAATGTTGCATGGATGCTTAGCAAGGCTGCTCAGCCGAAAATTCTCGCAGATCCGGCTAGGTGGTTCGGGTTTACCCTGTTCTAGCAAATTGTTCTGAGGCAGGGACTCAGGGCTTAGTGGGTTTTCGCCTGGCAAGCCTACTTCCTATAAAAAGGTACCAACCTCTGTGTAACAACGCGGTGACGTGGAGTATGGGATTTTCCACCAACTACAGTCCCTTTGCTTATCCGGACAACCGCTACAAGTCCACAGACATCAGGCATCCATCTATCGCTCCTGACAGTTACAATCAAGATCGAAAGCCCAGGGAAACATTTGCAAATCTCATATACCCAGCTACGTACGCTTCCATGAACACATATGTACATGCATATATCAACGTAGGCGATAATCCTATTGTTACATGCCACAATAAAAGCTCAAGCGTTCACTTAAACTGATCAAGCCTGTGCCGGCGTGCCTTGCTTAATGCAGCGTAACCTTTATAACTTTTATTTAACTCGCCCGGTCTCCCAACTACAGTCAATACTCCCTGGAAAGGCACATACAAATAAGTGGTTGCCCTAGCTATAATACGTACTATTTTCCGGGGTCAGCATCCAGTTATTTTGGGGGAACAGGGAATGCCCCGTACCAATGGAATACCATTAGTAACTTCCTCGATATTCTGACTAATCACCCCAGGGTTGTGATGCTCATCTCTCACCCGAATTCTAAGCATTAAAGCGCAGCTAGGCTTTTGTGTGCTTCGCTAAACCCTCGATGAGGCAGAAGAAGCGTTGCTTTTGACTTCTGGTCTCCGGGTAGAATTTGATTTTGTCAGCGTCTTTCCAGACTTACCATGGGGCCTGCGCACGCGCGCAACGCGCAGCATAAAGGAACGTTGGCTAAACGCAGCAGCCGGAATCGCGTTTGTCCATGGCTTCCTCCAGTCTCATAAATAAATGAACAAATAAATAGTTTATTCCAATGTATAAAGCTACACTAAATCAGGTATGATCCAGGTTTACATGGGCACGATGAATGGGCAGCAACGGCACACGACCAAAAACACTGGCGTTATATTCGTGAGACCATTCCCTTGGTTGACGCTGTGGCTGCGCTTCTCTCAAAACAGACAATATCAAACAGCCAAATTGGTGGGGCCCATGGATCCCCAGGAAGTTGCTACTACCTAGACAGGAAGCACTTACGCTACGGGAACCTTTCCATTCACTTCAAAACAGGTTGCTGACACAGCTCCGGTTCAAAACAGCGAGCGAAACTATTCTGCGGCCTAAAGCACCACCACGGCAGGCCAATGTGGCGGACATGTCTTTCCTTTAAATAAGGTCATTGCCATACCGGAAGTGCCCATCTATTTCGCCAACGTCAATCACTGAAAACATTTCACCCGATCCCTGTTTAGATTGACGCATTCAGCAAAGACACACGAAGGCACAGTCATAGTAACAACATCGCACGGGACGTACACATACCTACTATACACATATATATCCAGTACGTATTGGTTAACTTGTGGCACTGCTGCACCTTTACTGAGGTTACACTTTGTATTATAATGATTCTGCCTTTAAAGGCGTGTCTCGGAATGTCGAGCCTAAATCATATCTTTTTTATTTATTTATTTTGTGTTTTTTTCAATATTCGAATCGGAAGCGGGTCAGAAAATAGTGGGTCTTCCCGTGCAACCCTATAGCCACTCGCCACATACTGCGAACTGTGCTCTCTTATGGGCTAATTACGATGCCACTGAACTATCAAGGTTCCGGGAAGTGATGAGTTTTCGGCTGTCCAGCGTTCTCTCCAGGAACAGCCACATATGTTTTCTTATCCACACTGCAACGTGGCGGATGAGACCCGCCACCCAAACAGCGCCACAGCCCACGGCATCACTTGGAGAATGATCTTAATATCCGATATTCGCAAGCACAACTGGTTTACTAAACCTACTAGCGGGTTCCTACGACCACGGCAAAATGGCGCTAAATCTCCGGAAACATTTAAAACCCCACCGGGCGATGCCGTAACAGAAACTCTTAGAGGTCTTACCGCGTTTCGGCGCTACATAGTTAGCTGACACCAATGAACATGCCCATCATTGTTGCATCGCTCCTAGGCGAAAAGTAGCCCCACTTTTCCAAGCAATGTATTTTGCCACTAATTATCTCTGTCGTTGGTTGCACATATGCTTAGAGTGTTTCAGTTGATCTGACAACCGCTTGAACCTACGTTTTGGCAATCTACAAAGCATCTTCCATATCTGCGATTCGCAAGACCACTTCTTTGAAACTGGCCCTGATGTAGCTTGAGGACGCCCACGATGTAGTGCAGGACATCTAAGCACCTTGAGCTCAAAACTCATCCACATTCATTGTGGTTACCGTCCTAGCACCTAAGAGACTTTAACGGTATCCGTCGCACCCATTTTCCAGGGTTTAAAAGTAGCAAACTGAATACAAGATGATCTTAGTCTTCAACGACCTCTTCCTTCAATCCTTATTTCTTAACTACATCTTCATTCCTTCTCTTCAGACTTACATTTATCACTTTCCAACTTCTTGACCACTGGATCCGTGGAAAAAGTATTAGGCTTATGACCTCTATGGTACTCCTAGTAAAGGCATGCTACCAGACCTAAGCCTTGCATAGGATGTTGGAAGCGTTTTCTGCTGCTGATGCACATATGCTTAGCATTAGAATTGTCCAAAATCGTCTAAATGCTGGCTTTAAATGAACCTTTATGTGTCTTCCTAGATGTCGGTTGTCAGCGGGCCCTAATTGAAGCTTTTTCATTATGTCTGAGCACTAGTTACTACTTTAGAGGGTCGCCTGTACCGGGAGCCCAGAGAGCGATTTGAGAAGACGGATCGAGTTGCAGGGAAACTTTTATTGGTACAGTAAAAGATTCCCTGTTATCTAGCTATAAATGAACGACACCGTGGACGCTCTAGCTAGGGAAACGGAGCAAGCACAGCACACAGAGCAGTCGCGCGTTGCAACCGAAGCGAGCGCCAAGCAAAAATGGCGATGAGCAAGTAAAGCATTCGAACTCAGCAAGCAGTTCAACAAACCACACCGGTTGCCTAGGTGTACAATTATAGAATTTTGGTTAGAATTTTACACAAGCAAACCGGGGAATCTCCAGACTGCTACATAGCCCTCTCCCAGAAGGGACTGTGTAAGCAGTCCTTCGATCTACGTGAGGACTGTCCGTCGCGGGCCAGCCTTCTGCGAGACCAGGTTGTGAAACCTGATGCAGCTGCTGGGGGAGAACCATGCGATCGGACCCTAGCGGGCTCCCACCCGTGTCCTCCCTACGGTGTCGAAACGGTAAAAAAAAGTTTGTGGGGGACAGTTAGTAAAGTTCACGTATGCGTTTGAACAGGAAATTCGTTCCACTTGCAGTTGACGTGCGGAGATCCAGCGGAAAGTGAAACCGAGGGGCAACCAACCGACGGTGTATATGGAAAGCAAAATGAAAAAGCAGCATAAATGCATAGCAATACACAAAAGAGTGCAAAGCGAAAAACGTGCAAAGCTTCTTTTGGTTTTCAAAAGATTTTGCTCTTTTTTAGTAGTTTCAAAACGTTTTGGTCTTTTTTTGTGTATTTTCAAAAACGTTTGGTAAGAGCAGAAAATTTCAGAGGCACGTTCTATGTAAAATAGTAAGTGCGAACGAAGTCCGAAAAACGAACTGGGGGTTTGAGCTTCCTACCGCGTCGATCGATAGTAGGGCGAGTAGGAGTGCTGTCGGTTGAGGTTGTCGGTTCTGCTGGACCGGACTGACTCGTCTGAGGTTGCGGTGCCAGCTGTGATGGCACAGGCTGTGAAGGTGCTTGTTGCACCGAAGAGTCAGACTTGTCGAGGAAGGCTGGCTTGAGTCGATCGATGTTGATCGTCTCAGTGATGTTGCGTCGTAGCTTGCCTATGTCGGGATCAGCTTGTTGGGCAGCAGCCATAGCGGCTAGATCAATGTGGGTGCCAGGCGATAAGCTGATCTGCTGAATGCGTGAAAGCGCATCCGCGACGGGATTGAGAGCACCTGAGACATGTCGTACGTCTGTCGTAAACTGAGAAACGTAGTCTAGGTGTCTTAGTTTCCCGCGGAGAATACTTGTCCGTTGCGCCATTGATTGCGTAGATTAATGGCTTGTGGTCAGTAAAGTCTGTAATATGTCGACCTTCTAGGTAGTGACGGAAATGTCTGATACCTAGTTAGATGGCTAACAAATCTCTACCGAAGGTGCTGTAACGCGTTTCGGCAGGTTGTAAACGTTTCGAGAAGAAACCTAGAGGTATCCATCGATGTTCGATGAGTTGCTGAAGAACTGCACCGACGGCAGTGTCGGATGCGTCAGTCGTCAGGGAGAGTGGTGCAGATGTGTCTGGGTGGGCGAGAAGCGCTATGTAGGAGATAGCGTCTTTGAGCTTCTCGAAAGACAATTTAGCGTCGTCTGTAAAATGAAAAGACCGTTGTTTACCGCGGAGCAAGTCAGTCATTGGTTGAACAATGCTCGCGCAGTTAGGAATAAAGCGTCTATAATAGTTAACCAGGCCAAGGAATCGGCGTAACTGTTTGAAGGAACTGGGAGCAGGATAGTCCTTCAGTGCCTGGATATTGTCTGGCAGGGCTTCGATACCAGAGGCAGATATGCGGTGGCCAAGAAAGTCGATGGAACTTTGACCAAGCTCGCATTTATCGGGATTGACGGTAACCCCATGCTGTGTCAAGCGTTGGAAGAGAGCGTCGAGGTGATGAAGATGTTCTTCATCAGAAGAGCTGGCGATAAGAATGTCATCTAGATAAGGATAAACGCCTTCGAGTCCTCGCGTTACCTCATGAATGAAACACTGAAAAGTTTGGGCAGCGTTGCTGAGGCCGAAAGGCATTCTGAGGTACTCGAATAGGCCGAATGGTGTGATGACTGCGGTTTTAGCAATGTCGTCTGGCGCCACAGGTATCTGATGGTAGGCGCGAACTAGGTCGACTTTGCTAAAGATAGACTTGCCAGCTAGAGCTGAGGTCAAGTCGTGCATGTGCGGAATGGGGTACGTATCCGGGACGGTAACTTTGTTAAGTGCCCTGTAGTCACCACAGGGGTGCCAGTCACCGGATTTCTTCGGTACCAAGTGTAATGGTGATGCCCATGGACTTTTGGACGGGCGGATTATTCCCAGTTCGAGCATTTGCTCGAATTCCGCCTTAGCAGCTTTGAGCTTGTCCGGGGCTAGTCTGCGGGGCGGGCCGAAACAGGTGGGCCATTAGTGCAAATGTGATGCATGACGTTTGACGTCACAGGAGGCAAGTCATTCAGGACGCGAACGAGTTTAGGGTGCTTGCTGAAAAGTTCTAGAAAAGGCTGTGAAGCTTGAGGTAGGACACGAATGGGAGTGCTAGCAGCCACGTTGGTGCAGGTCCCGATAATACCGAGCTGTGTCCTGGAATCGATAAACTTCTTCCTTTTATCGACGACGATGAGGTCGAAGCGATGAAGAAAGTCTATGCCTATGATGGCAAAAGGCATGGCAGCCATTATGAAAGGCCAGCGAAAGGTTCGCCGGAGGCCTAAATTGAGCGTTAGCAGCTTTTCGCCGAAAGTTGCGATTGGTGTGCCATTGGCGGCACGCAGCTTGGTCGGCGATGGTGAGATGACCTCATCTGGGCTACGGGGTATAACGCTAACTTCGGCTCCAGTGTCGACTAGGAACTCGGTGCCGGAAGTTAAATCCCTAACGCGGATGAGGCGACTTTGGTGTTGGCCGGTCGCATCCGTCGCCGTTACGGACCGGCCGCGAAGTTTTCCCTGCTTCTCGGCGAAGTTGCAAGGCTTTACAAATCTATGAGCTGCGGTACCAAAACGCTGATGGTACCAACAGCTTGCCTGCCTGTTGTTAGACGTAGAACGTTTGCAGGGCGATTTTGAGCGGCTATGATGCCGACGGTTCATGGTAAGCTGCTGGACTGGCTACTAAGTGTCGCGACTTGTGTTTGCAGGGCTTCTATAGTTAACTGTAAGCCAGTGATAGAAGTGCCCTGGGACGCGACGGCATTGATCTTGCTGGCGTCGGCTTGGGGCGGTGATCGCTCAATAACTCGATCCGCTAAGCCTGCTAGTTGAGTGAGCGAAACGGAGCTCACTGTAGCCAGAATCGCTTGCGTATTGTCCGATAGCCGTTGTAGCCATAGTTCGCGAAGTAAAGTCTCGTCCATGGTTGAGGAACCAATGAGTTGCTGCATTTCTCGTAGCAGGGTTGAGGGCGGTTTGTCGCCCAGCCGCAGATCCCTGAAAAGCTGCTGCAGGCGAACTTTCGCAGAGGGCATAACACGCTTCATCGGGGCCTCCTTGAGAGCCTCATAGCGGTTTTCGGTCTGAGAAATGATGACGTCACGAACCTGCATTGATATCTCCTTGGGGAGATAGGACGGGAGCTTGCAACACTTCGCATAGTCGGAAGTGATTCTGTGGTTATAAAACAGCCTCAAGATGAGCGAACCACAAAAGAGGATCTATGTCCCAAAAAGGTGGAACGGAGAGAGATACAACGCTTAGCAGAGACTCTACCTTAGGGTCTACAGAATCCATGGCTTAAAAAATGACACAAAAGATAGGCTACCGTATGCAAAAATAAACCGAAAAATATGAAAAATAAATGGAACTAGCTCACCGGAGAAAAGTTCGAAATATCCGGCGTTGAGATTGTTCCGGAGTCGGGGTCACCAATTTAGAGGGTCGCCTGTACCGAGAGCCCAGAGAGCGATTTGAGAAGACGGATCGAGTTGCAACAAAACTTTTATTGGTACAGTAAAAGATTCCCTGTTACCTAGCTACAAATGAACGACACCGTGGACGCTCTAGCTAGGGGAATGGAGCAAGCACAGCACACAAGGCAGTTGCGAGTTGCAACCGGAACGAGCGCCAAGCAAAAATGGCGATGAGCAAGTAAACCATTCGAACTCAGCAAGCAGTTTAACAAACCACACCGGTTGCCTAGGTGTACAATTATGGAATTTTGGTTAGAATTTTACACAGGCAAACCGGGGAATCTCCAGACTGCTACACTATACACAGCAGTTTCCAAACACTATCAGTAGGTAAACCGCAAAATAAAAAATATATCTTTCTTATTTTTGACAAAGAGCGCACTTTAAAAGTTCTAGGCCCAAGAATCAAACATTTTGCTCTCCGCTTTATCTCTTTTGGCCCCATATACTTAGCTTCGTCTTGTATACATGTGCCTTTCGTTATTGGCAACACTAGTAGACAGGCATAATGAAAACCAGATCCTCTTCTTTAACTGCTTCTGCCCGTAAAACACTCGCATTTCCAGATTTCATTTCACTGGCTCGAAAGCTAACCAACGACAGAGAGGCCCCTGTCACACTGGCTGGCTGGAGCACTCGAAACATTCCATCGCCACTTTTTTTATCTTGGCCGCCCGTGTGTCATTTATCTTTTAGCTGGCTCCAAAGCCTACCGTGCCTTATGCGTGATGGCGGGTGAACGACCAGCTCCCAATGGTTTTTGTTACTACTCTAATCCTGATTTACCTTATCGCTCTTTGCTTAGGGTGCTAGAACAGCTCTTGGCAGGAAAATCACAAAAGAAATAGTCCTTGTGATATTAGAGTACCAGTTAACATTGCCATCTGGATTAACACCACCGACACTATCTTCGGGACTTAAAAATGGAGAGAAATAAATCAAAATTCATCAAAGAGCTACACAATAGTGTGCAGCTACACATGAGGCATAAGAATACCTCAAGTATGAGCAAGCTCAACCACCAGAAGTAGAGTTGTTAAAGCCCAACCAATGTAGACCAAAACGGATTTCACACCTAAATGCATTTAGCTAAATTTTACTAAATTTTCTCATGCTTATTTCTTTATTTTTGATGACAGGCTCCTACAGCTCACTGATGTTAGAGACAGAGCCTAATGAATATAGAAAATCGGCTCTAAGGGATAAACCTTGTGATGTTTAGCTAAGTACTGTGTGTATTTTGCAGGCCTAAATCTGTCAACGGCTCTGAAAGATCCCCTGGGTTTCTCAGGTAGACCTAGCTCATGCGGCCTTGTTGTAAGCTTTAGAAAAGCTTGGAGACTTAAAAATGCTAAACTCTATTTTACTGGCTGTTTATGTGGCTCAGTATCCCCTGATAATGGTATGCTGTGGCCTTCTAACCGTGAGTTAATTACAAGCTCCCCCTGAATTCCCATGTATATATAATATTCCTTGCTGGATTTCTAGCGTTTTTGCGCAAGATCACCCCTTATTTGCGTATATTTGTCATGTATGCCTGCAAAGTTTACTTTTCGGCCACCTGCGCAGTCCGTAGTTGTCGCAAGGTATTACGGGCTAATTAGAGCATTTCTGGATAGTTATGCCTATCTAGAACATACGCCGCTTCCCTACTTTTATATTTTCTTTTCTTTTTTCTGCTATCTGCTTGCAAAACAGAAATCCATCTTTAGAGAAAAATAAAAATAGCCTTATTAGTAGACCATCATGTAATTGCGAATAACTCGCAAACTACTGCACGTATTGTGTTGCTTTCACGTTCAACGTATTCAAGCGCTAAAGCTGGTCCAGACCAGTGTAATTTTGTGCTACCTTAAGCGGTATTCTAACTGTAGAAAGGCTTTTTCTTTTATCTGAGAATAACAGGTTGAAATTTTGCGCCGGGGGGCAATATCAGCGTAAGAAAAGTAGGGCTATATCTTTTGGTAATTGGTATTTTTCTACTGAAGCACGCAGATTTATTTTCTTTCTTAACAAATTGTTTCTATTTTTATCTGCATGTATCGGAATTGTTTTTAACTTTTCGTATGCCTTAAAATCCCTTCACTCATTTCTTCCATGTGCGCAACAACAATTGGGGCAACTGAGTGGCCAATTAATGTGCGATCAATTTAAAGTGAACTTGTGGCGAATTGGATTCTGTTCCAAGGAGAAAAGGCACAACTACACCTCCGCGACGTTTTCACAATAAAAGAACAAGGAGCTCAATATCGCCCGAAGGAACCAGAAAATGTCAAGGTGGGCGCCTGCGACCCAGTAGCTTTATACCAAACAGTGCCAATGCATCTGTAATTGCTAACGATGAACATATACTTATATTTTGCCTACTTCCATGCAAGAGCATCGGATTAATGTAAGCACTGATCTGAACCCTTTAGGGTGCAGCCTCTAGCAGGTCTAGAAATGTACCTATTTATTTATTTATTTATTTACTAGTTAGTTGTTTATGTACTTTTGACACCAAGCGACTAGCCGACAGGCTGACAGAAAACGACAGCCGTCAGCCCTACAACGGTCAGCACAACCACTTAGCCTTGCCACAAGTTTCTCGGGTCGTTGATATGAACTGAATCACTTTCCAGCATGTATACGCATGCCTAGGACCTCTTCGGCGAAAGCGTCGAGCTTCGGTTGCGCCGGGCAACGTACGCTTGGGAAGTCATCTCCATAACCAAAACTCGGTTGCCCTCAGGGGAACGGGTGCAGTCGCCGCTGTTCAAGAAAGTTTCCCGTTCCGACACTATCATCCCAGCGGGGGAGGTGGTGCTATCCTACACTATCTTAAAGACAATGCGAAGCACTTCATGATCTGGAGAGGCGGGTCACCGATTCGCTACAAAGCCATTTGTGTCTCAGACAAAACGGCAACTGCTTCACGGCAGTCACATATCGCCCTCTTCTGCTAGCACAGCGATGACTTCCCAACTGGTATCATGACTGAGGAAATGGTTCCGCCAAACTTACAGCCACGTACGTATCTCCGGCGATTGCAAAGCGCACGTATTGAAACTCTTGGCATAACACAATGAAACATACATGATCGCACTGCAAGACCTTAATGCCACTATCCCGCTCTGCGTGCACATCACCTTACCTACCAGGTACAAGCTAATAACAAACCATCGGTACTTGACCTCCCACTTACTATTTAGAACCTCATGTTTAGCAGGCTATTTACAGGGGACCTTAATAAAGCTAAACGATCAAGTCACTAGACTCCATAACTGTGTGTTACGCTGAACGACCGGAGGAACACACAGAACTAACAAGTGTTACCACACACTGCAACGTTCTGAACGACATAGTTGCGACGACAGATCGGAAATTCCTGAAAGGCGGCTCATCTGACAGCGCCGGAATTCAGCTTATTGGACGCTTCGGCAACGTAATCGAAACGGCGTCAGCTACAAAGACTGTTCGCTCCAGCATTCCTTTGTCTTCTATCAGAATTAGATCCTGCATGCGCAATGTACTAAGGAAGGCAGCTTAGCGCAATTACAGAAAGCTTCCTAGTTCCGATACCTAGAGTGAGTACGTGGCTCAGCGCAACCACTGTAACCTGCTATTCTGTGAGGAAACATTGACTCACTAACAACATTTGCTCTGAAAATTGCTAAACGCATGTCAACCCCAGGCGGAAAGTGTAGTTTCTGTAGCCCCCACTTAACCGGCCAGCCAGAGTGACACAGGGCACTGAAGACGCAGCCAACGCCCTGCGAAATCAGTATGCCACATCCTTCCAGCTAGGCGTCCTCCAGTTTTAGAAACACACCTTCCTAGCCTCATCTTCAACCGTCACTAACCTTGAGGTCACGGCTACCTCTGTGTTGAAACAACTGCTCTCACTACTCACCGACAGCTCTTCTGGAATTGATTATTTGCACCGTAAGGTGATAAACGTGACAGCAGTATTGCTGGCCAGACCAGTATCGAAATGTTTTAAAACGTGTTCCGGATAAGCAGTTTTTGACTACGAGGTGGAAACATAGCTTAACCACGCCAAATTGCAAAAGCTGAAATTACACTGAACCCGTCAACTATTGCCCAGTGGTCCTCCTGCCTGTGCTGTCACGGGCGATGGAGGCACCCATCGTTGAGGCGTTAGTAGACCAGCAGGAATGCCGCAACTTCATAGCAACCGGGGCAACACGCTTTCCGCCAGAACCGTCCTTGTACTACTAACCTACCTCTTGCAAGCAGTAGTTTGACGGAACCCACCGATATATGTAGAGGGACAGATGTCACTTAGTTCGACTTCTCCAAGGCCTTCGACCAACTGAACCACCACATTTTGCGTCACAGACTCGAAAGCTATGGAGTTGGGATCCTGCCCCTGCGTGGACCAGGACCGGCAGCTGTGGGTCAAAGTTAGCAGTGCACTGTCCGATCTGAGTTACGTCGTAGTTGGAGTTCCACAAGGGTCAGTTGTGGGGCCTCGTCTGTTACTGGTGTTTATTAACCAGCTTACGCGTTTGGATTGATATATTGCTGGCTCGTCGCCGATGACGTTAACATGTAGCGTAAGACCGCTGACCCAGCAGTTTATGATGCAATTCAGTGAGAGCTGGGGAGAGCGTATGAGTGTTCACACCCCAATCTACTCCAGTTCAGTACGAGGAAGTGTAAGGTGGTTCACAGTTTCTACCAGCCGCACATCAAATACAAGCTTGAAGGCCGTGTCCTGCAAGCAACCACCCAGGAGCGCCACTTTGGGATACTAGTTCACGTTGCTCTGGGCTACTCGGCACAAGGTAAATATGCCTCAAAGATTAGGAACCAACAGGTTAGCATGCTGTGGAGAGCATTCTGGCGGTCGAACGCTTTGTCGGTTCGCAGTCGCTTAACCTATACTTGCAACCACATGTGGAAGTCGCAAACCAGGCCTGGCAACTGTAGCAAATGCAAGACGTCTCAGCGCTCAAAACTTTACAGCGACGAGCCAAGAAGCTCGTCAATGGGTTGTACAAGATTTCTTAGCAACCTACACTGAGGGCGCGAACGTTGTATAGGGGCCGGCACTCACGTCTACGTGGCGACCTTATTTTAGGCTTACTAGATACTAAAGAAGCCTAACAACATTTGCGGTCGCCTACTGTAGCGGACCCAAACACCAAGTTGTGAGACTACCGTTTCAAGTTGCCTACGCAATAAGTCGGCTAGAAGGTCGACGGAAGTTTTACTCTTTCCATGTGTGCCATCCATGGAACGCCCTCCCAAATTACCTTGTTTTCGCTTCTAATTTATATGCTAATAACAAGCCTTGACGTTGCCCTAATCTACATATATTACAAGCTATAGCTTGTGCGTCCCCACGGACGACATACTGCGATGAAATTTGCACAACCAATATTAACATACGCAACAGACGTTAGTACTTTCTATCTGCCTCTGTATTAAAACACAAGTAGGCCACCAAAAAGATTTTAATTGTGTCACTGTTTGCTATTCCTCAAATCGTGGTTTTCATTCTGGATATCTTACTGGACGTGCTGGGCATGCCATTTTGCCCGTAATGTACCAGGGTTCCGGTGTACCATTGCTTAAACGATCGCTGGGACATTCATGCAGATTATCAACAAAAGCTTCTCGAGAGGTTTGAGTATGCAGTTACAATATAAAAGCAAGAACAGAGTGATTTGCTTGGCGTTGCTGAACCTTTAACTAGGCTTTTTCTACCACAAATAAATAAGTATTAAATAAACAAATGCTTTATCCTCGACGGGGCCAGACACACCTGTGAAGGTATGATCAGATGGGTAGGGTTGATATAATCGTGTAGGAAGGGCTTGGGTGAATTGTGGGAAAGCAACACTGCAGCTTCTCTCCGATTTTAGGTATGGACGATTGTCGTAAATTCATGAGATCGAACTGGAAGTTGGGGCTGGTGCACGGATAGTTCAGAGACAAAGTAGGATGACAAAGCCAGG
>OX104065.1:92436202-92526960 GCA_944474145.2 Dicrocoelium dendriticum | reverse complement strand
GTACGACGACATATTCGAGCAGAGGAGCATGGTCACTCCGTGGGTGCGTCCAAATTGCTACATCACTCGCACTCAATTCAACTGAGTGTTCCTGATCGTCAGGCCGTGAGTGGCAAACAGTGAGCGCAGCCTGTCACCGTTCGCATTCGCTGAACGAATGCCAACCGGACCGACGACATCGGTCTACACTGGTGCATCATGCCCAACGCGCACGTTGAAATCACCCAGCATTGGCACAGACCGTATCACGGAGGATAGCTGAGCGTAGAATTGATCACGCGTGTCATCAGGATAACACATGGTCGGGGCATACGTGCTTATAAAAGTGGCAAAATAACCTCTTCCGAGCAGTCTGTGAACAGTCATCAGTCGGGTGTTGATGCCAATGGGCTCGCTCATACGCTGACCATTTATGCAATCGGATATTGCAAAACCGACCCCAAGTTCACGTGGTGCTGTGGTGGCGTCGCTAACTCAGTATAACGTGTAGCGGCACAAGCTTCATGCAGCTTACCTTGTTCAGCGAGCCGGGTCTTGTTGTGCGCCGCACTATCGATGTGGTAGCGCGCCAGTTCCATCGCGACCAGTGCGTGGCATCGCTCGGTCCGCCCAGTCATATTCTGGCCGAGTAAAGTGCGCATGTTCTAGCACCCAAAGTTGAGTGCTTTGCGCTGAGGCATACGACTGCATTGGAGGACGAACGTATGTGCGGTGGCGACTTGAATCGGGGAAACTAGTAAGTTAGAAGGAATGCGGAATTGGAGGCTATGTGCGGAAGAATAAGAAAGAAGGGAGGCGCCAGTAACAGTATGCTTTCGCTTATCCACCCCGCTGTATGCAGCAGATAATGCGCCCTTTTTCCTAAAGCCACTGCTGGTGACGGCCGATGCAGCATGGATTTTTATTTTTGGCGTAATTCACGGACTGTGATACTGCCAGGACGCTTATACTTGACTGAAGGATGTCTCGGGTCCTCAGCCAAAGACTTCGATAAAGTATATACCCGAAAGGCAGCGGGGCCGAGCGCTATGAGTCAGTGAACCAACTCACGACGGAAGACAAGACAAAGAGATTGCAAGCAGCAGGAACAATCGAGCCAGTCCAATACAGTAAGTGGGGAGCTCCGATAATTCCAATCCTGAAGTCGGATGTTTCTGTACGTGTTTGTGGCGACTATAAACCAACTGTTAATCGTTGTTTTAGTGTCCCTTCCCTCGGACAAAAGTTCACACACACAGATCGACCTCAGTCACGAGTACTTACGAATTGAGTTAGACGAGACCTGTCGCTCATGCACTACGATAAGTATCCCCATGGGTCTATTAAGGTAGAAACGTCTCCCCCGGCGATATTCCAAAGGATCATTGACAACTTGATCACAGATTCCCTTCAATTGCGCGTATCTGGACGACATTCCGAGTACAGGACGGATAGATGCTGAACATGTACAAGCGCTATCCACTCTGCTAGAACCTCTAAAACTGAGTGGACTCAAAATGAAGAAGCACAAGAGTAAATTCTTCTCAGATTCCGTTCGTTACCTGGCTTACTGCCTCAACAAAAACGGGTTACATTTCTTGGAAGATAAAGTCAAACCTATCCTTTTCGCACCTGAACCCAAGAATTAAGCTGGACCCCGATCATATGTATGGATCTCTTCGCACTATTGTCACTTCCACGCCACAACAGTATTGCACCTTTGTACGAACAGTTGCACAAGGGGAGGTCCTAGACGGAGTCCGGATCAAGGAAAGGTCTGACAGATGTAAAAAGAGTACTCAGCGCCTCCCCGTATCTCGTGCATTTTGATCTGAGCTGGCATCTAGTGCTGCAGTTGATGCTTCCCCACGCGGAGTACGCGCAGTCCTTTGCCCTCGGACGGATGACGGTTCTCTTCGTCCAATCTCTTCTGCTTCTCGCACCCTGCAACCTGCTGAAAGGAATTACTCCGAACTGTACAGAGAGACCTTAGCAATTAGCTCCGGAGTCAAGCATTTCCACCATTACGTCTGGGGAGGACTGTTCGATATCCACGCTGATCATACACCACTTCTTTCGCTTCTGAGTGAAGAGAAAGGAATCCAACAAATTTTCTCGCCTCGAATGCAAAGGCGGGCACTACTTTTGAGCGCCTATAACTACAAAATTCAGTATGTAAACGGACCAAGTAATACCATTACTGATGAATTTATTCATCAGCGGCTTGACACAACAACGAACAGTGAACCCATGGAGTTTAACAATCTGATGCACACCTAGAAAAGACACCCACCCGGAGTGACGTGGTGCGGCGATTGACTGACCGGGACCCAGTATTGTCCATGGTGAAACGGTTCTTGATGACCGCATGGCCTACAAGCACGTAAGAGAAACTGAAACCATTTGCTTGTCGGAGTAACGAGTTGAGTCTATTCCACGGCTGTACATTTCGGGGCTTAGGCTTGCTTCCATCAGACGAACTACTGCTCCAGTTGCTGACAGAGCTGCATGACGCGCACCCTTGTGTGAACAGTATGAAGGCGCTGGCACGTGGTTACTGTTGGTGGCCGAATATTGACCAGGATATAAAGCGGCTGCTGAAAAATTGCGAACAACGTCAAAAATAGCAAAGACAAATATCTCCAGGACCGACACATCCATGGCGTTGGCCGGAGAGGCCCTGGAAGCGGGTACACGCAGACTACTTTCGCCCCATCAGTGGGCTTATGTGTCTAAGTTTGATGGCTCTCCTTTCTAAATGGATAGAAGTACATCCAATCCCACACGTGATTTCCGCAACAACAGATGCAAAAATGCGCTTCACATGCGCCATTTTCGGTATCCCAGAGGCGGCATGCACGGACAACGGGAAACTATTTAGCTGCAACGTGGAAACAGGGGGTAATAACTCCCATTTATAAAGGGGGAAGTCGTTCTGACCCAGCTAACTATTGACTAGCGACACTTCTGTCATTTCTTTCAAAAGTTATAGAGGCTGTTATTGCCGACGCACTCATGTCTTATCTGGACGGCTTTGGTCGCATTAATCAAAAGCAACCCGGTTTCCGCCGGAAGCGGTCGTGCATCACCAACCTACTGCTAGCACGAGACAGCTGGACCGAAACAGTGGATGCTGGTGTAGGAGTTGATGTGGATTACCTTGCTTTCTCTAAGGCGTTCGACCGGTTGGACCATCGTACACTTCTCGTCGATTTTCAAGGATGTGACATTGGGGACCCTGTCCTCGAGTGGATCTGCAATTTTCTCTCACACAAGCGGCTGAAGGTGAAAGCACGTGAATCCATGTCAGGCCCAATTCACGTCGAATGCGGTGTGCCACATGGTTCGTTACTAGGGCGCCGTCTATTCTTGGTCTTCATAAAACGATCTAGTGAGCCAAATTATGTCAAACTGTTTAATTTACGCCGATGATATCAATGTGTGGCGAGTGATCAGAGCTTAAGAAGATCGTATGCAGCTTCAAAACGACCTTGACTAGATTTATGGATGGTCGATCCAAATTCGCCTTTTATTCGCTGTGGCTAAATGTCAAGTGATCCATTTACAACACCGAATGGTTCACACATGTAAGCTGGATGACCAGGATCTGCAACACTGTTCTCTAGAAAAGAATCTCGGTGGGTTTGTCCAGGAAGATGTCGGCTGCTCGAAGCAGTCAAAAATGTATCGAAAATGGGGCTCCAAATCGTGGGAATTTTACGGAGAGCCTTTGGCGATTCGAACCGTCTATTTTCCGCCAAATACTTCCCGCTTACATACATCTTCTTGTTTAATATGCAATTCAAGCATGGCACCCATGACTAAAGCGGGATCTCACGGTCTTGGAGATTCCGCAACGTCAGGCGACCAAAATGGTTAAGGGGCTGCGCCACTTGTCATAGGAACAGCGCCTCATAGTGCTTGGCATTTTCAGCGTGGTGACCTAATCATGGCTTACCAAAGTTTAAACAACACTAATTACCCGTGCCATCACCTGTTGAAGCTAAGTCACAACAACAACCTGAGCGGTCGTCATCTCAAATTTGCAGAACAATGCAGCCGGTTGAAGTGTAGAAGAAACTTCTCGCTGCGTGTTTTCCACACGTGGAATACGCCCTCAGAAGTGGTTATTTCAGCCCCCACGTTAGCCGTGTTCAAAACACGTGTCGACACTGCACCGACCATACTACGCCATAGCTTGTAACCCAAACGACCAATACAAACAGCAGAAAAACAAAAACAAAGCCTTATCAGAAAAACAAATCAACCCACCTCCAATTTTGCCCCGAAACCACAAACGATAACCTTGGAAAAGGTAAAAAACCAAGTGTGAACTACTCAGACCGGAACCCAGTAACCGGCAAGTTCGCAATTCACGGTTGTTCACTATTTTCTATTGCTATTTTTGTCTTCATTTTGCTCACCCCTAACCGATCATCCTGCAGGACATGTCAATCTTCGGCTTGTTTCTCCGCACTATGCCATTGAACATTGACCATTGACCAGTTCCTGAGTAACAATGGTATACTGCACACTGTCTACGCTGTATCATCTCGCGTCTAATGGAAAGGCAAAACGTACAGTCCAGACTATAAAGCAGTCTCCTCAAGCAGACTCATGAAACTCTGCAAACTAAGTTGAATCGTCTGATCTCTTACCGCACAATACCGGCTGAACAGACAGTAAAGTCACCTGCGGAGTTGATGTCTGGCCTGCCAAAACTAGGGAGATCGGCTCCACTATTTCCGAACGCTCGAGGGAGAATGGAGGCAAAGCTGAAGAAGAGGTGTGGTAATGACAAGAAGCCAGAGGGGATGTGTCTCAATGATTTTGGTCCGGTTTACACAAGACTGCCTCACGAAGCAAGCTGGCACCCTGCTACAGTTAAGTCCTCAATGGGTAACCAAGCGGAGCTACAGCTGGAAGACGGCCGTGTGGTGCGCCGCCATTTTGACCATAGCCGGCAAAGCTGAATCCAACGGCATGGGCGGGAACAAAAACTGACTGTTGCTGACACAAAAACGGAAGGGGAATTGGCCTCACAAAACCAGGAACCACAAAGGGGAGGCGGAACCACCTCAATTAAGACGCTCAAAATGCACGCCTAAGCCAGTCGACTGGTATCAACCCGGAGTCCGCAGTCATTACCAGAGAAGAGATGGGTGTCACGTATACAGTTGGGTATTGATCGTGAACACAGGCGCTTACATGATTGGTTGACAATGACGTTGCCTTATCTTCCTTACTTCAGTTGCTTCGTTTCGGCATTTCTAGCCACTGTAACGTAAGAAGCTTTCATTACAACGATTCCATACTGCACCTGCGCGTTCTGCTCTGTCTATTGGCTATGGGTCATACTTAACACCAACTAAGGCTTAAGTTTATATATTCTATCGGTCTTATCTATATCTGCGTCTTCCTTATCATGTAGGTACAAAAACTCCAAAGAGACAAGAATCTGTCTCGAGTCACAACATTTCGAACTCCGGGAGTAAACACAACAAAGTCAGAGCCATCACTTATGCAATAATCCCGATAACTGGGATTTATACATAACTATTCCGTATAGATCCTCAGTCCAAGAAAAGCCTCCACTTCTTCCACTGCAGCATGCTTGAAATTTTTGACATTGTAGGAACTTGGATTTGCTATATGCAATTGGAAAGCTAGCAGGTTGATTTTCTCTATGAAATTTTGCCAGAAAGTATCATCCAAAAGCAAGAATAAAAAGTCAATCGGTTCGCTCTTCTATGATAGATTCAGGAATGTTCACTGGACCTTTTAGATCCTCATTGGAATTCAGATCTGTATTTGGTGATACAAAATTCCTTTCCCAACCTACATAGCTACCTACATGAACCCCATCAATTGAGCTCTCACTATCTGTGCCAGTTGAACCGGAAACACATTCTTGATAAAATTCTGAATCCTCAGAGTCTGAGTCAACCAAAGTATCGATCAAATGTAGGGCTGTGATAAGCCTAGACTTGTTTCGCTTTCCTATTAAAGTGTTTGGTTTATTAACCGCTTATTCCATTGTGAATTTTCAGAAAAAAATGTCCCTTTAAACCACACAAATTCAACTAAAACCCATGCGGGAAGACATTTGAAATGATTTGACCACGATTGGTTGGTTATTTTTAGTGTGGTGCACTTTCTTCAGGTACTATGCAAACTGCCGAAAATTAGGTAGAGCGGTATAGCAGCGGAATCGGAAGGAAAGGAAAAATCGATACAGCGGTCTGTTAGGGTTACTATTGCAAATCTGTTGTTGCATTGCAGTGTTACACGCCCCCCCCCCCGCTGGTGCCGTGTGTGGAGCCCAATTCAGTAGCGACTGTTGGCGACTATTACCAGTAAGACCAACCGAGGATATCGAATGTACAGAAGTGAAACGTCGCCGAACCCAACATGTATGATATGAGCTACAAAGAAATGGAAGTCAATTGGCGAAGCACGAAACGATGAAGCACACAACTCACAGGAAAATCGAAAGTGAAACGAACGTACCGGCAGTAAAACAAATGGAAGATTGGAAAATACAAACAGAAATAAAATTCAATATCACAAAACACTGAATGTGTAAAGGTTTCATGTTTTCTACAGGCGTCTCCCCCAAGAAGGTTGATGGAAGGAAGCCTTCGGTAAATGTCGGGTAGGGGGACGGTGTGAAGAATGGGGAGTCGAATACAAATAGAAGCGCCGGCCTGTATAACGGGAGCTCGTGGAGTTCGCTGAGTCCGGTATTCTTTGTTATCTATTATTTATTATTTGGGTGTGGATCGGAGTGCATCATCAGTGAGCGGGTAGGACTGTAAAACTGGCTATTCCAGAACAAGAGTCGACAGGAAATTTCCGCCGCTGTAGACCCGGCGGTGCTCTTGGGAGGTGTCACTCCCCCTACCGAACTCCAGTCAACGGCCAAGATGATCCACGTCCCACGAAGAAACCCAGATGCCGTCTTTAGAGAACCGTATCCAACCGCCCGTGGACAAGAATAGCCTGTCAGTACCGGTAGCATGGGGAAGAGCGGTTGCTTAGAGCGAAGTCGGTGGGGCTTGAGGCTTCGGAAAGATGGGCCAGGTAGCACGTTGTTTCAGGGGACTTGGGTTCTGGAATATAAAACTCGGGGAGGGTGGGACATGGTCAGGACAGGCGGCGTTATGCCGTATAGTAAACAAAGCAAGTATGTAGAACAAATTGAGTACACTTTTTTGGTTTTTCAAAACTTTTGGGTATTTTGTTGCTTCTTTTAAAACGTTTGAGTAAAGCGCCTGATTACCACGAAAAGGGAAAAGGTGCATGTTATGGAAAGTAACAAAGGTTAAGAGAATCTGAAAAACGAACTGGCCGTCTGACTTGTCTATCTCGTTAATCAGTTGTCTAAGATTGGGGCTGGGTTAACGGAGTGTCATGGGTAACGGAAGGATCTAGAGTGGTTGGTATGGAAGACTCAGTTGCAGTTGGGTGCACCTGTGAGGTTGCACCCGGTGAGGCTGGGGGTGGGTATTCGAAGAAGGCAACCTTGAGACGATCGTTGGACACCGTTGCTCAGTGACCATTCTGGTCTAAGGTAAGGTGCTTCTGAGTTCGTTGAAGAACTCTACAGGGGCCGGTGTAGGGAGGCTGAAGAGGGCGACGCACTGCGTCCGTGCGAATAGAGTTGTGAGCGCAGGTAGAGAGTTCACAGTGCATTTGCACATCTCTGGTCCGCTCATGAGGAGGGGTCGGGCGAAGCATGCACATTCATTGCGAAATAGAGGATGTGAAATTTGACAAGAAATACCAGATGGCGAGGGAGGTGAAATGAGCTTACCTGGAAGCTTAAGTGTAGTGCCATAGACCAGTTCTGCTGGTGCGCAATACAGGTCAGTTTTGATACAACAGCAAAGGTTTAAAGCACTAGCGAAATGTTTTCCCTCCAGTCATGGTTAGATAAGTCACAGAGAGACAACTTAAGCAGTCAATGAAAGCTGTTAGTTGCCAGGTGCTATGCTGTCGTGTGGATACGGCGGTAACCAAAGGATGTACAGAACGCATCGAAGGGGGAAGCTTCGAAAGGCATCCCACCGTCTGTTGTGATTATGGATGGGCATCCGTAGTGGGACACCCAACGGTCCAAGAAGGTACAGACGACAGACTCAGCTATACAGTCTAGTACATGAACGCTTTCTGGCAATCTACTCAAGCGGTCGACACATGTCAGTATGTATACGAATCCGCGAGAAGGAGCCAAGGGCCCTACCAGGTCTAATTGTATGTGTGAGAACCGCGAATCCGGCACAGGGACTGGGCCGAGAGGACTGCGGGTGTGTGGATGTACCTGGGAGCACTAGCAGTGAAGACAAGCTCGAGGCCAGTTACGAACATCTTTGTTTACGCCTGGGAAACGAAGCGTTCGGTGACCAGTTCTAACGATGCCCGAATACCAGGATGAGCCAGTGAGTGAATGGTGTCGAAGACTGTGCATCTGAAAGAGGCGGGCACGGTGGTCTAGGACAACGTGTGGAAGCGTCACGTAGTTTAGAGAGTAACGGGTTGCAGATGAAGTGAATTGGACTGCCGAGTGCGTTGGAGGTCTTCCTCTTGTGCCTGGGCCGATGCCATGGCGGCAAGGTCGACAATAGTCAAGGAGTGAACTGTGAGTTTGACGCGAGAGAGAGCGTCAGCTATGGGGTTGACGACACCAGAGACATAGCGTATGTCAACAGTGAAATGCGTGCCAAAGTCTGGGTGCCTGGTTTCCCATAGTGAATATTTATCAGGAGATCAATCGAAGGGGAAAATGAGTGGCTTGTGATCAGTGTAGACCGTGAAAGCCTGGCCTTCTAATGTGTGTCTGGAGTGACGGGTAGCCAAGTGAATGGTAAGCAGTTCTCTACCGAACGTGTTGTATCGGGATTCCGCTGGTTGCAGCCGTTTGGATAAGGAACGTGTGGTTGCCACTGCCCATCAACGTATTGTTGGCGAACAGCTCCTACCGCAACGTCTGAAGTCTCAGTTGTCAGAGAAAGTGGAGCAGACGGTTCGGAGTGAGCGAGGAGATCTATGTTGGAGATGGCATCCTTTAGGTCGGTGAAGACCGTGTGCCCTTGTCAGGGAAAGCAAATTTAAGTTCGTTTCCTCGGAGGACGACCTTCTGAGACTACATGAGCTGAGCCAAGGGGAAAGGAAGCGTCGATAGCAAATGACGTTATATTCGTCGAGGATATTGAATAGTTAGTTCAGATACATCTCATTCTTATTGTCTTTCCTCACATTGGCCAATCAATAGTTCCTCACTCATGCTTTAACTCCTGCGTCAAGTGAGCCATGTCGTATTGCTTCGCCCGATACAGTTTTTTGAACTGTTTTTCGTTCTTGCCTAACTGCGGTCTGGAGGCATGTTTTGCTTGCATTCGTTACTACGCACAGTTGGCGAGCGGGAATTAACTCTGCCTTTGATCTTAGTATATGGGAAAAGACTAAATCTCTTGGACAGAAATTGGATCCGATCCTCCCCAGAAACGATGCACCATAACGAGGTTATTATCAAGCACAGAAATCTAAACGATCTGTTGAACCAATTTTCTCCTTCATTCGAAGATAAGTTGGGAAAATGAAACATTGCAAAGCTTCCACCAATCCTTTGACATGCATCGAATATTTATACACTACGTTATCCGGTGGTCAAGAATTTTCTAAGCTTGTTCTTAGTCACGCATATTCTCAAGTTGTACTTGATGAGGACTCACGCGAATTAACCACTATAAGTACACATCTTAGACTATTTCAGTGTACCCGTCTTCTTTTCTGAATAAGCTCCGCCCCCAGCGTCTTCCAGCGGATTGTAGATGACACCGTGAAGGATATGCCCCTTAGTTGTGCTTATTTAGATGATATCCTTGTTTCTGGCCGAAGTGATGCTGAACATTTAAAGACACTTCGGACGGTTTTGGAACGTTTGGAATCAAATGGATTGAAACTGAAGAAATCTAAATGTGAGTTTTTTTCTAAATCTGTTTGTTATCTTGGCTACAAACTTGAGAAAAGAGGCCTGCATGTTTTGCAGGATAAAGTATCCCCAATTATGCAGGCACCGCAACCTAAGAATTTTGATGAACTCCGATCATTCTAAGGAATGTTATCACACTATCGTCAGTTTTACCGGGGTGGGACATCAACTATTTTAGCTGCTTTGAACGCACTGCTACATAAAAACATCCCGTGGGTGTGGAATGATGGGCCTCAGTCCGCTTTCATTCGTGTTAAAAACTGTTGAGCATCAGCACCAGTTTTAGTTCACTACGACAGAAAAAACCCTCTGATCATTCAGTGTGATGCTTCTCCGTACAGAGTCGGAGCAGTTTTGTGTCATAAAATGTCTAATGGTGCAATTCATCAGATTGCTTTCGCTTTGCGTGTCTTACAACCTGCTAAAAACCACTCACAACTTGCTCAAGAAGCCCTATCAGTTATGTTTTGGTGTCAAGCAGTTTCACCAGTATATTTGGAGCAGTCATTTTGAGATCCAAACTGATCACAAACCGTTGATATCCTTATTGGGTGAATCAATTGGATCCATCAAGTGTTTTCACCTAGAATGCAACGATGGGCCCTAATCCATAGTGCGTATGAATACAAAATCTCTTACATCCTAGCCTCTAACAATTGTACGGCGGATGCCCTGAGTCGGCTACCGCACGCGACCCCCGCAGGGCCAATAGATGAAACGGTGGAGTTAGTTCTTTTGATGAAGTACCTCGACACTACCCTTTTGACCAGTGAAGTCATACGTCGATGGACCGATCGGGATCCCAAACTAGCCTCTGTGATACGTTTCACGAAACTGGGCAGGACTAGTAGAAGTCCGGCTGAGGTGAAACCTTTTGGGCTTCGAAAAACTGAGCTAAATATACACGATAGTTGCTAATTTTGGGGCTCATGTTTGGTTCCACTGTCGAAAGCGCGCTCCTTCATTCTAGATGAACTTCACAATGGACATCCACGTGTTGCCCGAATGAACGCACTTGCACGCGGTTATTGCTGGTGGCCCGGCTTAGATGCCGAAATTGAAAACTACCTGAAGACGTGTGATCTCTGCCAACAATATCAGTCGAATAAACCTCCAGGTCCAATACACCCTTGGCGTTGCCCTGAAAGGCCATGGCAGCGTATCCATGCAGACTATTTTGGTCCTTTGAACGGAAGGTTTTTCCTGTTGATAGATGATGTCTATTCGAAATGGATCGATGTTTATCCAGGGTCACATCCCATGGCTGCAACAACCATTTCAAAGATGCGATCACCGTTTTCGGTTTTCGGAATACCTGAAACTGTTTGTATAGATAATGGGTCCTGTTTTACCAGTAAGGGGTTTGAGAGTTTTATGCAGAGCAATGGCATTCAACACGCGCGTACACCAAATCATCCTGCATCAAATGGATTAGTCGAAAAGGCGGTGCAAACGGTAAAAGTGGCCTGCTAAAGCAGTTATCGGGAACCGTACAAACGCGATTAGATCGATTACTTTTGCCTACAGAATAACTCCGACAGAAGCCACGGGTAAACGGCCCGCAGAACTGATGTTCGGTAGAAGACTTCGTACTAGATTAGACACTATTACACATTATTTCCTAATCGTCGAGCGCAAATAGAAGTGAAACAAAATAAGACAGCTACGTTAGACAGGGATCACATGTTGTGTTCCAACCGGGAGATCCTGTGTATTACACGAGTTCCCCACAAACAGTCATGGCAGCCTGCTACCGTCATCATCATCATTATGCACGTTAACTAGAGGTGGAAAACACCTCAGCTACTGTGCCGCAATACATAAAAGAAAAAGGAAAAAGTCAACTGGTGCAAGCCAGCTGAGCTGCCGGTAACGGATGGGCATCGTTCCGGTAAGCTACCAGCCGGCCATTATGCAACAACAAAAAGTTACATGCAAAATTACATAAGGCTAAGTACTGGGATCGTGGTTGGAGGGGGAGACTAAGAGGAATGGGGTGGGACAAAGTAACTCACAGCACGAACGTCATTGAGTTCGGCTTCTAGTCATGTCAACAAGTGTATCCAGCCAAACGTGTTCATCGTCTTTCGGACCCAACCAGGGAGCCGAGACGCTCCAACCGAGGCCAGCTCCATAGTGAGGGCCTTCATTCCTCTCGACCAAGACATCGCTTGGCCACCCTCCTCTTCTTCCATCACACCCCCGGCGCGCAAACAACGCACGTCGCGGGAGTCGGTGAGCTGACATACGTAACACGTGGCCGAGCCATCAGAGCCTGGTGCGTGAAATAACGGTACTGTGCGGTTTAGTTCCATTTCCTGTGCCGTAAACGAGGCGCCGAACACGCTCGTTGCTTACTCGGTGTTCCCACCATATGTGAGCCAAATTGCGATGGCACCGGTGGTCCAACTTAACTAGCCTCTTTACGTCGGTTGATCTAAGGGGCAACCGTGGTCACAAGTGATGGTAACCAGGCTGACCTAGAGAAAAATGGCCGCCTCTTGAGGCGGCATTCAGATCACATACGTCCGCGTTGTGTAGAAACACGAGAAAATGAGGAAAATATATCTGACTCAGTGCAGAAGACGGTGAAACAAACCGCTCAGGATACGGCGGAAACAACAAACCGCCCACCACTTCGCAGATCTCAACGTGTACCTAAACCTGTTGAACGTTTTGTTCCCTGAACATGACTTTCTCCAAGAGAGGAGGGGACGTTACATCCATCGAGGATATTGATGAGTTAGTTCAGCCACATCGCGTTCTTATTGGTTTTCCTCGCATTGGCCAATCAATAGTTCCTCACTCATGCTTTAACTCCTGTGTCATGTGAGCCAGGTAGCATTGCTTCGCCCGATACACTTTTTTGAACTGTCTCGTTCTTGCCTAACTGCGGTCTGGGAGTGTGTTTGCCTTAGTTGTCTAGGCCACAATTCGACGTAGGTGCTTAAAGAAATTCGGGGCTGGATGCCTTTTATTGATTGGACCTCATCCGAAAGGATCTCGATACCAGAAGTCGTAACAAGTTGGCCTATGCGTTCAACTGCGGACTTGCAAAGTTCGCATTTATTTTGACTGACGGTTACGCCGTGTTGGGTCAGCTGCTGGAAGAGAGAATGAAGAAGAGCTAGGTGCTCTTCGTCGGACGAACTGGCCACCAGAATGTCGTTGATAGGCGAATTCTAGGCCACGGGTGACTTCGTAGATTCATTGGAACAATGGAACGATGGTTTTGTACGGGTAAAAAAGCTAATGCTTAACAGGTCCCGTAGGATGGTTATGTTGAAACTACAAAATATAACATAAATTGTTAGCAAAATTGGGTTTAAGCCAGTGAACTCATTGAAGTATACGTAGTGTAGACTGTAAATCCGAGGTAAATCAATAAGAAATGACGACAAATGGGATGTCGTGTCTCCTTCTGGTGTACACATTGAGGAGGTGAAAAACGTAGAACGAAATCTGTGCTGTGACCGCCAATGAAAGCACTTACAGACACTTGTGTTTATCCATGGGTAATGAGTCATGTAAGGTGGTGCAGCGAAATAAGTGCAAGGTCAACTCGGGCTTTGAACTCTGTCAGCGTGGGAGCACATATGACAGATTCCGGTAGGGGCATTGCACGTACGGCACGCGCGTACGGAAACGAAATTCCGACGACATTCCAAGCGACTGTGTTGCTCTGCCAGTTTAAGATGGTGACCTCCCAAATTGCTGTTGTGAATGAGCTCTAGTAAGAAGCGGCACATGTGGTTGGGATCTCTCAAGATTTAGTAAGTCAAAATAAGGTCCCCGCGCAATCGCCGATAATGTCCGCTGAAGACTCCGAACACTTGTAGCCTTCCTTCATACCGCAAATTATACAGACCCTTGACATTCTTGGTAGCCCGGCGTTGGGTATCTCCAAGGCGGTGAGATCTCTCCTCAGCCATGGCTGCCAGACCTGTATTGCGTATTCCACATGTGGCCGTATGTATGGGCCGAGAAGTTGTGGAAAGATTGAAGGGTCGAATCGTCCAAATGCACGCCTCAGGAGGCCCACATGTTGGATGTCCCTGTTAGAGGCCGTTTCAGCCTGCTCCGAACATCCTAGGTCGACATGGACAAAACTCACAGCCCCTTCTCGCCAGAAGACGTTTGAAGCTTCTGGTTGCCGAGTTGGTAGGAGTGCACTAACTTGTGCCGTAGATGAAGCACTCTACATTTGTCCACATTGAATCTAAGTAGCTTCTGTGTTGACCGCGCGTATACCTTATCCAGATCAGCTTGAAGTACCATGATATCGTCTGGTTTTTTGATCGTCTCCAACATCTTAAAGTCACCGGCATAAAGAAAGCCGTTCAAGCTTATGATGCATGCGGTATTATTAATATACGTTAAAAATAATCGCGGTCCTAGTATCGATCTCGGTTGTACTCCGCATTCAACTTGGATGGGATCTGACGGCGAATTACGCACACGTACTTCGAGGATCCGGTGTAGAAGAAAGTTTCTGATCCATCTTAGGAGAGGATCACGAATACCAAAGGTTTGTGGTTTGAAGAGCAGAATGTTATGGTCTAACTGGTCGAACGCCTTTGAGAAGTCAAGGAAGGCTACAGCAACTCCTTTGCCAGAGTCTACTACTTAAGTCCAGATGGCTCGTGCTAGTAGTAGATTTGTAATGCGCGATCAATTTTGTCGGAAGCCACGCTGTTCCGGTGCGAAGTCGTCAAATTCTTCCAAGTATGCCGTTAGCGCATCAGAAATAATAGCTTCCATGACCTTTGAAAGAACCGGTAGTAAGATTATGGGACGGTAATTGGCTGGATTGGAACGACTAACTCCCTTGTGAATAGGAGTAATCATCCCGTGTTTCCACATGTCGGGCACGTACATTTCATCAAAACAGTGTTGGAAGAATCGAGCCAAACGCTCAGCTAAACTGTCTCCTACTGACGCTAGCGGTTTCGTGTGCAAATTATCAAATCCAGGAGAGCTGTGCTTGCGCATACTCAACAGCTTTTTTAGTGCAGCTTCTGCTGTGAATGATATGTGAGTGAGTTTTGGGGGTAAAAGAACCATCTCCAGATTGTTAGTTGTCTCGTGATCGCACTGAACTGTTGCAGCATATTGTAGGCGCAGTGTATCCGCCGCCTCCTTCGGTGTCCATGTGGGTCGTCCGCTGTTTGAAGAGGAGGAATTCCCGTTTCAACTTACGTAGACTGTTGACGGGGTGCTACAGACGCTTGTGGTTTGAGGCCATACGCACTGCCAACTTCTGTTGTTACGCTATTCTTTCCTCGCGAACAAACTGAGTACAGTGGTTACGTTGGGTGGTATACGCCATCCAGTTCTCGGTGCTTGGGGAGAGTTGTAGATATGCCAGGCAGAGTTTCGCACCGCTATACACTTGCGTGTCCTGCTTCTCAAAAACGAGCCCACGTTTCTCGGACGTAAGGTCTTAGTCGCTGACGCTTTGGCAACCAGGGAGTTAAACTGGCTGACGAAATGTTCCCATGCACTAGCTGGTGCCTCGTCTGCCAGAAATGTCCAATTGGCTGTCTCACCTAGTCGAGCTAATATGTCCTAGCGTACATACATTCTCGTTGCGTCGACAAGTTCCATGGGATATTCTGCATGGCAAATGTATTCGAAGAGTAGTGTTGCATGATCGCTGCAGCCCAATGAGACGTCAACAATCACCCTCTCGACCATTAGTTATTCGCTGGTGAATATCCGATACAGTATCGAAGACTTATCTTTTTCTCGGAATCGGGTGGGAGTGTTGATGTGGCCATACAGCGGGTAACTGGAGACGAACTCTTGTAGATCGGCCTTAAACTGTTCTCCGGGAGCTGCTTGGGATTCCAGAGCGTGGATGTTGAAATCGCCAGTAATGAGACTGCGACTGTAACTTGTGTTTATCACCCTCCTTATTGCGGATGCCAGATGGGAGTCCATATCTAGCGTGGAGGAAGGAGGATGGTAAATGACCGCCACTAAGCAATTGTCGTCGCCTTTATACGTAGACAGCACCAAAGGGAATCTTGCACGGTGTTGACTGGATCCTCTCTGGGCTCACATTGGAGGTCATTGAGGAAGTACAGAGCCACGCCTCCACCTTTGCTGGGTCGGTCGTGCTGAACACTGGACATGTCTGGCAGTGCGATCTCTATGTCACTTAGGTCAGGGCGTAACCATGTTTCCGTTATAGAGATGAGGTCGCAGGCTTTTGATCCTTGACTCAGCCGCATTTCGGAAAGTTTACTCAGCAAGCCTTGAGCGTTGGTGTACTTATAGGAAAGCTTCTCGGATGTCAGAAGCTGTTGACTAGGAGCATATGAATGATGTGGAGTTGTGCCGACCGATGATCGACCGACACCTAATCGTTTTTGGGTGAATTGCCAGATCTCGATGGGAATGTAAACTATTTTTGGTCTCACTTGCACCTGCGGTATGTAGTCCATTGGCAGCCTTCTCGATATCTACCGGTCTTAGCGCACAGGTTTCTGAATCGCTGTTGTGGTTATATTGAGTTGCGGGTGGTATCGTTTCCGCGAGAACAGCGAGTGGCTGCGGCTCTCTAACTGCTGTCTTCAGTCTTAGTTCCGACGGAAGTGTGTTGCGTAGTAGCTGCCAGCTACGGATTAAATTTACGACGATCTTGTGATTGCACCGTTAGTTTCAGTATCCTCGGGCCACTGCCTCTGTAGTTTGGCGAGACGGGTAACCGTGTAATCGACTGAAGCATGACGCAGCCTGCACAGAGAGCTTCACGGATGTTACACCATTCTTCCAGGTCATAAACATGGGTTTCCTCGTTGCTGGTTGTCGGTAGCTCGGGCACGCCATGAACAAAAATAATTCTTTTGCTACTCTCCGTGTGGTGGTCGCTTGAATTATTTTTGTCCCGCTGGCGTTCGCTCCATGGAACATCCGGAAATATGTGTATTCCACTGTTTTAAGTTCGTAGGTGGGATGCCGACAAAAGCACCGTCTCGACATCATCTATTGATCCCAATGTTACTCGCAGTAGCCGGGACTCTCCATAATGATTCGAGGTTGGATGTCTAGTGATGCGCATTATATTAGTCGGAGTGGCTTGAGCTCCAATTTTATCACAAAGGAAATTCGATTGCTTTAAATCATCAAGCTGTTTACCCTTTAAGGAGTTTGTCTTGGACTCAGGAACGTTGGTGCATATAAGTGTCAAGACCCCGTAGTTCCGCCTAGTCTCCAGTGATGTGGGAAGCAAGGTTATCGATGAATTTAATGACGTCTGTGCAGGTTGCACCTGATACTTGACTCGTTTTGCGGCGGTACTGAGTGTGGCTACTGAGGTCGAACTTCGATCATACCGAGAAGCAACGGTCTTTAGATCGTTTCAGAATTCGTTGGTCAATCGGAAGAGTGGGTGTTACTGATGTTTGCATCAGTCGATACATTGGATAAGAGGATGTGGGCGGAGGGACTAGACATGCTTCTATCGGTCGCGATGACGACTTGGTTCGCGCTTTGCAAGGTTCCTAGTACTGCGCGGCCGTTTGAACACCTGGCCCTTTTCCTTGGTTTCGAGGCAGCAATTGAAGGAGACGGCTGAGCTACAAGATGCGCTATTTTCGCATCGAGCGAAGCAACTTTTGCATTCAAACGACGTTCAGTTTCGAGGACTAGGCTGTCGTACTTTTGTGTTAACGCTAGCACTCATTTTAGTAGTGGAATCGTTGTGCACTTCGGGCAGAACCAAAGTGAACCCGGCGTATTGTATTTCTTTATGTCGGTTCTACAGACGTTGACGCATTTCCAACGGTACCGGTCTTGGCAATTGGTACAAGTCAACCCTCCTTTGTTTACCTTAGCACAAGTTTGCTTTGCACCAAATACCGTTTCAGGATACCGGTGTGGTGGTCATGATTGCCGATTACCGTAGAACAAATACAAGATGGCGGACACAGACGACAGTTGGGCTAATCAATAGGAACTCCGAAATTATCCGATAAATATCCACAAAATTTGCACAGATTGAAGAATACACCGAAAGCAAAATATTGGTGTATAATTCACATAGCAAAATCACGTATAACAGAGTAATCCGGAAGAAAAAGTAGAATTCAGCACGGTAATTCAAAAATTCGCGGCGTCCGTTGGTACATCCAAGGACGCTGAAATGTCTGTGCGGCATCGCACAATCCAAAAGGCATTCTCAAAGTTTCGAGCAAGCCGAAGGAGGTAGTGACGTCTGTTTTAGGTATTTTACCTTCCTCGACAGATATTTGATGATATGCTGGAACAAGATCGATCTTGCTGACGACCGTCTTACCTGTAAGGCATGCAGTAAGGTCCTGCACATGTCGGACGAGGTATCTGTTGGGAACCGTAAGTTTATTTAGTGCGCGGTAGTCACCGCAAGGTCGCCAGTCTCCAGATTTCTTGGGGACCATCTGGAGTGGAGAGGACCATCGACTATCCGAAGGGCGGATTATTCCAAGTTCGAGCATGTGCTCAAACTCCACCCTAGCTAGTTTGAGCTTCTCCGGCGAAAGACGGCGCGGGCCTGATGAGACGGATGGGCCGTTAATTCGGATATGGTGCATGACTTGAGATGCCACAGGCAGAGCTGCGTTCATTGGGTGCACGAGTTTAGGGTAGTGACAGGCAAGTTCGGCGTAATCGGGAGAGGTCTGTGGGCGAACGTGGACTGTAATGATGGCTGAGATGCCGGCGTTGGTGCCCGTGACGCTGAGTGTCGTTGTGGGGTCGACTATCCTCTGTTGATTCGCATCAACTAAGAGGTGGACATGTCTGAGGCAGCCTAGCCGATGATGGCAAACGGGACGGCGGCAATAAAGAACACCCAGCGAAATGTTTTACGGATACGCAAGTTAAGGGTTAAAGATCGTTGGCCGTAAGTAGGGATGAGTGTGCCGTTGGTGGCACGAAGACTGAGGGTAGATGGTTGCGTTGCCTCCCCTGACATGGGAGTAACCACACTTACTTCAGACCCGATATCAACCAGAAACGCGGTTCCGGATTAGCAGTCCTTAACATAAAGGAGGCGACTTCTGTCTGTTGGACCATTGACGGTTGTCCTTTTTACGTCGAGGCCCGAGAGTTCCCCTGTTGAGTCTCATTGAAGGTGCAGGGTGTGTTACAACGCTTGATTTGTACGCCAAATCGGCGGTGGTACCAGCAGTACTGATTACTGCATGGAGAGTTGTTGCGGTTAGGCGATTTTCTCCGTTAGCGGCGTCCCTTATTTTGGACCCATTATTAAAATCACTGCGCAAAGCAGCTGGTTCCGGTAACATAGTTCTACCTTCCTGTGACGTATGGGCAGAATGAGCGGGGTGTGAACAACAAGGAGCAGGAAGGCTATAATGGATACGAGGTTACTGTGGCAAAGGCGAATTGCAAAAATTGTGCTGAGAACGAAAGCGATCATTTACTGCGTCAGCTATTTGTGGCTCGTCACCTGGTGATTGAAGTTGAATCGCGGTAAGAATACCTTGGGATGTTTCTGCTAAACCCCCTAAACAGCGTTCGCGCAACAGTGTCTCGTCCATGGACGCTGTACCGAGCATTTGGCGCATCTCCCTCAGTAGCGTCGTGCTTTTGTTGCATCCAACTGCAGCGCTTGGAGTAGCTGCTGAATACGGGCCCGCCCGGATGGTGCGTTTCTGCTAACGACGGCCTGCATAAAGTTGCATAGAAACAGGCTACATTAAAAGGTCACTGAGTTGCAGAGTTACGCTGCTACGTGGGCAAGCTAGTAGCTGACTACACTTTGTTGAATTGACAGTGATCCTACAGCGAGTGCACTCAAAGCCTAACAATATAAACCAAAGCTGTGGATCGCTGCTAATACACGGTGTGACGGGACAGGTTACAGCCTACAAAGCAGAGTCAGGAAGTTTAACGTTCGGATCAGACATGATAAAGGATGTTAAACGATGAAAACTGAAAACCCAAACAAAAACGATATGGTTCGTTCGTTCCGGGGTGCGGGATACAAGCTGGCTACGATAGAGTTCGCTACCGGGGTCACCAATTTTGGAGCCGAATTCGGTAGCGACTGTTAGCGGCTATTACCAGTAAGACCAACCACGGATATCGAGTGTACAGAAGTGAAACATCGGCGAACCCAACGTGTATGATACGAGCTACAAAGAGCTGGAAGTCAATTAGCGAAGCACGAAGCGGTGAACCGCACGACTCACAGGGAAATCGTAAGTGAACGCCAAGTGCTTTCAATAAAACCATTGGACAGTCAGAAGATACAAACAAGAATAAAATCCATTGTAGCGAAATAAGGTTCATTACAGGAGTCTCCCCTTAATAAGCTGATGGAGGGAAGCTTTCAGTAAATGTCATGTGGGGGAATGATGTGAAGAATGGGGAGTTGAGTATAGCTAGAAGGCGCATGCTACAAGTATGCTCATGGAGTTCGCTGGGTCGGGCATTTTTTTGTTATTTATTAGTTATTATTCGGGTATGGACCGTCAGGGCGGGCTGCTCAGATTGCAAAAAGACTGGCTATTCCAGGAAAAGAGCCGACAAGACCTTTTCACCGCTGCAGACCAAACGGTGCGCTTGGAATTCGTCACTCCCCCAAACGCGACCCATTCCACGGCTAAGACGGTTCACGTCCCACGAAGAAACCAAGATGTCGTCTTTCGAGAACAGAGCATCGCGGACCAGACTAACCTGTTAGTTCCAGTAGAATGGATATCAGCTATTGCTTGGTGCCAAGGTGGTGGACCCTGAGGCTTCGGACATATAGACTAGGTGCCGCGTTATTCAGGGGGCTTAGGTTCTGGAATATAAAACTCGGGAAGGGTGGGACGTGGTCAGGACAGGCGGCGTGATGCCGTATGGTAAACGAAGCATGTATATGGAGCAAAATGGGTGTTTTTGTTCTTCAAAATCTTTGAGTATTTTTATTGTTTTATTGCAAAAATTATGTAAAACACACGATTATCACAAAAGGTGCAAATATGCATATTAAAGAAAATGAAAAACCTCAACAAAATCTGAAAAACGAACTGCCTGTCTGATATGTCTATCTCGTCGGGCAGTTGCCTGAGATTGGGGCTGGGTTAACGGAGGGTTATAGGTAACCGAAGGGTCTGGAGTAATTGGTGTGCAAGTCGTATTTGCAGGTTGGTGCACCTGTGCGGTTACACCCCGTGAGGCTAGGAGCAGTTCTTTGAAGAACGCCAGCTTGTGACGATCGATGAATATTCTTGTTCAGTGAGCGTTCTGGTCTAGGGTGTTGCAGAACTTAGTACTTCAGGGACAAGAGTTTATTCTGCAAAGACAGCTAAGCGAAAATTACGACAGGTTTAACAAGGCAAACTCCTCGAAAGAAATTGCAAGTTCAACTTCACAACTAACGACCTTTCTGAGTCGGTGGGATTTCTTCTTTGCTTCAGTTAAACAAACGGTGAATCACTCATACGAATAGCGTCCAATCCGTGTCCAGTAATGGAATCCGCCATGTCTGCCTCACATCGGCTGTTTGACACGCACAATTGGTCCATCTGCTCACTCTGATCTGACACTACCCTCACATCCTCCCATTTTTTCGTGTTCTTGCGCTTCCATATTGCTATCCACCCTGTACACCTTGCCACTCCGCGTCGTCTTCGCTGTATCTGCGGCTGTGGTCTGCTTGCCCCACGCCATCTGCCACTTCACTCCCAATCCACATTGTTGTCTCCGGTGTCGTCTCAAATGCACTCGATTTCTTCTGAACGTTTTCTCTCCAAGTTTTATTTTGTATGACCTGGTACCGACCCTCGCAGTCACCACACCATTCTTCCACCGCTCTTGACTATCTGGTAATGGTTGAACCCACAATTCCTCTCCCACTGTACCCGTGCACCGCCGTCATAACACCGTTTCTGAGTGGTCATCCGTCGTCTCACATAATTCTGTAATCGTTCGTGCTGTGGTGAAACTGGGATCAAAGCGTGATAGATGCCGTCACCAACATTCTAGTCCTACGGCTGTATAGGCGCTGCACCGGGCCCAACCCGGTATTCGTTGAAGGACTGTTGCGATACTCCAGTAACATGAGGTAAAGTTGCTCTAGCCTTTGATAACAGTCGCTTGGCCTGCTTCACTGCCGACTCCGCCTTTCCATTCGATTGACTGTGATATGGACTGGTTTGCTGGTGCACGAATTCCCATATGGTAACGAAGGCCTGGGACACAGCGCTGGTACACTGGGGCCCATTGTCGGAAACCAGCTCCTCCGGTATACCGTGTCGCGCGAACTGACATCTGAGCTTGTTGATTACTGCTTCTGTGGTCTTAGTGATGGGTAACTCGATTTCAAAATGGTCACTATATTATTCCACTGTGAATAGGTCATGGTTCCCGTTGTCAATGAATAAATCCACCGCCACCTTCTGCCACCGTCGATAAGGATTATCATGCAGCCACATTGGTTCCCTCATCGGCCGGATTTCCTGTGAACGGCACGCCACACAATTCGACACATGATCTCTGATTTGACCTGTCATTCCTGACCAAATGGTCGCTTCTATTGCTCGGTTAACGGTATAGTTGGCACCCAGATGCAGGCGATGAACGTATTTCAGCATTTCTCCTCGGAGCGATGACGAAATCAGAATACGGCTTCCCTTGAACAACAAACCATCATAGACAGAGTTCATCCCGAAAATTGAAGTAGGGTGTTAATTCCTTCGGTAGTTGCTTCTTTGTCACTGGCCACCCATTTAGAATAACGTCTCGCAAAGCTAAGAGGATTGCATCTTCCTCTGTGTGGCACCTTATTTCCTTTAGGCAATCTTCTGTCCCTGCCAAGAGCTGTACTAAGCTTACTGCTTCGACCTCTTCCGGATTATGCTCGGGTACCGGCAGATGAGCACTTGGCAGCGTATCCGCGATGTACATTTGTGCACCAGACGTATAGACAATATCCGCGTCGTACTTTTGAAGGCGGATAAGCATAAGCTGAAGGCGACGAGGAACGACGTGCAGCGGTTTCCTGGCTATCGACCGGAGTGGTTTGTGTCGATTTACACAGTTCACTTTCGCCCGAAAGTATAATCGTGAAAACGCTCCATGGCATAGACTACCGCAAGCATCTCCTATTCTGCGCATAGCACTGCTCGGTCATGGTGAGTGCTCGGCTGCGGAAATCCAAAGTTTTTCCATTCTGTAAGAGAA
Organism: Dicrocoelium dendriticum; assembly: GCA_944474145.2. NCBI lineage: Eukaryota > Metazoa > Platyhelminthes > Trematoda > Plagiorchiida > Dicrocoeliidae > Dicrocoelium > Dicrocoelium dendriticum. The sequence goes on along the minus strand of OX104065.1, from coordinate 92,503,808 downwards.
CAACACCTATTCCGCCTTGGCTACTGTCGCACGGTACCTCCAAAGGCTGCGCTGTATACTAATACCCCAATACAGATGCGCTGCTGATGAGCTGCTTAATTGTTTCGAATACGGTTTCCTGTTCTTTTCCCTAGCTCCACTTTACTCCGTTGTGAGTTAACTTTCTGATCGTCGTCATGATATCGGCGAGTGTTGGCATACGGCGGCTCAACTAATTCAGCAAACTGTTTACGCGATGGATTCCCTTCACTGCTGCGCCTGCAGACATCTCCAAAAGATAGCAACTAAACTTCATAAAATAAAGCAAAAGTTTAGGAAAACTAACGATTTAACTCTGCTGATGCTCCACACCAGATTGCATACAGCGTTATACCAAGATCACCACAAAATGCTATGCTCTGAGGAGGTAATGGTACAGAAGGGCGCCAACATGGTACGCTGCATCTCAAAACTTTTGGACCGTAGGAAGAATAGAAAATCAAGTTGTATAAACTCGACTGCATATTCTGATGGAAGTGCCATAACCGATCGCGCCATCATTTGTTCGATCTTCAATGACTACTTTAGGTTTACTTATGGTACTAATGCGAAAGAAGATTCTCAGCTCAGGCTGATACACAGAGATAGTAATACACTCCAGATTGTTGAATTTACACTTAGTGACATATGTCGCCAACTCAGATTAGTTCGACCATCATGCTCACTAGGCCCTGACAACATCCCGTCAATTCTAGTCAAGCACGGAGGTCCAGAAATCCCCTGTTTTTTCTTAATGTATTTACACTTTCCATGCTCAATGGAGAGTATCCTATGCATTGGAAACAATCAACTATAATACCACGACACAAAAGCGGATCTATGCAAGATGTAAAAAATTACCGCTCAATCCAACACACATCTGTTATCTTCAGAATCATAGAGGTTAGTTAAAGAACGCATAATAGAATAGTTGAGTTCTGTGAGCCTTCTCAGTAAATATCAGCACAGTTTTTTGAAAGGTAGATCATGCACTACCTGTCAGTTATATTGCCCTGGTTATGTGACTAGAGCGAGAGAAGCCGGAAGTGCCATGATCGTAATATTTCTTGACGTTCAAAATGAATAAATAAATGGTATATTCCTCGGTGATTCGAGGTTCAGTCCAACTATGTGGTCTGATCAATGAAGGCTTTTGACCGTGTCCCACACAATTTATTGTTGCGGAAGCTTATGTCCTATGATATCACAAATTCGCTTCTAGATTGGTTGTTTTCCTACCTCGAGGGTCGAAAGCAAGTAGTCAAAATCGGTAACTATACATCTGAAGCCACCCAATCTCTAGTGGAGTGATTCAAGGTAGCGTGCTAGGCGCGCTTTTATTCTTAATCTACTTCAACGATCTGCTTGATGAAATCTTGTACGGGAAGCCGTTCCTTTTCGCTGATGATGTTAAAATTGTGTATTGTTCCGCCCCTGGGCAATGTAGTCCTAATTTAGCCTGTATTCAGTCTGACTTGTCCGCACTGGAGCACTAGAGTAACTCCTGAAAGTTGCACTTTGCCACTGACAAGATTAATCTATTGTACCACGGCTGTGGCCCTTCTCTGAACATCTTTACCATAAACGATGCCCCTATTCCTGTGTGTGGCGCAGTCCGAGACCTTGGTATAAGATATTCTACCTCATTTAATTTTTAGAGCATGTTATATTCTTGTAGGCTTCTGCCAGAAAAGTGATCGCCTACATAAGTCGAACTCTTATCTTGAGGGATTCCAGGCTTCAAGCCTTTAAAATATGTGTTAGGCCGAAACTTGAATACTGTACAATAGCGCATAGTAATCCGAGAAACGTGGACATCATAGCACTAAAAAACGTTTAACGATCATTCACAAAGAGGTTTTTGAACATGCCTAATACTATGACATACCGTGAGGGTTGCGAGGCTCTAAACCTGGAGCCGCTATGGCTACGCAGACTTAAACTTAATCTGTGCCTTCTATACCGCTTACTATTCGGATTAAACTTCAGTGCTCAGCCACAACTCGAGTTCCAGACTCGTATACGCTATGAACTAAGAAACAGCGAGCGCACATTGCAAATACAAAAGTCTCGAACAAAGCTCCGCTCAAATTTTTTCTCCGTAAAATATGCTTTAATATGGAACAAACATCCATCGAGTATTAGCAACTGCACTTACTATCCGCATCTGTTGCGAGCATCACTTGTTGGTATTGATGGGTTGTTGAGGACTCAGTGTTGCAGATATCAATGCACTGCTGGAGCGATAACTTGCGTTGTCGCAAAAGCCGCTTTGTCGTAATTTCATCATTGATTCCTAGAACGATCTGACCGCATATGAGACTGTCGCCTAAACATTTACAGAAATTACAGGAGCGGGCCAAAACCTTTAATTCAGTGATGTACGCGTCGACTGATTCGTTTGAGCCTCTGTTGCGAGAAAAGAAAAGATAGCGCTAGTAGGTCTCATCAGTTTGACCTACAAACAATTAAGTTAATTTTCCATTGACAATCTCCAAATTATGGGGATCTTCACCTTTGTTGTAGTGCAATGACCCTAGAACACGGCGCGCGTCACCCCCGACTGCGTGTCGAAACATGACCAAGCGATACACCATCGGTTGTTCGTCCAAACGTACTAAGATGCAGAAATCCTCCCACTTGTTCTTTCATTGACGCCAATTACTCGCCAAGTTCCGTTCATCTATGTTCAGTGGGGCAGCCATCTGAATAGACGGTGATGATCCAAACAGCATCCGCGCGTCGCCGGTGGGCACGGTAAAAGGAACATGGATTTCTCAAGGGTAAAAAAGAATGTGCATGACAAGTACCGTAGCATGGTTGGATTGAATCTCGCTAATGCTCTCCGCAGCAAGCCGACGTGTTGGTTGGCTCTCTTCGCAGCTGCCTCTGACTGCTTGCAACAGTTAAGATCACTTTGAATGAGCACACTAAGGTCGCGTACCTGGGAAGTTGTTTGCAATACATGTGACCCAAGCCTACACACGTAGTCATGCATATGGCGCAATTGAACAAGTGACATTTTTCCACGTTGAACGGTAGTGCATACAGAACTGACCAGTTTGAAATCGTGTTGAGGTCAAGCTGGAGCTTTTCGTGGTCCTTCGCTACTTTGATCGCTCGCCATAACATGTGACAACGGAAAGAAATATACAAAGCGTGTCTCTTTCTTCAAAATCGATTTAACTCGCGAAACGAACACTACGCGCTGATTTATCATGACACTGCATGGTTGAGCTGCGGTTGCGGTTATGTAAGACCTCGTTTAATGTATTCGAAACCGGTTTATGTGGAAATAAATTTCATACTACACTATTCACAACGGGAAAGTAGGTTACGCTAATATTTTGCATAGGACCTCTGCAAGTGGAACACCTCCCTTTGTCGACCACTTTGACCCAGTCACTTGAGCGGTTAACTTACGGAGGTTTTACTGCATTACAGGTGGCCCAGAGAGAGAGAAACAGGCGAACAATTACTATTCTCAACCAAAGCCTTTGGTTCAAAAATTTGATCGGAAAGCAGCGGGGTTGGCAGTGGAGTACAAAGAGTCCATGTTAAGAAATAAGGGTTCAACGTCACTCCGACCCCAAAGTGGAGGACAGAAGACTAAGTTTGTCCGGCCTCTAACCAGTGATCAGTTTGAACTGAGTGGCTCTGAATGTGTAAAAACCAACACCCAGCATAGCTCAATGGATAACTGTAGCACGCAAGCCATCGTACCACGACAAAGTGCAGCCTCATTACGATGGAAAACACAGATTGCTCTGCGTGGTAACATAAACAAAATGAGTATAGACGTGGGTGTTCCGGTGCAGAAACTGTAGGAATTAATCTTACGGTGCACCCACAATAGAACATGTTTATTTGTTGGTATTTATTACATACAGATCGACAGAGTCGCGATTGGGTCTTCCCTCGGACCACTACGTGCTGACATTTCCTCGCTAAGCTTGAACACGGAACTGTGCAACCTATCAGTTGATTCCTAATGTCGATGTATGGATGACACGTTCATAGTCTGTGATTCAGACATTGATATTTTAATCCTGGTGAACCAGTTAAACAGTGCACCTCCATCGTTGAAAATCATCAGCGAAACCAAAAACGATGGTAAGATGGCCTTCTTGAACGTTTTACAAAGGAGAAAGGAAGACGGTTTATTAGAAAGAAGTGTGTTTCGGAAGCGACGTGGGCCGGTCAATACACACAGTTTCTCCATTGTGTACCCTTGAAGTGCAAACGGAACCTTATTCGTTCCTTGTACTTTCCGGTTACCAAAATTTGCTGTCCCCAGACCTTGTAGACCGTAAACAATCATGTCCTCAAAAGACTGCTAGAAAACGGTTACCTAGCCTCATTCATCCGAAAGTACGCAGTGATTCATGATTGTCCTAATGTGCTTGCGATTGTTCCCCAGAAGGATATGTTCCTATCAGTTCCCTCCAAGGGAGATATTGCTTCCGATTTGCTGAACAAAAGAGTTTCCGCCGCAGTAGCTCGAACCTTTCCAGCTGCCTATCCAAACGTCATTGCCGAAACCGCGCCGGTTGTTGCCCAACGCCTCAAAGATGGTCGTTCGTTCTAGTCCAGGGATGTCCGAAGTCCGGCCCGCGCGCCAAATGCGGTACGCGTTAACATTTCAACTGTCGCTCGGCCTCCGTATGAAATAATAAAATCAGGCTTGGACTTTTTTCGTACATGTGTGAGTTTTTTAATTGTCTTAATGTCAGACCGAATATGTCTCGACATATGTTTACCTTACAAAATGTGGCCCTCCTAGCAAAATGTTTGGACACCTGTGGTCTAGTCTAAATGCTACATTCTACATTAATGTACTTGCCACTGCGGTGTGAGGTACGTCGGATATATGACAAGGCGGCTGTCTAGACGAATAGCGCAGCACTGTCCAACCGGATTTCAGGAAGATACCGTCGGTTGCATCGATAGGTCAACCATAGAACGCCTGGACGGAACTGGACACCATATTAGGACTGCTGATGCTTTCAAAGTCGTTTATATCGTACTAAAACTCTCCCCAAAAGGCTGAAGCCATTGCGATCAGGCTAACACCTTGAGTTATGCAACCGGATGCACTTGCCCATGCCCACCTTCTTCCCTGGGGGTAACATACTCCCAGACAGTTTTCACTCCACACGCTGACATCGACCGGGTGAGGAGTGAGTCACCCAACCGATCGAAATGCACGTGCTCCGTCTCGTGAGTACGTGTGTCCATGCCCGCCCACGGGTACAGTGGTAGTTAGGGCTTGACTATATCGACCAATTTATCAATTAAGACAGTTCAATTTCCGCGTCGTTCAGATTCGCCAATCTCTACCGCGATGCACCAGTCTGTCCTCTTCCAATTTCATTTTTCGTTATTGTAAACACCTGATGTGATTTTTCGAAACGAATGCCCTTCGCAAGACCGTCTTGTAATTTTCGAGTTGTAAAGGGGTAGGCAACCCAAGGAGTTAAGTATTTGCAAGAATTGTTTGATGACTGACTCTAGGCTTGCGGATACGAAAACCAACATCAGATTCATACAGGAATGTCTACAGCGTAACTACTATCCGAAGAAGTATTGGAAAGCACTTAAACGGTGTTAATGGAACAACGGTTTATTACGGGTAAAAAAGCATCGCTTAACAAGTCCCGTGGGATGGAAATTATTGCGAAAATTAATTGCATAATAAAGTGAAAACATTGTGGTGGGCTCACCATAGACTTAGGTGGAATAACGCAGATGTTCTCGTCTCAAACGTATAAATCCATAAATCCATTGGTTAGGCGTTTGGCAAGACACCGTTTGATTGCGTTTTGTAACCCCTGGCTAACAAGTCATAAAATGAAATGTAAGTGAGACAATGCATCGTCAACACGTTTTTTAAATATCGCCAGATTGGGAACAGAGACGACATAATTAGGGGGGGGGGGCGTTCCAAGGCTGACACACGCGGAGAGAAAAGAAATTTCTACGGCATTCAAGCCGGCTATAATGAATTGTCAGTTTCAGAGGGTGACCTCTTAGTTTAGTGTTGTGGTTCAATTCCAGAAGCGGACGACAAATGTGGTTTGGGTTCTTCAGAATCTGTTAAACCATTATGAGATCCCCCGCAAAAGCCGATATCGACTGCTGTACATTCCTAGAGATTTCAGTCTAAGCTGATAGGGCAGATGAAAGAGGCCCCTGACGGTCTTGGTTGCTCGTCGTTGAGGAGTCTCGAGAGCAACGAGATCCTGTTTCTGCCACGGCTGCCACGCCTTCATAGCATATTCCACGTGAGGTCGCACGTAGGCGTTAAGCATTTGGGAAAAGATTGCGTGTTCAAACCGACCAAAGGCTCTGCGAAGAAGGCCGAAGTGTTGATTGCCGGTTCTCCTCGCCTTCTCTGCTTGTTTTGAACACCCGAGATCTTCTTGTACCAATACACCCAGGTCACGCTCCTGAGAAACCTTCGCCAAGGTGTGGTCTCCAATCTTGTAAGCGCTCACTGGCTGGTGACGCAGATGCATCACTTTGCACTTAGCCATGTTCAATTGAAGCTTGTTCCTCTTTGACCATTCGTAAATGCAATCTAGGTCATGTTGGAGCAGATCCTGATCTGCCTTGTTACTAATGGCCCGCCATCTTTTGACGTCATCGGCGAAAAACAGGAAGTTTGAGGAGATGACTCTTGCCAGGTCGTTGATAAACACCAGGAATAAACGCGGTCCCAGCACTGAGCCTTGTGGGACACCACATTCCACCTCAATTGGGTTAGAAAGTGATCCCCTAACACGTACTCGAAGCTTTCGTTGGTGAAGGAAGTTGCCAATCCAACCAAGTACAGGATCTCCGATTCCGTAACTCTGTAGTCTTTGAAGTAGGATGCGGTGATCAAGGCGGTCGAAAGCTTTGGGGAAGTCCAGATAGATGACGTCGACTCCGACCCCATCATCGGCCACTTCCGTCCAACTACCTCGTGCAATAAGTAGGTTGGTGGTACATGACCGGTGTTGACGGAAGCCATGCTGTTCCGATACCAAAATGTTGCATTTTTCCAGGTAGTCCATTAAAGGCTGAGCGACGACTGCTTCCATCACCTTCGCGAGCACAGGGAGGAGAGTCACTGGACGATAGTTAGCAGGATCGGAACGGCTACGGCCTTTAAAAATAGTGGTTATAATGCCACACTTCCACATAGTGGGGACTTGTTGTTCACCAAACCACCTTTGAAAGAACTGTGACAGTGGTTCAGCTAGCTTGGTGGCCGTAGCCTTCAGTGCCTTAGGGCGGATGTTGTCTGCTCCTGGGGAACTATGCTTACGCAGTGCGAGTAACTTCCTTAGCACAACTGATGGGTTGAAAATAACATTTGTAAACAAAGGTGTCGGTAATGTGCTTGATATTATCGGACAGGTAGATGTTGCGAGTTCAAAAATTGGGGTGGATTGCAGCCGCAGGGCATTAGCTGCTTCTTCGGCGCTTTGTACTCTACCGCCTGTCGTGAATAGTGGGGGTATTCCATGCTTCAATTTACGAAGCTTATTGACATGCTTATACAGCAGTTTGTTGTTTGCCATGAACTTTTAGGCTAGGCACTGTTGATAAGTTACTTTGTCCTCACGGACAAGTGCAGTGCAATGGTTGCGATGGGTGTCGTGTGCCTTCAACTACTAAGTCTCTCAAACCCAGCGCTCACAACATAATGGAAACAGTTCACACACGAGTCCCTGAGCTAGCACGCCTGTGTTCATCTCACAGTTCAAGCGTAGTAGAACTCGATACCGTGCAGCGCGATGCTTTTAAACAATGTGTACTAGAAGTGTGCGCAAACATGGAAGATGAGAAGTACGCTAAACTGCTTAAAATCTTAGAATTAATTCCGCCAGAGCTTGAGTTCTCGCCGTATCCAGAGAGGTATGTCCACAATCTATACAGCATTCATCTGTATCATTTGCAAATAGAGGCATTATTAAACATGTGGTTGAATACACTTCTGTACACAGTTCTTCCACTGATTCCGGTTGCGGGCCATGTCTTCAAACGGGGTAAGCCACTGACACTTTCATCATTTTGTCTCCATGCTGGAAAACGCATGGGTCCAGGGGCGGTTAGGTGAGACGTCAGCAAGTTCATGTGCTGTCGCGAAGTCGAAGACTGACCACCACGCGGTGTCCTCCAGCCCGGTCCTTGACCAGTGAGTAGACAGCGGCAAGGTTTACGCTCAGGCGTCATGTGTAGGGCGTGATCAGGCCATTTCAACATGCGCATCGAAACCAGCTTGCTGAAGGGAATACTCGCATTAGCCAAGATGCGACGTCGAACATCATCAAGTGAACCCGATGTTGCCACCGCACACGAGGAATCCTTCTCAAACAACCGTGGCCGAAGGCAGAACAACGAGGCATATACTCCAAGCGTATTGGGCAGAACTCGCTCCTATACTACAATCCTGAACGGAGACACTATAAATGCGGCCCTTTATCCAGATGGAGACGTCAAGACGATACCACAAGTACCTCAGGTTGACAAATGCTGATCATGCCTTGGAGATGCGAAGAGAAACATCCTTTTTGATAGTGGCTGCCAGCAGAAATATACCCCCCAAGTCGACGAAGCTACCTACCTGTACAGCTTGTGCACCTTTAAGTGTGAGCACGGGCGCAAGCGATGGGCTAATCCGGAAGCAACCCTTTACACTTCGGTGGGGCAAAGCTCATACCATACTTATACGCTTCAACCGCCAAAAGACTCAGAATGAGTTGCGTGCCCTGTGGATAGTCAGAAGGTAAGGCGACATCATCATCATAAAGCTAAGTAGGTCACAGAACTAATGCTTTCATTCGATGTCACCGCACGCTTCACTTCAATCGGTCACGAATTGGTCAAAAGAAACCATGATGAAACTACTTGAGAATCAACTAAGCCCCACGACAACCATACGACCTGAAAGTTTTGGGAACTTCTGAACCTCTGCAAGACCACTTATTTCCGCTTGGATGGACAAGTGTACCAGCAACTGAAAGGAACACCCATGGGATTACGAATTTCGGGGCTCATTGCGGAGGCCGTAATGCAGAAAGTGGAGCGCATCGCACTGCCATCTATCAGCCCAAAACTCTGGATACGATACGTGGACGGCACGTTTGTCTTCGTAAAACGGAAGAGAGTACAGGCCACGCACGATTTGCTCAACAGCTCATTCGAGGATAACAAATTTACGATTGCCTTAGAGGAGGATAATAAGCTAGCATTTTAGGATGTGCTGGTCACTAGGAACTCAGACGGGTCCATGCAAAAGTGCGTCTATCGGAAGAAAACGCATATGGACTAGGTATTAAACTACCACAGCAACCAGCCGATGAATCACAAGAAGAGCTGCATTCAACCCCAGTTCAAACGAGCGAAACGCACTACAGCACAGCCGCATCACGGAAACAGGAAGAAAAGCACCTATATCGAGTGTTTAGAAAAAACGGTTGTCCGAGAAATTTCATCAGAAGAGACTTAAAGGAACGAATGCCTCCGCAAAAGCAATAGAGGCATTTGTTCAAACGAACAAACAGATAGTGCTCTCCTACATCAAGAACGTCTACGAACTAACAGGAAGATTGCTGCAGTCACATGGAAGCTCTGTGGCTCACAAGCCAAGTGCCACCCTAGGGAAATTGATCTCAAGACCCAAAGGAAAAGTCAATCAAGCCGACCAATGCAATATCATATACCAGATAAAATGGGGCTACTGCGATAAAAACGACGTCGGACAAACTGGAAGAAAGCTTTGTACACGAATCACCGAACACAAGGCGGTGGTCAAAAGGCCCGATCCCCGCCCATTGATTGCTGCGCATGACGATCAAGAAGGCCACCTTTTCGATCTAGAGAATGTAAAGATCCTAGCACATGGAAGTACAAAACACGCGAGGGTTTTTAGAAGCTTGGTACTCTACAACGCATTCAGCCAATCGACACATCGTACTGCACGCAGCATACGCAACCCTACTGGCGAACAACCACCAACTCGATCGATTGAATCCGGTGGTATATGTGACTAGACAAGCAGTACGGACGGCAGACTCGCTCGCAAGAGCAAGCAGATAACTGACACGAAACACAAGGTAAGGTCAAAGGTCATCTGTCCATCAGCCAAGCTGCATGCGGCTCGAAGTCCCAACCAATAGGATTACTTGGCTCCACGGCCAAGCACGGCGGTATAAAAAAACTCGCTCTCAGTGCACTCTCACCGAGGTTCCACTACGCTACTCTACGCTACTGCACCCACTCAACTACGCACTGGTGATGTCCCCTCGATCAGTGACGAAACGAAGAGCTCAATCGCCATTTGAACAACCTGAGCTACCAGTCTTCAATTCTATAGGGATATTGCACTACCATAGAGGCGAAGGTACCGATAATTTGGAGACGGTCATTGGAAAGTTCAGTGAATTTTGCGAAGGCTAAATCAACGAGACCTACCACCGCTAACTTTTCGGTTCGCTCAATAGAAGCGCATCGATATCTGCAACAATGAGTCCTCTACCACCTAGCAGCAGCAGCAAATGAAACTCGTAACTGACGCAGAGTTGTGTGCCGTTTCTGGATGCGACGCAACGAAGGCTACTAACTGAGATCTGTACATTTTGCGCCGCACGACTCCCGATATCCCGCGAACAGTGTCCGGTGTTGGGACGTAAATGAGTCAGAGGGGGAAAAGGAACCACTTTGTTCATTGCTGCCAATCAACCAATGTGGATGCGGTTGTTCGTCACAAGTCACCCACAGATGCAAAACGTTCAGTTGACAACGTATCTCGAAGGGTGCCGTAAAAATGTGTCTACGCAATTCTTTTGATCAGAGGCAAAACCGTACGATTCCAGTTGGACACTGGAGCTACTGTCAACAGAGTGTGCATTCGACACGATCAAGATGGCCCGGCGCATGTGGAACAGTTCCAGACTTCATCCGAAGGGCCCAGCTACAATCGAAGTCGTTAACCCAAAAGACATTGCCACACATCGACTGGTGTTTGTGATCGTGGATGAAGAGCCAACGCCGATTCTCGGCATTGATTCCATCCAGTGTCTCGGTTTGGTTGTTACAAATTATGATAGTTTCGTGTATATTTGTCAGTTGGGGCACAGGTTGCCTGAGTGGGTAGTTTCAAACTGTACCTCGATCCACCTACTTTTAATCAACTTTGTATTATAACGCTGTACCCCGAAATCGATCGGTCGATTCACCCCTACTGGTAAATCTGCGCCCTTACGCCTGCTCTGCTTGACGCCTTGACAACCCCGACATGAAGAAAGACAGAAGAAGACTCAGCCGACCAGAGTTGTATTAGATCCGAGAATGGCCATATTTATAGGTCGGTTTCATCAATCCTCAAAACACCGCCTGGCTGATTTGGCTACCTGTCTTCCTTGTACGCCCACACTCCACACTTGACTGTCCGCTCCGTCTGGTCAGTTCACCGTCTTGCTCGGTCACGCCAGTCTTCATCCACCTTCCCGGGGCATGGCAACGTACATGATGGCTGACGCGCGATGTTATCAGCTTACGGCTGGGCCATGGCAGCCCGCTCGCTGGGTCTGTCCCAAGCACGCGTTGTGGGGCACAAACAGGTCTTGGCAATCAGCTTTCTCACCCACCTGTCACCTCACTTTCCGAATCGAGTCAGCTTACAAACCCTTCAAACCTGATTTTGTTCATAGCTTTTCACCCGGAGGTCAATTTGCAGCCATTGTGGTCTCCTCCGTTTCCGAGCCGGCCTACGTTGTGCATCTGATGTTTGCATAATTTGTTGTGTCTCACCTGGTTGCTGACCCTCCGCTTCCACACCGGACGTGTCTAGTAGCATGTCCCAATGTAAAGCTGGTGGTTCGTGAGGACCTTGGGTTTTGCCATGGTTCGGTCTCAACTGATTGGTGTGTCTAATCCACCTCTCACCTCCAACCATCACCTCATAGATAACTCTGACTTTCCTACCGATAACAGTTCCGATCGACCATTCCTTCGGCCTGCGGAAATTCCAGGCGTAAACCATGTTACCAACATTGAAGTTTCGGAGAATGACTTTGCAATCTTCCTCCACGTAACTACTGTCGTGTTTTCCTATTCTCCATGAGAAAAGATTATGGAACAACGTCCGGTTCTTTCTTCCGAATAGTACTTCTGTGGGGGGTTTCCCATCAGGAGCGTTTGGGTACATAGGAATGATTGAATTGCATCCTGTGAAGCCCTTCTTTGCCCTGCTTTGCAGAGCGCACGTTTGGACGTATCCGCGAACTTTGCCGCCTATCCGTTTGATTGCGGATGGTATGGTGGTGAGAACATCTGCTGAATTCCCTTTTCCCTGCACTACTCGCGACAAGAAGTCGAGGTAAATTGTGTTTCATCGTCTGTCACTAACCTCTCTGGCAGGCCGAAATATCGGAACAACTTCTCCAGCTCGCTGACAGTTTGCTTGGCAGTCGGCTTGTTTACCGGAATCACATCAGACCACTTGGTGAATGAGTCGACCAAAACGAGATAGGATTGGCCATTGATTGGTCCGGAATAGTCTAAGTGTATTTGTTGCCACGGTTTCGCTGCTTTAGGCCAAGTTGCCACTGACACTTAGGATGGGCTGTCGTATACGGGCCCAACCCAACATGGAGCGCTGTCCTCCAATCAGACAATACAACTGTCCAGCCAATCACCACTAAGCTGGAACCAACCAAACCGATATACCCCAGTGAGTCTGGTAAACAAGTGAACTCCCTGTTGACACTTTGTTGACTCTGCTTTTCAGTATTTCTTGATCCGCTGTATCAATATTACTGGTCATTTCCACGATCTAGTATTCTATCCACCTACTAGAACAGTTCGGGTTATATCAACTGGCGACGGCATTGGTAATTAAAATGGCAATATCAGCAGACGATCTCCGTGCAATTCTTCAATAACAGCAGTCGCAGTTCGAGGCCGCTCAGCTCCGTTTACTCGATACTCTAACGCGTAACCTCTCCTTGGTTTCCAAGGACAAGGCACCGCAGGATGAACATACCAACATTGAATCAATTGTTTCTACAATTCAGATTTTCCAGCATGACGTTGCATCGGGTGTTACTTTGAGTCCTGGTTCAAGCGTTATGAGGACATTTTTCGTGTTGAGTTCGGTGGGAAAGAGGATTCATGGCGATCACGAACACTGCTTCGTAAGTTGGGGATCACGGAGCATGATCGTTTCGTAAACTATATTTTTCCCAAACACCCACGCGAATTTTCTTTTGATGACACGGTTCAGTGCCTCACACAGATTTTTGGCGAACGTTCCTCGCTCTTCAGCACACGTTATCATTGCTTAAAACTAGTCAAGCACTCCATGGACGACCACAATACCTACGCAGGTATCGTTAGCCGCGAGTGTGAGCGTTTTAAACTTGCATCCATGACCGAGACACAGTTCAAGTGTCTCATGTTTATCTGTGGTTTAGAATCTCCGTCAGACGCGGACATCCGCACACGTCTTCTCACCAGACTGGAGCAAGACCCGGACATAACGTTGCAGAAAATGGCTGAGGAATGTCAGCGCCTGATCAATTTGAAGCATGATTCTCGTATGGTAGAACAGCAGCAGATCAACATGGCAGATGTCAGACCGGTCAGAGCACACAAACAGGAGTCCAAACAGCCACCAACAGCATGTTGGAACTGTGGCGCATGGCACTACGCCTCACAGTGCACTTTTCTCCGACATCGGTGCAATCAGTGTCAACGTTTTGGCCACAAAGATGGGTTCTGCAAGCCACGCAACTCAACTAAAGCTGACAATTCCAACAAACGGTTTCCGAAACCACCGCAGAAGGCTAGTCGCAGCATTGTTGCTAGCTATCAAGTCAACATGCCATCACGAAGACACTATCTAACAGTGAGTGTAAACGGGTATCCCGCGACTCTCCAGATAGACACAGGCTCGGACATCACGATTATTTCGCAAACGATTTGGGAATCCATCGGACGTCCTCCAGTTATGCCCACTCAACAGACAGCCCTCAGTGCATCCGGAACAACTCTCGGTCTGGTTGGTGAGTTACTTTGCTTGGTATCTTAGAATGGTCAAAAATTTGAGTCTATATGCTACACTAACCAACCAGGATTGAATATTCTCGGGATTGACTGGTTGGATAATTGCAATCTTTGGAGTATTCCGTTTGATAAAGTCTACAAACTGACACTGGCCATCAGCATTCCTCCCGTAATAATCGATGCAGGGCTACAGCAGTCCATTCCACAACGGTTATTTCAGCGATATGCACTAGTTTTCCAGGAAGGACTTGGTCTTTGTAGCAAAATGAAGGCTCAATTGCAGCTGAGAGCAGATGCTAAACCCGTTTTTCGTCCTAAACGTCCGGTGCCTTATTCTGCATTAACCAGTGTAGAGCTAGAGCTGGATCGCCTACAGCTAGCTGATGTCATACAACCAGCCGATTACTCGGACTGGGCTGCTCCAATCGTAGTGGTACGAAAGGCCAATGGCTCAATTCGTGTGTGTGCAGATTTTTCAACAGGTCTCAATGACGCCCTTCAGACACACAGTTATCCACTACCAGTCCCAGAAGACATTTTTGCCAAACTTTCAGGCGATAGACTGTTTGCCAAACTTCACGTAGCTGATGCATATCTACAAATCGCCATTGACGATGAGTCAAAGGAATTGTTGACAATTAACACACCCCGTGGATTGTTTCAGTTTAACTGATTGCCATTCGGGGTTAAAACAGCACCAGCTATTTTCCAGCAACTTATGGATACCATGCTCACGGGCATTGACGGCGTTGTAGCTTACTTAGATGATATCTTAGTTGTCGGAACAAGTCCAGAAGAGCTAGCAGTGAGGCTCGACCAAGTTTTGGATCGTATAAAAGAGTACGGATTGCGCTTGAGACCAGACAAATGCAGCTTACTTTTGCCACAACTTAAATATTTGGGGTTCATTATTGATCAGAATGGACGTCGTCCCGACCCAGCCAATATTTCAGCTATTGTTAACATGCCGGCACCAACAGACGTCAGTACGCTACGCTCTTTTCCTGGCATGGTTAGCCACTATTCTAATTTTCTCCCGGAAATGCATCAACTGCGAGCACCTCTAAATGCATTACTCATGAAAGAGGTCAAGTTTACTTGGTCAGCAGAATGTCAAGCAGCGGTAGATCGGATTAAAGATATGCTGACTTCCGATCTCCTTCTCACGCATTACGATCCCAAACTTCCAATCGTGGTAGCTGCCGATGCAAGCAACTATGGCATCGGAGCTGTGTTGTCCCACACTTTCCCAGACGGTTTTGAGAAAGCAGTTATCCACGTGGCACGGTCGTTAACATCAGCAGAAAAAATAATTCCCAGGTTGAAAGGGAAGGCCTGGCTATCATATTTGCTGTCAATAAATTTCACAAAATGCTATATGGTAGACGTTTCAAGTTACTGACGGATCACAAACCGTTGCTGACCATATTTGGTTCACGTAAAAGCATCCCGGCAACTACAGCCAGCCGTCTACAGAGATGGGCTCTATCCTTACTGGCCTACGATTTTAGCATCCATTACCAATCGACCACAGATTTTGGGCAAGTCCATGTGTTGTCTCGGTTAATTGCGGATCATCCAGCAGACAACAGCGCGACAGTGGTTGCTATTGTTAAAGTGGATCAGGAGATTAATCGGGTAATTCTCGACACCGCGAAATCCCTAATAGTCTCGCTACAATCCATCCAGCAGCACACATCGCAGGATGCCGTACTACGTAAGGTGATGAAGCACGTGAAAGAAGATTGGCCATCGAGGGTATCAGATGCAGAACTTCTCCCCTATCATCGGTGCCAAAACAGCTTAGCAATCGTTGACTCGTGTTTGCTTTTCGCTGAAGGTGTAGTTGTTCCCTCAGCTTTACGACGGCCCATTATCACCCAACTTCACAAAGGCTATCAAGGAATCACCCGCACCAAAGCATTCGCTACACGTAACGCGTATTGGACAGGGATGGATGATGATAACTCACACCTGTGTACGAGGTGTGAAAACTGTGCGATGGCGCAAAATCACCAAAAAATTGGCCCCTGTGCCATGGCCAGCAGCAAACACGCCGTGACCAAAAGTACGGTTAGTCTGATGGAAGAAGGCCGATTAGCGTTCATTTACCTACCATGGCTCGTTCATGGTGAAAGCCGGTCATTTACGGATGTTGTCCCCAACATGCAATAGCCATCCAATGTTTGGCAAAATTACCAACATGCTACTGCGAGGGCAGAGACATGAATTTCTCTCTCACCTTAGTGGTGCGGACGTATGGAATTCTCGGCAGACGAGTGATTTAGTGCAGGGCTCAGCTGAGAAAAAGCCTAACCTCTAAAGATGCACCGACATGAGGCTGTTTAGCAGCCAGCGAGTCATAACGTGTTTCCGGCTGTCAACTAACATCGCACTGAGTGAAGGTCATGGCCAACCGTAGGCGTTGGAACGATCGATGGTTATCTCTGTGTGTCTCCCTGGCTACGCGGCAAAGTCGGCTTAGGCGACCGGAACCGCAACATGCATGTGCGCACGTGATGGCAGCTCAGCTGAGGACGAGGTTAGATATTGCAACTGTTGTCAATGTTATTGAATCACAGGTAATGGAGCACGGGCAGACAACGCAGTCGGGATCACGTAACGTTCCTGTTACTCAGCGCGCGCTGGTTATTTGGCTGTACGGTGAATGCGGTTTAAACGCCGCATCAGCTTCAAGAAAATACAACGCAATGAACGCAGGAATGCGTCCCATCACCGCCCGGTACGTGCTTAAACTAACGAAGAAGTTCGAGCAAACTGGTAGTGTGTGTGACATGAAGAGAACAGGACTGCCTCGCATCACCACGGACGACCGTTCAGCTTGCGCTGTAGTCAGTGAAGTGTCACAAAGTCCCGAGCTCAGCATTCGTCGGATCGCACAGCGGTGACACGACCCGACATGCGGTACACCGGATATTACTGGAACGAAAATTTCGGAGGTTTCGTGCACTTCAAGTGCAGGTTTTGAACCCATGCGATCCGGAGAAGCGGCATAAATTTTGCCGTTGGTTTCTGGATCACGGGGATATTCGTTCTGTTATCTGTACAGATGAGGCATTGTTTCATCTGCATGGGACAAGGAAACTACTGTTGGGCTACCAGCAACCCACGAAAATTTACCGCATCACGTATGAACCACAGTGTGAAACTGATGGTTTGGGCCGGATTAACAAGCCAGAAAATCTTGGGCCCATATCTCTTTTCCGGGAATGTGACCGGTAGGTTGTTGTTTTAAAGTACCAAAGCCTTATCTTTTCCTAGTATCGTCGTATTTGGAAATTCTGCAGAGATTTCTGCTTCCCTAGTTGGAGGCCGAAGGAGCATGCAGTACTATTTCTTGATAGCAGGATGGTGCACCTGCACATTCTGCTAAAACGGTGCGTGCTTACCTCACCGACAAATTTGGCCACCATTGGATCGGGCGCGGTGGACCAATGGAGTGGCCTGCTCGCTCACCAGATTTGAATCCCATGAACTTTTTTCTATGGAGCTATCTGCAGCGGCGAGTGTACTAATCAAGGCTGCGTTCATTGGACCAATTGAAAGAAAATATTGTGAACGAATGTGGCGCGATCACGTGGGATACATTGGAGAAAGTGCTCGCCAACTGCATCAAGCCGTTTGTGCACTGTAAGCAGAATGCCGCCGGACATTTTGAACATATCCTTCACTGGCATAGATGATCATTCCAATACATTGCTGTTAATATACTTTTTCTCTTTCACAAATGTGTTAACGACTAAACTGGGCCGCTGGCAAATAGTGCTAATGATGCATCCGGTCGGATAGAATTCTTAACGTCCAGGCTGTCGTTAAACACATAAACAGCGTAGGCACCGATACGTTCAATGGCTACTTATGACGAAATCACTGAGTCGCTATGTGCTGAGGTTCGTCCAGCCTTAATGAAAAGCCGACTGTATTGTTAACTCAGTTTCATGCTATTGCCTGTAAAGTTGGTGTTCGGGATGAGTTGCAGTAGATGGCAACAAGTGTACGTGGGGTCGTTCCGTATCTGTTAGACTAATATGAGGTCTCCACGTAGGCGCCAGTAGTGTCTACTGAACACTCGGAGTGTATTTAGTCGCTGCTCGACCATGGTGAGTTTTAAGCGATGCAAGGTCACGGTTTAGCCAAGCGTGCCAAGTCTGGATTACGTATTCGACGTGTTAACGCACGTAGGCATGGAGCATGATGGAGAAGATGAATGTATCTAAACTTTCGAATGCCATCCTCAAGCTAACAACGTGCTGGTTGCCACTTTTGGATTCCGAGTGTCTGGAATAACCGAAGTCGTCCTGCACCAGCACGTCGAGGTCAAGTTCTTGAGGGCTTGTCTGCAGGTCATATGCCCCAATCTTCTAGAGATAGGCGTGTCTATGGCAGATGTGGATAATGTATCACTTGACCACATTTAATGGCAGTGCATTCCTCACCGATCAATGTTAGGTCCTATCTAGGTCGCACATGGAGGATCTTGTGGTCGGCCATTCTCTTGATGTCCGGCCAACGTTTAACGTCATCCGGAACAGCAAAATTTTTGAGGTGATGGCTCTCGTAAGATTGTCGCACTTCACTCGATTAGAGTCGTGCAGAGATGTTCGGTCTCTAACATAGAACTGCTGTTCACGGAGAAAGTTACCAACGCATTCTAATAATGCATTGCCTAGGTTTTCCAAGTGGCCCAACATTACGTCAGCGATGATTGCTTCCATGGCTTTGGAAAGCGCAGGGAGAAGTGTTAACGAACGGTAACTGGTAGGATCAGACGGACTTCTCTGAAATAATACGGCAAGTGGATGGGCCAGTATTGTTTATGTGAAGGCCGCATGTGTTCCCCCAACACCATAACTCTCCATATTCGGCTTCTCATGAATGATGTTGGCATTATGTGATGGTGGAAAATTTTCGCTCTGAATGCGGACAGAACCAGATAATGAGAAATGCATTGCAGTTTTCCGGGCTCTGTATCGACGTATTCGTCGTAGCGAATGAAATCAAACCTTCAATTCTGTGGTCCCAGCCATTCATGGTGTGTTTTTAGCATTACAGTTGGACATACATGACTGAGTGCACCCTAGATGTAGTCTAGGATAAATGATTGAAAAGCACATCACTAGTCACCAAAACATCGGTGCAAAAGTTTTTCACCATCACATAATGCCAAGATCATTCATGAGAAGCCAAATATGAAGAGTTAGGGTGTTGGGGGAACACATGCGGCCTTCACATAAACAATACTGGCCCATCCACTTGCCGTATTATTTCAGAGAAGTCCGTCTGATCCTACCAGTTACCGTTCGTTAACACTTCTCCCTGCGCTTTCCAAAGCCATGGAAGCAACCATCGCTGACGTAATGTTGGGCCACTTGGAAAACCTAGGCAATGCATTATTAGAATGCGTTGGTAACTTTCTCCGTGAACAGCAGTTCTATGTTAGAGACCGAACATCTCTGCACGACTCTAATCGAGTGAAGTGCGACAATCTTACGAGAGCCATCACCTCAAAAATTTTGCTGTTCCGGATGACGTTAAACGTTGGCCGGACATCAAGAGAATGGCCGACCACAAGATCCTCCAGGTGCGACCTAGATAGGACCTAACATTGATCGGTGAGGAATGCACTGCCATTAAATGTGGTCAAGTGATACATTATCCACATCTGCCATAGACACGCCTATCTCTAGAAGATTGGGGCATATGACCTGCAGACAAGCCCTCAAGAACTTGACCTCGACGTGCTGGTGCAGGACGACTTCGGTTATTCCAGACACTCGGAATCCAAAAGTGGCAACCAGCACGTTGTTAGCTTGAGGATGGCATTCGAAAGTTTAGATACATTCATCTTCTCCATCATGCTCCATGCCTACGTGCGTTAACACGTCGAATACGTAATCCAGACTTGGCACGCTTGGCTAAACCGTGACCTTGCATCGCTTAAAACTCACCATGGTCGAGCAGCGACTAAATACACTCCGAGTGTTCAATAGACACTACTGGCGCCTACGTGGAGACCTCATATTAGTCTAACAGATACGGAACGACCCCACGTACACTTGTTGCCATCTACTGCAACTCATCCCGAACACCAACTTTACAGGCAATAGCATGAAACTGAGTTAACAATACAGTCGGCTTTTCATTAAGGCTGGACAAACCTCAGCACATAGCGACTCAGTGATTTCGTCATAAGTAGCCATTGAACGTATCGGTGCCTACGCTGTTTATGTGTTTAACAACAGCCTGGACGTTAAGAATTCTATCCGACCGGATGCATCATTAGCACTATTTGCCAGCGGCCCAGTTTAGTCGTTAACACATTTGTGAAAGAGAAAAAGTATATTAACAGCAATGTATTGGAATGATCATCTATGCCAGTGAAGGATATGTTCAACATGTCCGGCGGCATTCTGCTTACAGTGCACAAACGGCTTGATGCAGTTGGCGAGCACTTTCTCCAACGTATCCCACGTGATCGCGCCACATTCGTTCACAATATTGTCTTTCAATTGGTCCAATGAACGCAGCCTTGATTAGTACACTCGCCGCTGCAGATAGCTCCATAGAAAAAAGTTCATGGGATTCAAATCTGGTGAGCGAGCAGGCCACTCCATTGGTCCACCGCGCCCGATCCAATGATGGCCAAATTTGTCGGTGAGGTAAGCACGCACCGTTTTAGCAGAATGTGCAGGTGCACCATCCTGCTATCAAGAAATAGTACTGCATGCTCCTTCGGCCTCCAACTAGGGAAGCAGAAATCTCTGCAGAATTTCCAAATACGACGATACTAGGAAAAGATAAGGCTTTGGTACTTTAAAACAACAACCTACCGGTCACATTCCCGGAAAAGAGATATGGGCCCAAGATTTTCTGGCTTGTTAATCCGGCCCAAACCATCAGTTTCACACTGTGGTTCATACGTGGGTTGCTGGTAGCCCAACAGTAGTTTCCTTGTCCCATGCAGATGAAACAATGCCTCATCTGTACAGATAACAGAACGAATATCCCCGTGATCCAGAAATCAACGGCAAAATTTATGCCGCTTCTCCGGATCGCATGGGTTCAAAACCTGCACTTGAAGTGCACGAAACCTCCGAAATTTTCGTTCCAGTAATATCCGGTGTACCGCATGTCGGGTCGTGTCAGCGCTGTGCGATCCGACGAATGCTGAGCTCGGGACTTTGTGACACTTCACTGACTACAGCGCAAGCTGAACGGTCGTCCGTGGTGATGCCTGGCAGTCCTGTTCTCTTCATGTCACACACACCACCAGTTTGCTCGAACTTCTTCGTTAGTTTAAGCACGTACCGGGCGGTGATGGGACGCATTCCTGCGTTCATTGCGTTGTATTTTCTTGAAACTGAGGCGGCGTTTAAACCGCATTCACCGTACAGCCAAATAACCAGCGCGCGCTGAGTAACAGGAACGTTACGTGATCCCGACTGCGTTGTCTGCCCGTGCTCCATTACCTGTGATTCAATAACGTTGACAACAGTTGCAATATCTAACCTCGTCCTCAGCTGAGCTGCCATCACGTGCGCACATGCAGGTTGCGGTTCCGGTCGCCTAAGCCGACTTTGCCGCGTAGCCAGGGAGACACACAGAGATAACCATCGATCGTTCCAACGCCTACGGTTGGCCATGACCTTCACTCAGTGCGATGTTAGTTGACAGCCGGAAACACGTTATGACTCGCTGGCTGTTAAACAGCCTCATGTCGGTGCATCTTTAGAGGTTAGGCTTTTTCTCAGCTGAGCCCTGCACTAAATCACTCGTCTGCCGAGAATTCCATACGTCCGCACCACTAAGGTGAGAGAGAAATTCATGTCTCTGCCCTCGCAGTAGCATGTTGGTAATTTTGCCAAACATTGGATGGCTATTGCATGTTGGGGACAACATTCGTAAATGACCGGCTTTCACCATGAACGAGCAATGGTAGGTAAATGAACGCTAATCGGCCTTCTTCCATCAGACTATCCGTACATATAGATTTTGCTGGCCCATTAAATGGTAAATCTTATCTCATCATGTTTGACGCTCATAGGAAATGGTTAGAAGTTGTAACAATGCCGACGAGCACTGCATTCGCAACAATGAGACAGTTGTGTCAAATATTCAGCCGATTCGGAATGCCGGAGACATTAGTCAGCGATAATGCCCACAATTTACTAGCGAAGAATTCGCAACTTTGTCGTTCTAATGGGGTGACACACATACGCACACACCCCTTTCACCCGCAATCGAACGGTCAGGTTGAGCGATTCGTCGACACGTTCAAGCGTGCACTTATCAAAGGGCGAGGCGACGGCCCTAGGGACGATTGCATACACACATTCCTAATGATGTATCGAATCATTCCACACCCCTCTTTAACGGAAAGTCACCGTCGGAAATGTTGTTTAACCGTCTGATCAGGTCAATTTGGGACATAATCGTTCCGGAGGTGAGAGAATTAGCCAAGCCGGAAGCAACAGAATCTGCGCAACCCAAACAGCACGTAATAGCGAGAACATTAAAACCAGGTGACTTGGTATGGTTAAGAGACTTTCGGCCGTCGCAAAACAGATGGACGCTAGGTGTAATCACCAGACGGATTGATCGAGTCAAGTACCTAGTAGAGGTCAACGGTCAGACACGGCACAGGCATATGAATCATCTCAGACCCCGCTCTGATAACAATCAGTGTTTACCTTGTCACAATTCCCAGTTTGATTTTCAGTTACTACTGGAGGAGTTCTCATTGCCGAAACCGACAAATGCAAATTCGGATTGAGTGGAAAACGAAAGCCAAGCGTTGGTGTCAGATTTAGATGCGGTTCACAGACGCGCCGTACGCAACCGCCGACCATCCGATCGTTTCATCTATATCCAACGGTTGGCAACTGCAGGCAGACGTGTCAGGGGTCTTCGCTGCAAGTTGACAAGATTCACACTGTTGTCAGACTTTTTTAACTTCCGAATCCATTTCTGCCAGTAAATAAAACTGCCTGTTAAGGATTTCATGCGGCTGGTACCAGAGTGCCCCGTGTGGAACTACTGCAATATTTGCCTCTGCAGTTTCGTTGGAACCACCACCACTCGATCGCCAAACATCAGACAATTGTCCGCGAATGACAGGGATCCACGTCGATTGTATAACGGTCGAAACTCCGTAGGTATGCTTCCATTTGGTCAACGTGTTTGTACGCACTACATGGCTTTCTCCAAGATTCTGTCCCGTGATGTTTCCATACGAATAGTGTCGGCTGTTACTGGTAATCTTCTCACATTATCAGCCACGATCAGTTGGACTTCTGATTCGAATCTGATAGCTGCAATCACACAATCATCATTCTCCTTTGGATGTAAATTGATGAGACGAGACAGCGCATCCGCTTGACCGAATAGTTGTGTAGGTTTACACTGTATACTGAAGTCGTAGGCCAGAAGTATGGTCGCTCATCGTTGCAATCGGTTTACCGTAAAAACTGGAATTCCTTTCTTTGACCCGAATGTCGACAGAAGTGGTTTGTGGTCAGTCAGGAGCGTGAAATGTCTGTCATACAGCAGCTTATGGAACCGTTTAATTGCAAAAACGATCGCGAGCGCTTCCTTCTCTATCTTGCTATAGTTCTTTCCAGCTGCCGTTAGTGACCGTGCTACTTGCGGGATAGCCTTCTCTCCTCCATGCGAAAAAACGTGAGAGATAACAGCATTGACACCATAATTGGAAGCGTCCGTAGCAGCGACAATTTTGGACTTCGGATTGAAGTGAGTCAAGAGTAGATCAGAAGTGAGTGCTGCTTTGACTGCATCAAAAGACTGCTGGCACTCCGTCGTCCATTTCCAACCCTTGTCTTTTGTCAGTAGCTGGTTCAGCGGATCTCTGGTTTGGTGAAGGCTTGGTAGGAAAGCACTGTAATGGTTAACGAGCCCAAGAAAAGAGCGGAGCTCTGCAATGTCTTCTGGGGCTTCATTTTTTTGATGGCTTCAATATTGGCGGGATCCGGGCGCCGGCCATATTTGTCAATGATAAACCCGAGAAATTTGGCACTTTCTAATAGGAACTTACATTTTTCAGCCTGTAAACAGAATCCAGCTTCTTCGTGACGCGAAAGCACGCTCTCCATTGTCTGTATCAAGTCTTGCGGATCTGATCCTATAATCCACGCATCGTCCTGGTATACTGCTGTATTTGGGATATCGCTCAGCAGGGTATCCATTATTTGTTGAAAAATGGCCGGTGCAGTTTTCACTCCGAACGGCAGCCGGTTGTACTGAAAATGTCCGAGGTGGATTTTTACTGTCAGCAATGTTCTGCACTGATGGGTAACTGGGATTTGCAGATACGTATCAGCTAGGTCAAGTTTTGCGAAACATTTCCCCCCATTGAGTTAGCTGAACAAGTCTTGTGCTACCGGCAGGGGATACTGGTGATCTTCCAACACAGAATTCAAACCTGTCGAGAACTCAGCACAAATACGGACTTTACCGTTTTCTTTCTCTACCACCAGGATTGGTGCTGCTCATTCTGAATAGTGAACTCGTTCGATTATCCCCTCAGATTGTAGTCGGTTTAACTTGGCTTCCACTAAGGACTGGGTTGCGTAGGGCACCGGGAGTCTTGGTCTAAGGACTAGCTTGGCATCTGGTTTAAGGTTCAGCTCGGCAGCATCTATGTTGCAGCATCCAAGACCAGTTTGGAACAATGGTTCGTGACGTCATTTTATCTCGGTACTCTGATTTTTAAACATCGGGCTTGAAGTCGACGGTTGCGACAGCAGATTGACTTGCGATGGCTGACATATACTGTTCACTGATTGATCAAGCAATTTCAGTTCATCCATCCAGTCGAGCCCCAACAAATCTAACCCCGGCTGGTCTGTCACGAAACATGTCATCTGGATTTGTTTATCGCGGAAGTTTACCTGACAACTCAGTTCACCAAGCAGTTTTAACGTACCACCTGAAGCATTCCGTGCCTTGTGGTCCGTTTGTATGAGTGTCGGTCGCCCCAGCATGCACCAAGTGTCGCGAGATATCAGGGTGATATCTGATGCCGTTTCGATTGGCAATTTGACTTGGAAGCCGTTGACTTTCACAATTCTGTATTTGCGCCTGCTGACGCCGTCAACCTTGAATTTTGCGGTGATAGATCTGGTCAAATTGGGACGCCGGAACGATCTGGCGTTGTCACGCATCTTCTTGGTCAAAATTGAACGAGTCGCCAGGCAGCATGACTCCTTATGTCCTGTTCTGTCGTCACAGTTGCAAGTGTGTTTTGATTAGGCACTCACGTGTAAAAGGCCACTCTCTGCAAAAGAAACATGCATTGGGAGATTTAGTATGCGGTGAACTCACTTGGGAAGCTTCTTTTCGGGGAGTACGGTTGACTGCACAGACAAAATATTGATCGTTTTGGTTGGACAACTGCTGCATCATTGGGGTATCGTGTTTCGGATTCGTCATGCGTTGGCACTCACCGGTCACTTACTGCAATGTTACATCCGGATTCTGCTCAATTTTGTTCAGTATTCTTGTTCGAATGTCGGTGTCGTTGGATGTTTGTAGGCCACAAACGTAGATGAGACATTTAAACTGATCACTTGTCCTCTTGTGTAGTTGTGACCGTTCGCACTCGCGATTCACACTGCTGGATTAGTGGACCCAGTCTTCGTCTTCATTTTTGTTATTGTCAGACAGTTTTATCGGATGTTGAACAAAGATGTATGCTCTCCGAAAATTTGCGACAGGACTGCAACCACTTCATCGAACGACAAATCGGTACTTTTTAGGTAGGATAAAATTGGTGCACTTCTCGTGTTCGGCAGCACGCAGCTTCCGCAGCATTAGTCGAATATTCCTTTCCGCTGGAAAGTTGGCAAAACACGCCGGAACATGTCTTCGTACTTGTGGAATCCAGCAACAAATGTTATGCCAGCATCAGAGTCATAATGTAACTCACTGATCTGCTGAGTCAGCGTTTCTGGCGAAAGAGCACTTTCACTTGTCCTTAACCCTGGGCTTGAATGTACTGTCAGCTTCCGAGTTAGCATCTCGAGCAGCTTAGCCTGGGATGCTTCAAACTGTGCCTGTTGTTGCTGCAAAAGCAAATACAATTGTTCAAAGCTGATTACCATTTCTGGGTTCGGTTGAACCCGCGTCGCCACTGTTATAACGCAGTACCCCGAAATCGATCGGTCGATTCACCCCTACTGGTAAATCTGCGCCCTTACGCCTGCTCTGCTTGACGCCTTGACAACCCCGACATGAAGAAAGACAGAAGAAGACTCAGCCGACCAGAGTTGTATTAGATCCGAGAATGGCCATATTTATAGGTCGGTTTCATCAATCCTCAAAACACCGCCTGGCTGATTTGGCTACCTGTCTTCCTTGTACGCCCACACTCCACACTTGACTGTCCGCTCCGTCTGGCGAGTTCACCGTGTTGCTCGGTCACGCCAGTCTTCATCCACCTTCCCGGGGCATGGCAACGTACATGATGGCTGACGCGCGATGTTATCAGCTTACGGCTGGGCCATGGCAGCCCGCTCGCTGGGTCTGTCTCAAGCACGCGTTGTGGTGAACACACAGGCCTTGGCAATCAGCTTTCTCGCCCACCTGTTACTTGGTTGTCGATGGACACGACAACCCTTGGCCGCCAATATTTGTGGCGGTGCTCTGACAACTGACGAAAAGTGAAAATGTGACCGATGGATTCTCCACCACGACGAAACCGGGCCTGCACTTTATGAATCTGGACTTCATGATTGTTGGTCTGTCTGTGAAGGATTACAGAGGCAAGCAATTATGAGGCGACGGGGATCAGACTGATTCCTCTATGGTTGCCGTGCGAGTCCCTTAAAGATCTGGACAATAACGGAGCTGCTGTAGTCGGTTGGGACAGTTCCCTGCTCCCATTGTTTCACTAGTTATTCGTGTGAATCAAGGACGAGAGCAGGGCTCCAAAGTTGAAAAGAGCAGGATGAAGATCATCTGGCCCCGCGGATTTATTCATCTTTAACCGACCGATCTCACCTTCTACTTCTGAGCGAGAGGGTGGACCCTAAGGGACAGCCCAGGGAGCAGGGCGATCACTGGCAGATGAGGAATCTAACAATTCTGGCCCATTAAATTGCTTTTCAAAATGCTCAGCCCAAAGCTCCAAACGTTTGAACAAGTTGTGGATAGGCTGTCCACTCTTGTCATAAATAATTCCACTAGTACCAGGTCTCTTTCTGCAAATTTCCCGTATCAGACAGAATTAATTTCGATGGGTACCAAG
Organism: Dicrocoelium dendriticum; assembly: GCA_944474145.2. Taxonomy (NCBI): domain Eukaryota; kingdom Metazoa; phylum Platyhelminthes; class Trematoda; order Plagiorchiida; family Dicrocoeliidae; genus Dicrocoelium; species Dicrocoelium dendriticum. The sequence goes on along the minus strand of OX104065.1, from coordinate 92,476,447 downwards.
GACAGCGACCACTTCCATCCTTCACGGTCTCTCTTCAAGCTAGCACTGAGTTTTGCCCAGAGCTCATTGCGAGTTTCAATGTGTTCGCTTCCAGCCGGAAAATGCTGGCAAGCATCAATAATTTCTAGCGACTGCATAGAAACCCATTGCCCAGGTTGGCTATTGGAGTTATCACACGAGGGTTTGCCTGCTGCTAATAAAGTCCGATGAACTTGCAACCAGTGACCTTCAGCTGTATTCAGTTAGCGCCTGCTCAACCCGAATGCCAGCACACATCAACACGCATTCAGAACACCCGACTTCTTCAGTTGGTTGGTGTCGATGCGCTCACCGAGTCGATGAGTGCGTCCGCCAAAACACACCCGCGGATCAGCACATGCAAGTATACGGTCAGTGTCCACGCATGTGCTCCAAATCGAGCGACAATTTTGGACGCGACCTCTCCAGCTGTAACGGATCGTAATGTGATCGATTTGCGACCATGGCTGGTCCGAGGCTGGTGGGATCCCTGTCACCCTCTGGCTGGTGTCAAATAAAGTGGATAACTAAGTGAGAACATAGCTGGAGTCTTGTAGGCGGGTTTCCAATAGGCAGCAGATATCCATCGATGGGGTCTCTAATGTTCGGACAAGTGCTGCCTGTTGACCGATCTGTAACAATGTGCGTACGTTGAGGCATGTCAATCTGAGGGAGGATCGGGGCTCCAAATAGAAGCCGATGAACTGGGTTTGACCGCTTGGTTAGACATGGACCTGTCCATAGAGCAAGAGTGACGTCCCACGTTTGCATGTGAGATGCTAAACGCCTATCAAAGCATGGTTGAGGAGGGCCATGAATTTGGTTGTTGAAACGGGGGACAAAAACGAAGTTGGAACGGGACGATAAAGATGAAAAAGCGTAAAATGGGGAAGAAGAAGAAGAAGAAGACGGGTCGGCTTGAGCAGTAGTATCCTTACCTCTATCCATCCAGCTCGATGCAATAGATAGGACACCGATAATTGCCCTCTGCGGCGGCCAGAGCATCAAGGAATAGTTTTAAAAAAGTTTCTTATATTGCAGGTTGCCCAGACATAGACAGGCGAACGATTGCGGTTCTCAATCAAAGCCTTTGGTTCCAAAATTTGATCGGAAAGCAGCGGGTTGGCAGTGGACTACAAAGAGTCCATGTGGAGGACAGAAGACTAAGTTTGTCCGACCTCTAACCATAGATCAGTATGGATTGAGTGGCTCTGAAGGTGTAGAAAGCGACAATTAGCATAGAGCAATGGATAGCTGAAGCACGCAGGTCGTCGTACCACGGCAAGGTCCAGCCTCATTGCGATGGTACGTTCGACCCTACTGTACGGTTGTGGAACCTGGCCCCTTAAATCAGCGGATATAAAGAGGCTAGTTACGTTCGACCACCGTGCCTTCACAATTTGGCTCACATCTGGTGGGAACATCACATGAGCAACGAGCGTGTTCGACGCCTTGTGTTCGGCACAGGAAAAGGAACTGAACCGCTCAGTACCGTTATTTCACGCACCAGGCTGCGATGGCTCGGCCACGTGTTACATGTATTGAATGGGTTGAAACGCATGGACCAGATAGATGGCACATTCCCGGAACGGCTAATCCCAGTTGGATCGTATGCTTTGCGACCATAAGTACTACCTGAATTACACCACAGATTGTTCTGTGTCAGATAACTGATATGTCAACCTCGGCTTTTCACTCAACTGTGAAATAGATTGTAGTTTTGCGCACAGAGTTATGCAGTTACGATGTGAAGGACACGTTCGATATGGTGAAACAAGCAGAATGCATGAAAGTACAAGGAACAATGTTTTATGCGGGTAAAATTGGTTGCTGGATAAGTCCAGCAAGATGGTGGGGGGTAAAACTACAATTAACAAAAGATAGTGTTGTATCCCGAAAAAGCAGCAGCAGAGTAGCACCGGAACGTATGTATGGAGGAAACTGCCGTACACACGCGCAGTACAATTAAATCGATAGAGGTTCGTATTGCAACCAATCAAATGCAAAGGAACAGGATAGGCCAACGAGTGCGAAATGGAAGTGTGAGTAGCTTAAACGAATCGAAGGCAAAAACAAAGCAAAGTATTTGGACATGATATTGTCCCCTCCTCTGTTCGTAGAAATATAGACACTACATGTCCATGAACGATCTAATTTAATGTCACCATCCCGAAGAATTGTCACGGGGTATTTTCCATTAAAGCATATCGGTAGACGTGCGGTCGTATCCGACCGGAATGTCGTAAGTTTGTATTAGTTTGTACCGAGCGCTGTGTTATAGGTGTGTTCTTCTGTTTAATAGCACTTTGGGAACGCGCTGTATGTAGCCATCTTGCATTCACCTTTGTCCCATCAGCCAAGTTATAATTTTCTGGCGAACACACAGATTCCACACGGGTCGGCAGTCCGAATATATTACCTCCTTTCCGGGAATTGGGTAATCTTACACGAACAAATATCCCTGAATGATACGTTTTCCCAGCGGGTCTATATATAGCCTGGTAAACAGTCCGTCTTTCGTATTCTCTGTGATCGGCGGTTTCTTCGGATGTAAAGGCTGCAATTAATCGAGATCGAATTGTTCGCCCTAGAATTAGCTCCGAGGGAGTCCTCACCGTTGCAGTATGTGGAGTGGTTCTGTATACCTCCAATGCATATACCAAGACATCATCCCAGGTTTCTCCCGAAAGCCGAAAGACTTGTAGAGATACTTTTAAAGTACGATTAAGTCGTTCGCCGAGTACTTTCGCTGCAGAATTATAAGGTACAATGCTCGTGTGTCTGATACCACTGTGCCTTATGAATTCAGCATACTCGTTACTTTGAAACTGTGGGCCGTTATCAGTGACAATTTCTACCGGCAAACCGCACCTTGCAAACAAACAACGGAGCCACTTTATGATGACAGCTGTAGTTACGTCCCCGTATAGAATAGTCTCTGGCCATTTGCTGTAGAACCAGGTAGCCACTAGCACGTTTCGCTTCTGCGGGGGTGCATTGGCAAACAGCCCCGTAATATCAATGGTAATTTTTGCCCATAGCTTCATTGAGTACACGATAGGTTGGACTGTAGCATTCAGAGGCCTCGCACTCTTATCGGATTATTGGCAGGCGAAACATCCCCAAATAACCGCCTCGACGCTGGAATTCAACTTCGGCCACCAATAGTATTGTCGTATCCGAGCTTTGGTTCGCACAATCCCTGGATGATCTTCATGCGCACATGCAACCACCATAGGAATAAGGGTTGCAGGGACCACAAACTGCTCACCTCTAATAATGCAGTTGCTCACAGTAGAAAGCTCGTTCCGTAGGGTATAGTATGGAAGTAACTCAGGTTGGATCTTGGTACGACTGGGCCATGAAGTGGAGATATACTTCCGAAGCTTCGCTAGGACAGGGTCTTTGTCAGTGTGCTCTCGTATCATGTCAAATGTTATTGTAGGTATTCCGTCTGAGAGCTGTAATATCATTTTTACCTTCTCTAAGTCCTCGTTGCCCCTTCGTTGGACAGTGGGAGTCTCGACAAGGCATCTGCAAGTTGGTTAAAGCAACCTGGCACGTATTTTATTTCATAATCATAGTTCAATAAACATGAGTATCAGCAACTCAAACGTACCGGTTTTCGGCCTTTGTTTCCGCGACTTAGTAAAGTTTTAAGAGCAGAATCATCGGTAAGCAAAGTGGGTTGACGTCGGAATAAGTAAAAGGGCCATTTATCACATGCTCAGACGCACGTGAAAGCCTCCTTCTCGCCGATGGAATAATTACTTTCAGTATCAAACAAGGTACGTGATGCGTACGCAATCACTTTCTCCTCGCCATCGTGCAGCTCAGCAATAGTCGCAAAATTCGGTACGTGTCGAAGGTAATAAGAACACAATCCCAAGAAATGTTTCATCTGTGGAAAGTTGCATGGTTTTGGACAATCGAGAATGGCTCTGGTGTTCTGCACATTAGGCTTAATACCCGAGGTAGAAATAACATGTTCAATAAACTCGACCTCCGTTACAGCGAATTGGCATTTGTTGGTATTCAGGCGGAGATTCAGTTCAATCAGTCTATGCAGCACATTATGAAGATTTTCCTGATGTTCGGTGGGGTTACTGCCAAAGACACAAATATCATCCATATACACAACACATCCTTTGAGATCTGATAACGATAGTGTAATAAATTTCTGCCAAGCTGCTGGGGCACTACTAAGGCCCATTGGTAGCACTTTATATTGATACAAACCGTCTTGCGTAAGGAAAGCAATCAAATATCGGCAATCTGGAGTCAGTGGCAGGTGGCAGTATGCACTGCGAATATCCAGCTTTGAGAAAAGTTTGGCGTTTGATAGCTTAACCATCAACTCGTCGATAGAAGGCAGAGGGAATTTGTCCACAAGTACATGTCGATTAAGCGCTCGAAGGTCGGTGCATACACGAATAGAGCCACCTTTCTTTTGAATGGCAACTAGTAGATGAAACCATTCAGAACACTGTATGGGTTCTATCAAGTCTTCCATGACCATATTTTTCAAAGCTTTCGACAACGCTTCTCCCTAGGCCAGAGGTACAGGCCTAGGTTGAGAAATGCTGAACGGTTTGTAATCCGCGCTCAACCGAAGGCGGTGCATTGCTTTTGGGACTCTACCAATATCCGGAAGAAAGAGATTTGGGTAACTGGAGGGTAACGAATGAAGGTTGACACTGGCAATGGTCATCCGGCTGAGGCATAACGATAAGTTCAATAAGACCATGGCATTACGTCCAAATAGAGGCTTACTATCAGTTTTAGAGACGTAAACTTCAACTATACGCTTCCTGCTGTTTATAAGAAACATAGAAACCGTAACAAAACCGAGTATGTGAACATCACCATTGGAGAAGCTGCTGAAAGTGTAAACAGAAGGATGTACAGTTAGCTGACCAAAATGCTGTTTGTAAAAACAATATGGCAAAACTGTGATTGGTGGCGAAGAATCTAATTCCATGTCTAGACAAATGGTCTTGTTGCTAACTTCAGAAAACACATGAAGAATATCTGGCGAAGGCAGTTTGGGTTCTTGAGTTGGAGACGAAAGTGGATGTTCGCATTCAGTAACGTCATAGATGGATTGTTCAGTGGTGACCGGAGAAGCACTAGAGACATTTGTAGAATCAACTAAAGAAATGGCGCGGGAACGACAAACCCGAGCAAAATGACCGGTCTTACCGCAATTCCGGCAGATTGCACGCTTTGCTAGACATGACTTATCATTTGCACGATGCTCAGCATTTCCACAACGGTAACACTTATTTCTAACTAAGGATCGCGTCAGAGAGCGTGTAGAATCCAAACGGTCAATTTCAGTAGCTCCTGAGTCAGCGAGGAAAATTCTGTTTTTTTCCGTGACTGCGACCTGCGCCAGCCACGTCACAGGGCCCTGTCCAAGGTAAGCTTTTCTGTGTTCTGCATTAAGAGACTCTCTCTGATCCGAGAATCCCTGAGACCAGAAATCAAGTGTTGTATTGGCGTGGTTTCTTCCACGTTTTTGGAAGTATTATTGTAGTCACACTTTTTAACAGAACAAACAAGACGGGAAATAAATGCATCCACTGATTCACCAGATGCTTGTTTCAGCTGCAAAAATGTGTACCGAGAATTATAGGTGTTCACTCGAACACCCCAATGTTTATCGCGGGTCGATAAGGCTTCTGTCAAAGTGGGTTTCTCCCGCAAGTTTATAGCATCAAATATACGTCGACCCTCTGAGCCGAGGTGCAAGCGCAAAAGCTTTAAAGTACCCTCCGTTTTCAGCGTCACGGATGGATTGAGAACTGGTAGCACAGAAATATAATCTGAAAAACTAATTTTCCAGTCTTCCCAGCATTCTGCATTTTGGGTAACCGCAGAGTCAGTCCAGAACGGTGAAGGGGCAGTAGCATGCAAAGACATCGGTAACACGCGACGCCAATTTGTTGTATCCTGAAAAAGCAGCAGACCAGAGTAGCACCGGAACGTATGTATGTAGGAAACTGTCGCACACATGCGCAGCACAATTAAATCGATAGAGATTAGCATTGCAACCAATCAAATGTAAGGGAACACGATAGGTCAACGAGTGCTGAATGGAGGTATGAGTAGGATAAGCGAATCGAGGGCAAAAACAAAGCAAGGTATTTTGACACGACAGATAGTTGAGTTGTATGTTTGAGCGTTTAGTTAGCAGATACACTGCTGAATAATAGTAGTTTATGTTGGAATTGAACGCGAACGACGAGGCAGCATGGGGACAGTTCTAGTTGATGTACTCCTTGCGAAAATTGAACAGGAAGATACGCACTTCTGTACCTCGTCCTCACGTTTATGTAACCTCTTAATCCGGTTTGAAGGGATAATAAATATATTCCAAAGTAGCAGAGTATATGCAACGAAGTGATGGAGATCAAGAGAACGATACAACCGTTTTTGGAAAATATCCAAGATGGGGGAGGAAACAATGAAGTTTTAGAGAGTTGGAACTCTGGGGTTGGCATACCCGAAGAGAAAAATAATTCCGCTAGCATTCAAGACGGCTATACTGAGCACTTAAATTCAGTGGGTTATCTCTGAGCTTGGTAGTATGGCTGAGTCTCTGCAAGTGACGGCATACATGATTAGGGTCATTCAATATTTGGTATAATAATACGTGATCGCCGCACAGCCTTGGGTAGCGGCCACTGAAAACTCCCAGTGACTTTCGCCTTTGATGGTAGGGGAGATTTTTTAGGCCCTTGACGTTCTTTGTGGCCCTGCGTTGTGGTTTCTCTAGCACTTCTAAGTCGCGCTTCAAGCAAGATTGCCAAGCTTGGATGGAGTATTCAACTGGACGGCGCACGTAAGAATTGTGTAGCATGGGGAAGATGGATGGCTCGAACCTCCCTAATCCTATCCGCAGCAAGCCGACGTGCTGCTTGGCTCTCTTCGCAACTGCCTCTGACTTCTTACAACAGTTAAGATCACTTTGAAGGAGCATACTAAGGTCGTGTTCCCGGGAAGTTGTTTTCAATACATGTGAGCCAAGCCTATACACGTAGTCATGCATATGGCGCAATTGAACAGTGACAATTTTCCACAGTGGACGGTAATGCATACAGGACTGACCAGATTGAAATGGTGTTGAGGTCAAGCTGGAGCTTTTCGTGGTCCTTCGCTACTTTGATCGCTCGCCATAACATGTGACAACGGAAAGAAATATACAAAGCGTGTCTCTTTCTTCAAAATCGATTTAACTCGCGAAACGAACACTACGCGCTGATTTATCATGACACTGTATGGTTGTGCTGCGGTTGCGGTTATGTAAGACCTCGTTTAATGTATTCAAAAGCGGCTTATGTGGAAATAAATTTCATACTACACTATTCATAACGGGAAAGTAGGTTACGCTAATATTTTGCATAGGACCTCTGTAAGTGGAACACCTCCCTTTGTCGACCACTTTGGTCCAGTCACTTGAGAGGTTTTACTGCATTACAGGTAACCCAGATATAGACAGGCGAACGATTACTGTTCCCAACCAAAGCCTTTAGATCAAAAACTTGATCGGAAAGCAGCGGGTCGGCAGTGGACTACAAAGAGTCCGTGTTAAGGAATAAGGGGTCACCGTCGCTCTGACCCCCAAGTGGAGGACAGAAGACTGAGTTTGTCCGGCCTCTAACCAGTGATCAGTATGGATTGAGTGGCTCTGAAGGTGTAAAAAGCAACACTCAGCATAGCTCAATGGATAACTGTAGCACGCAAGCCATCGTACCACGACAAAGTCCAGCCTTAGTACGATGGAAAACACAGATTCTTCTGCATGGTCACATAAACAAAAAGAGTATAGAAGTGGGTGTTCCGGTTCAGAAACTGTAGGAATTTATCTAACGTTGCACCCACAATAGAACATGTTTATTTGTTGGTATTTGTTACAGACAAATCGACAGAGTCGCGATTGGGTCTTCCCTCGGACCACTACTTGCTGACATTTCCTCGCTAAGCTTGAACACGGAACTATGCAACCTATCAGTTGATTCCTAATGTCGATGTATGGATGACACGTTCATAGTCTGTGATTCAGACATTGATGTTTTAAGGGGAGGGTCTAAGCTGAAAAATCTGAAAAATCGTAATTTTTGACCATTTTGGAAAACCATACAAATGTCAACTGCAGTCATCCTAGAATATAATTCTGCGAACCATTTTTCTGTTGGCATCTTTTGTAATGCAGTATTTCCGCAATTTTTAACGCATGTGTGACTGGTATTTTATGTATTCAAGCTCATTATATATGCGCAAATTTTAAAATGTTGCATCTCGGCTTGTGAACGTCCTAGAAACTTTATTCAAGTTGCATTCGATTCGGTTTTGCAAGGCCTATCTGGTAATTCAATGGAAGGTATCCAGGTGCTCTCTTTGCCATAGGAAGGAATTATAAACATGGCAAGAAATTGTTTGGAAATATGAACATGCCTTCAAATATGCATAAAAGCAGTTGGTCTCTTCATAAGAAGAAGATTCTTTATGCTTCACGGGCCATTGCCCTAGAAAGTATGCAAAGAGCTGCAACTGAGATCAAGGAAAAGAAAGGAGAAAATATAACAGTCTCTTGTGATGGCACTTGGCAGAGAAGGGGGTTCCAGAGCAAAAATGGCGTGGCCACAGTTCTCACAGTGGATGGTCATAACTCGAAGGTTCTCGACACCTCAGTTTTGTCAAACTATTGCAACGCTTGTGCAAAAAACCAGAGGAATAAAACTGAGACCGAGTTTCAGGCATGGAAGTGTTCACATGTACAAGACTGCGACAAGAATCACAGTGGGTCGGCAGGCAGCATGGAGCCAGCTGGTGCACTGGAAATATTCCGCTGAAGTGAACAATTACATGGACTGCACCATGTTTCTTTTCTTGGAGATGGTGACAGTAAATCTTATGCATCAGTATCAAATGGAGAACCACCTGTGTATAATGATGTGAACATTTCCAAACTTGAGTGTTGTGGGCATGTGCAAAAGAGAATGGGGCGACACCTGACCAATAAGGTAACTGAGCTGAAAAATGAGACCTTTATACACAATGGCAAGAGTGTGCAAGGAATCGGTGGACGAGGTTGTCTGACAAAGAAGGCAATGTTAAACATTCAAGGACATTATGGGGCTGCAATAAGAAGAAATACTAATAATGTGCCTCAGATGCAAAAAGATATATGGGCCATATGGGAGCACCGCAACCGTGATCACACTAACTGTGGAGACCGGTGTCCTTACAAGAAGCAGCCAGCTGGAGACTCTGACAGGAATGCTCTCCCTCCTTATGTGTGCAAGGCTATCAGGCCTGTTTTTGAAACTCTTGCCAGTGAGACATTACTGTCAAAGTGTGCCCATGGAGGAACACAAAATACAAATGAAAGTTTTCACAATTTAATTTGGCAAAGATGTCCAAAGGCTGGTTTTGTTGGAAGGCAAAGGCTTACTCTTGCAGTTGCTGATGCTGCAGTGGTTTTCAATGATGGAGAGAAAGGTAGGCTGCCTATATTTGAGAAGTTGGGGATGTCTACTGGATTGTATACCAGACTGTGTTGTAATGAACTAGACAGAACAAGAATTCATGCAGCAGCTGCCGGACTTCTGCCAGCTGAACGACCAGCACGGAAAGTAGCGGCTTCAAGGGAGTGTGAAGACATCGAAGATTTCTATCTTGCTGGTGCCCATGAGTAGTCCAGGTTAGTTTTTCTATGTAAATCATAGCATGGGACATCACTAAAATTTGTAGAAATTACCGATATGCCAGAAAAGTTTAAATGACTTTCATTTTTTCATGTACTTAACTTTAAAGTCATTTTTCCCAAAACTGCGTTTTTGCACTCTGACCTCAGTGTTTTGAAGATAATTTCAAAACTAATGGTCCAAAGCCAATAAAATTTGGAGGAGATGCTCTTCTTTAGTTTCTGCATGGAATAAACCAATTTTAAGTGTCCTACACTTGTGGTCAACTATTAACCTCAGTTCAGATTTTCATGCAAATCTGAACATCAGTATTGGAAGATCTAATTCAGATACAGAGTTGAGTATAGTTTAATCTAAAGCTGAACTATATCTAAACAACTGCACAAAATTTTAGCTCTATACATAGAATAGTTTTTTGATGGGACCCAGAAAGCCACAACAACCAATTCAACATCACTAATTTAGGTACCTTACTAAAATTTAAATAATAAAATAATAAACACACTTATCTTTATTTCTCTATCACATATTATTTGCATGATAAATAATGATATTCCCTGCAAAATTTCATGAAGATCTGACTATATCTAGACATATATATCGAGCTTTGAAAAACACACAATTTTTGACAATTCCAGCTTAGACCCCTTAGGCCTGATGAACCAGTTAAACGGTGCTCATCCATCGTTGAAATTCACCAGTGAAATCAAAAACCATGATAAGATGAGTTTCATGGACGTTTTACAATGGAGAAAGGAAGACGGTTTACTAGAAACTAGTGTGTTTCGGAAGCGACGTGGGCCGGTCAATACACACAGTTTCTCCATTGTGTACCCTTGAAGTGCAAACGGAACCTTATTCGTTCCTTGTATTTTCCGGTTACCAAAATTTGCTGTCCCTAGACCTTGTGGACCGTAAACAATCGTGTCCTCAAAAGACTGCTAGAAAACGGTTACCTAGCCTCATTCATCCGAAAGTACACAGTGATTCATGATTGTCGTAAAGTGCTTGCGGTTGTTCCCCAGAAGGATATGTTCCTGTCAGTTCCCTTCAAGGGAGATATTGCTTTCGATTTGCTGAACAAAAGAGTTTCCGCCGCAGTAGCTCGAACCTTTCCAGCTGCTTATCCAAACGTCATTGCCGAAACCGCGCCGGTTGTTGCCCAACGCCCGAAAGGTAGCCGTTCGTTCTAGTCCAGGGATGTCCAAAGTCCGGTCCGCGCGCCAAATGCAGCAAGCGTTAACATTTCAACTGGCACGCGGCCTCTGCATAAAATAATAAAATCAGGCTTGGACTTTATTCGTACATGTGTGAGTTTTTTAATTATCTTAATGTCAGGCCGAAAATGGCTCGACATATGTTTACCTTACAAAATGTGGCCCTCCTAGCAAAATGTTTGGACACCCGTGGCCTAGTTTAAATGCTACATTCCACATTAATGTACTTGCAACTGTGGTGTGAGGTACGTCGGATATATGACAAGGCGGCTGTCTAGACGAATAGCGCAGCACTGTCCAACCGGATTTCAGGAAGATACCGTCGGTTGCATCGATAGGTCAACCATAGAACGCCTGGACGGGACTGGACACCATATTAGGACTGCTGATGCTTTCAAAGTCGTTTATATCGTACTAAAACTCTCCCCAAAAGGCTGAAGCCATTGCGATCAGGCTAACACCTTGAGTTATGCAACGGGATGCACTTGCCCATGCCCACCTTCTTCCCTGGGGGTAACATACTCCCAGACAGTTTTCACTCCACACGCTGACATCGACCGGGTGAGGGGTGAGTCACCCAACCGATCGAAATGCACATGCTCCGTCTCGTGAGTAGGTGTGTGTCCATGCCCGCCCACGAGTACAGTGGTAGTTAGGGCTTGACTATATCGATCAATTTATCAATTAAGACAGTTCAATTTCCGCATCGTTCAGTTTCGCCAATCTCTACCGCGATGCACCAGTCTGTCCTCTTCCAACTTCATTTTTTATTATTGTAAACATCTGGTAAGATTTATCGAAACGAATGTTCTTCGCAACCTTTTGTTCTAATGTTTCCATAGATATACTTTTCGAATGCGCGCTTTTTTATCGTTGGAAGCTCATATCTGATAACCCGTTTTTTAAAACGCAGTTGGATGCTGTTTTGATGACTCACCCTGGTATCACTTCGAAGCGCCTGTTGAGCGTGAGGGGTCTACGCTGTCTTAACCGGATTCCTTTTTGCCTATCTGACACATGCTGCGATGTTACGTTTACGAAAGCTACACTCCATTATGTGACGCAACAGAGTAGTCAAGCTAAGAAAATGCTAAAATAATAATCTATGGTATCAGGAGTACGGCGGTATGCAGTACCGAATCTTCGCTACCTCGCATCCACCACCAGTCGCATGTAGCTAGGGATACGGCTAAGATCGCCTGGTCTATACTCGGGCTCGAACCCGTGCCCAGATTACAAGACAAACTTTTGATCCTTAAAGCAAAGCGATGTACCGAAAACAACTGAGCAGCTTGATCGGTAGGGGTATTCCATCTTCCTGGATATCCCATAGAGTCGAGAGACACTGCTTGGCAATGCTTGGTCACCAACTTAATTGCACCCCTGTGTTTTGAGAAACGTTTCCTCCAGCCAAGCTTTTCACTGCACTATTTTACATGTATTATTACCACCTTATTTCCAAATTGCTGCTTCAACATTAATTTGCACATTTTGTCATCATTTCCCCCAAGTGATACTAGTAAATGCCGTAATGATGGGAATCCTGGTGATTGAATCAAATGCGCCTCGGTTTTTGTATAACATTGGTAAAAATTGAAATTACTCCCAAAGTAAAAACGTACTGATTTGTAGTACTTGCATTTGTTGAAAGCGAATGTAACCTTGAAAACAGTTCATTGGCTCTCGTTTTGGAAATATTTCATTTTCAATGTTCTACCGTGTAGACTTATCAAGTAGGGCTGTAATAATATCGTAAATAAGTCTAAATTGGTGCAGTATTGTATGATGCAATCATGCACACATTGTACGGAGTTTGTTGCATAAGTTTCTGATGCGTTGCAGTACTGCTATTGTTGACCGTCACCGAATGGTTGATTAGCGAAGGACAGTCTGAAGGCCTTGGCGGAATTCCGATAATTGAACGCGGACGTTACAAACTAGTTAGTTTGTACAGTGTTTCAGTGGCCTTGTTCCTGGGTATCGCTGTGATTTTGAAACGGAGCGCCATACGTTTACTCGTCCTCCTGTGGGTGTCCTACTACCCAGTGTTTGCATTTGATACTTATAAGTGCAACATCCTAATACCCTACAGAGTATTCACTGGAAATGCTTGTTAATACTGTGAGAATGGGTAGTTACCTACTTAAGTTGCCTGCGAAACCATACTTGACTATGAAACACACAGATGCCACTGCTACTAATGCATCCGTTATTGCTGTAAAAACGCAACGTTCAAGCAAAGCCGCAGTTACTAACAAACCAACTAAAAATAAAAAAGCAACGGACCACAAGCATATCCGTATTGGTTCCTCCGATCCTGTTCTCAGTGCCATCGGAAATTCGTAAGCAATTCGTGATGAACTGGACGAGCTAAAAATCAAACTGTCAACGATTGATGCTCTCCGCTTGGTTCTTAATAAAACTGAGCCTTTGGCTAATCTTCTACAAATGCCAACCAGTCCGGCGGTAGAACACCTAATTCCTGTGAGGGCGTTTGTTGATATGATAGCCAGAGAAGTCTTCAATAGGATGCAGTGCTCAAAAATGTAGTACTCTGTAATATTCCTGACAAAATTGTCATCGCCGTACGGAATAATTTTCTTGGAGCTAGCGATATGGCTAGTGTACGATACATGTGCACGATCCTGAGAAAGAAGGTCCAACAGCGCTCTTGCTCCATAGTTTTTCAATTTAAGAATGTTCTGGCTGCCACTGAGTTTATCGGAAAATGTGACCAAATTTCTGACAAAACGGCGTCGAAGTCCCTGAAAATTGTTGCGTATAAAATGCTTTTACAAAGAGAACTTTGGCGAAGACAGTTTCTCATCTGCACCGAGAAACGGCACTCAACAGCGCTGTTGCCCATGCGTCAACTACCACTCTACCCGAAACCACTAATGGGTTCAACGACAACTTTAAACATGACAACGCTCCTGATAGACTATCTCTCGTTGAAACCACTTACCCACCTTCACCTAGTATAGTAACTATTCCTGAGGATCCACCAACACTGGCGGCTAGAGATGATGATCTAAAGGTTTTCGGTGGAAAGGTAAAACAAATCCGCCAGCCAAAATCTAAGATTGCCGCTGAAGACAAAAATAATAGAAAAACGCGTTTGCTGAGTGGCGATGTTGATTTAGACAGTTTCAAGTATTCGTCGAATGACCAAGAGTCTAGTTATAGTGATGATCGACTACACCCCGTACAAAGGGGAAGGACTATACGACCATCGGTCGAAGGGAATAATCAAACATCACCGACTGAGGTCTGGTCGAGTGAGAGTCGGTAATGCATGCTTATGCTAAACCGGACAAATGTATCCACCAGATGAACCTCACAAGTTATGAATTAATACCATATCAAGGACACACGAGAACTGCCACTCAAATGTGTTGTAGGAGAACTCTGAACTGTAGTGTTATTCACCGTGTTCTATCCTCTAACATAAGATTATTTGGACGTTCTTGGGGCAGCAAATGCTTTTTGCGCTGAATCCGGAATACAGCCATACTTGGTCACAACCGATAGAGTGCCCAAGAGGATCTACGCTTATCCAGCACCAGTTAACTTGAGTTCTACTGATCAACCTATCTTAATTACTGTGGTCAGTAAGCCGGATGGTATCCACACATTGCCACACCTAACAAATGTTTTCTTTAGTAGACAGCTGTCTCGATCACAAGCATCTGCCCGCATGCACGGGATTTTACATAAGAACACCAGTAATGGGCTCCAGCTGCACCATAGAAATACTGTCAAGTTATCAGCATCCAGTCCTCTAGGTGCCCCATGCGAACCCGTATCTGCGAATTACTCCAACGCACCTGCTAGAACATTTGGTAGCACTGAATCAACAGTAAGATGGAGGTAACTAAAACCGATTTGTGGGTTATTATGCATTGTAGGTTGTGTGATTGCATTGCGACGCGCAATCGCGATGCAGCCCGCGATTCACATTCAAGTGAACCTTGGTCACTGTTATCACTGGGACTGGAGCCGAACCGGATGGAAAGTGGATGCTGCCCGCCCGAAAACAGTGTACAACCACAACAAGTAAAACATAGATTACACACACTACTGGTGCTCAACGTTCCTGACTCCATGTACATAGCTCAATTTACTAGTGACAAGAGCAAAGCACTGTTTATAATGCAATTCACTCCCCCAAAGATGTTGCAGCAGCTGGCATTCGTCAATCTAAATCACACAAGCAGATGCTAATTGTCAACAAGTCTGAAGATGGGCATAATTCATTTGGCAGACAGTTGCCTTGTAACCTAAATAATATTAGAATCTGCCATTAAGCCACATGTGGGTTCGCGCCGAGCAATGCTGCTGGCACTTCGATGAACAGTACAAACTCGGTTGACCTTGACCGCGCTGGGATTGTGACAAGCACTCCAGGAGATACAGAAGCTGAGGTGGGTGTTAAAAACAATTATGTGCATCAAAGCAAGATACCCCTCTCAGGCACAACCCGAACTGCAAGCAATCCCCACTAGCAAATCATAATACAAACAAACGTGGGTGGTGGGTTTTCGCCTGGCAAGCGTTCTCCCTATAAAAAACCACATATGTCCGTTTAACAACACTGCGACGTGGCGGATGTGATTCGCCACTAAATAAAGTCACTGCCCCTTGCCCCTCCCTGAGAGGCATTGTACTTTAAGGGTGAGTTGGGCCCATGATCCTTCACGGACCGAAAGGCGTATGAACCATCTACTTGGTCACCGGCTCCCAACGGGTTGCGACGCCCTCACATCGCCCTGCTGCCTTGTAGGTTAGATCTTTGATCAAAGGCTCGGGGTAGGGCCCCCTAAGACAACCCTCCACTTCGGCCTGGGCAACCGGGTAGTATCACACCCACTGACGAATCATGGACTACACCGCTCACTACTACTACTGCTATGCCGCTCTTCTGTCTTAACTCAACCGCTCAACGTCCACTCACAGACCACCCCACCTCCCGTCCTTCACCTACATGTACTCTTGTGTCTTCTACGGTCACCGTCACAAACGACCCACGTCTCGCAGCTGATGGAAGTAACAGCCAAACTCCCGGTTTTCAATGTCCTGCGATCGTAACCACCTCTCACTCCACCGAAGCTCCAGCTCTTCTTCGACCTGGTTCTCCATTCATCCTCGCAGCGTTTAATGTTCGAACTTTGATGCAGATCGGACGACAAGCATGTCTGGCCCGTACTCTTGAAACGCTATCGGTAGACATCTGTTGCCTTTCAGAGACCAGATTACAAGACTCTAGCGCCGTCATCAGAATGGCCTCTCCGGTAAACTCTGACGCCAAATACTACTTGCAGCTTTCCGGAGACCCAGAATCTGCCGCCACTGGTCAAGCTGGTGTTGGAGTTGTATTAAGTGCCAGGGCTGAATCAGCTCTGCTTGACTGGATCCTAGTCAACAGCCGACTATGTGCAGTCAGACTAAGAGGTTCATGTAACGTAAGCAGGCGTCGAGATGTTAAGCGTGTCTTATTTGTCGTCTCCGCCTACGCCCCTACAGACTGCAGCCCGGATGCAGTTAAAGATAGCTTTTACCAACAACTACATGAACTTCTGCGTTCCTCCAAACGGACGGACATAGTCATTCTTGCCGGGGACTTTAACGCACGGGTTGGCCGCCTTCACCAAGCGAGCACCACATTGGGGGTAGTTTTGGTCTCGGTGGCAGTCGATCAGACAATGGAGACAGACTGCTTGATCTTTGCTCTGATCATCGCTTATATCTTTCGAGCACTAGTTTTCGACACACGAGGAGACAGACTGCTACCTGGCGCCCGCCCTCACAAACGCAAGAGTGCTCCCAGCTTGACCACATAGCAATCAGCTACAGATGGCGCGGAAGCGTAACGGACTGCCGATCGTACTGGTCAACTTTTCTAGACTCTGATCACGCATTGGTTCGTGCTAAGATTTGCATGCGTTTCGGAGGATCACCTAAGCGCGCCCCCTACCGACCGGACGTCGCGAATCTACAAAACGCTGCGGTTTTAACCAGGTACCAAGCCTCACTGTCAAATTTGCTTGGCTCAACTATTGACGGTGATCTCGATTCGCAGTGGGCGCATTTCAAAGATGCGTTAGTTTCCGCCAGTATCGACACTTGTGGAGTTACCCGTCACCCACCGAAACATTGGATTTCCGCCGACTCCTTGTCGCCGATGGACAGACGCCGCTTGATCCCATCGGATTCCAGACACTTTGAAGAACGCCAATACCTTGGTCGAGAGTTGCGCAGGAGTCTGCAAATAGACCGCGAAGCTTGGTGGTGTGAACGTGCTAGGGAGATGGAGCTTGCTAGTCTTTGTGGTAATACCAGGAAACTTTTCCATCTCATTCGAGTCACCGAAGGTGTTCGATCTGGTATAAGTGAAACAATATGCGAAGAGGATGGCACCTTAATCACCAATCTTCAACGACGGTTGGAGCGATGGGCCGAACATTTTGGCTCGCAGTTTTGTTGGCCCCAGCTCCATCTGCTACCTCTGGCGCTCGCGCTGGGCCGAGTGGTCTACCCCAACAGACCCTCCCTCTTCCCAGGAAATCGAGCAGGAGCTCCGGCACCTGAAGCGTTATAAAGCTCCCGGCCCTGATGGTCTTCACCCAGCTCTATTTAAAGATGGTGGCGCATCGCTGGTCCGAGAACTCACCGTTTTGTTCTCGAAAATTTGGTCGAAAGAGAAGGTTCCATCATCTTGGGGTGAATCGATAGTCGTACCCATCTTCAAAAAGGGCCTGCGCACAATCTGCTCCAACTACAGAGGAATAAGTTTAGTCCCCGTCGTTTGCAAGCTGCTGGTGTCCATCATACTTCGCAGGCTATCCCCAACACGCGAATCATTGCAACGAGAAGAACAAGCTGGGTTTCGCCCTGGTCGCAGCTGCATCTAACAAATCTTCACAATTCGCCAGATCCTCGAGCTCCGCCATGTGTATCAGAGGCCAACGATTGCTGTGTTCCTGGATATCCGTGCTGCCTTCGATTCTGTCGATCATACAGTACTGTGGCAGTGCCTTCTGAGGAACGGTGTCCCCGAGAAGTTCGTCTCCATACTACGCGCTCTATACAGTCTGACCTCGGGCAGGGTTAGGGCTTATGGCATGCTTTCGCCTACCTTTGTGGTCTCCAGTGGAGTTCGACAAGGATGTCCTATCTCTCCGTTCCTATCCAACTTTGCCATTGAGGATGTCCTGAAGAACGCTCTGAGCGATTCCTTGAACGCTGGCGTTGAGCTCCTCCCAGGTAGTCGAGTTGTTGATTTGGATTATGCTGATGATATCGTCTTGCTGGGTGACGATCCACAGGTCGTCCAACTTGCATTAAACCGCTTGACGGTTGAAGCATCAAAGTATGGTATGTACTTTTCGCCATCCAAATGCAAGGCTTTCCTTCAAGACTGGCAGGTGCCTCTGCCTGCACTCACGCTTGCTGGTGAGACACTGGAGGTTGTGGAGAGCTTTGTCTACTTGGGAAGTTGCAACACTGCTGGCGGTGCTGTTGGAGACGAGATTTCGATGCGCATCTCGAGAGTACGCCTCGCTTTTTCTAGGCTGAGGCATTTGTGGCGTCGCCACGACATTCGTCTCTCCATCAAAGCGCGGGTCTATTGTGCAACTGTTCGTGCTGTATTGTTGTACGGATGCGAGACCTGGCCCATTCGTAAAGATGACTTGCGCAGGCTATCCGTCTTCGAGCACCGCTGTCTGCGGTCCATTGCCGGTGTGTGGTGGCAGCACCACGTAAGCAATGTGGAAGTTAGACAGCGTGTCTTGGGACGTGGAAGCCACTCGCTCGAGGAGCTCATCTCACTGCATCAACTGCGGTGGTTGGGGCACGTATTGCGCATGCCTGTCCAGCGTTACCCCCGTCGTGCGTTGTTTGCACTTGCTGGACAGGGCTGGAAGAGACGGTCTGGTGGACAGCCTACAACATGGAGAAGCCGCATGAAAAGGTTGACGAAACAATTGGCCTCGGCCGGTTGTTGTCGACTACCTGGTTGGGGTCCGAGAGATGAGGATACTTGCTGGTTGAAAACCTTGGAAGTTATGGCTCAAGATCGATGTCAATGGCGGACGTGTGCATCAGTGTGTTGCGGTGTCCCTTCTTCCTCCCCCTAAAAAAGAACAAACTGAAAAAATTTCAAAAACTGTGAGTGGTAAACTTGACAAAAAACATTTCTTGTTGCTCTTTTCTTATTATTCATATTGTTTTCCTATTCAGCCATGATTCCGATGGCACAATATCTGTACCACAGATTGTGTAGAATATATATATATATATATATATATATATATATATATATATATATTTATATACAAACAGCTCTGTTCTGTGAGGTCGCGTGACTCTCACTGGGACATACGTTGCACTTGTCAACCCAAGGAAACCACCACCGTAGACTATAGAAACCTCGGTGTTGATACTAATCACATAGTCTCCGACACCTTTCCTATGGTGTGTCGCATCAGTAACAAGTGGTGACCTGTACAAGCGATGTGGGAGGCAATAGAGTGGTTATCCCCCATTTTGGGCCGGTCAAATCTCAACAGGGGGTTATAGTCCACACACCACATCGAAGATACCAATATACCGTGATACAGAACACCTGAACCATTTTCCACTTGACCAGACCAACTTTCGATCTTCCGGGGCAATGCTATTGCTGTTCTGGTATGGAGTTAACAGCGCCCACTCTACTAGCGAAATGTCTAGTGGAATCACAATTCTCTAGCACAAGTGCATTATCTGTTACTCTCAGGTTCGCTCACTTTCATCCGAAATGACTCGGTTCGGTTCCATGATCTTGACTCTTAATGCTGACATCATATTCGTAACTGAATCATGGTGTACTGATGATAATCCAGAAGAGGATGTCACTTTTCAAAGAAGATAAGTTTGAAACAACCGACAGCACCGTCGTGGCGGAAGCTGCATATATGTGAGAGAACCATAAATGGCAACAGCCTTCGATTCCGCAGTGTTAAATCGCATGTAGGATTCCATTTGGGTCACCATCCCTATTCGTCACCAGCAGCTTCTCCTAGGTTGCGTTTACAAGCCACTAAACCATAAGCGAAACCATATATCATCCTTATTAACCACTTTCGAGAGCACTACTGAGTTGCCATTTGAGTACAAGCTGTTCGCGGGGGACTTCAACATACCGCAGATAAATTGGGTAGATGACACTACACCAGAAACATATCGGGCGTTTCTCATCTACATACCTACGTCTTGGTGGCTGGCAAGAAAAATCCAGTCTTCCACTAGAGGAAAAACACTGTAGATTGAAGTTTTACTCTGGGGATTCCTTCAATTGAAATAGGTGTAAGGGAATAGTTCCCTAGAAGTGATCACCGAATGATCAACTGTTGTTTTAAATTGAGCTCGAAACGTTCACGAGAAGCCAAAAAATTCGTCCAATCACTTTGGTTAACTGGGATGCCTTTGCTGCCTTACTGCGATCTACGAACTGGGATGGATGTCCACAGGAAGCAGCAAACTGCTTTTATGATAACTTGCACAAATGCATCGAGACAGTTGCTCTACCAGTGAAGAAGGAATACAACAATCGGAGACGCAGTAGGGTTGCGAAGTAGACCAAGTCCGATGAAAATTCAGGCGTATCTCAAACTTCTCTTTGCTGATGCAGCAATCGGCTATCGTAGGAGAGATCAGACGCCTGGGTGCGTATGAAGCTTTACTTCAGAGGCGCAGTGCTCCGTCAACCTGCAATAAACTCGTGAGTCTTTCTAGACATTTTTCGTGCACGAACCTCCAGCACAAAGGATGTTATACGATTTGTAATAACTTCTGATAAAACACACGTTCATAACCCTACCGAGGTATACGAAGTATTCAGTTCATAATTCGCCAAATCATTAGCTACAGAAACGTCGACGAAGCAGTTGTGCTTTGCGTCACTCACGAGTGCTCATCTACAGGATGTAGATTTTGACACGAGAACGACTTCCACTTCGAACTAGCGTCTAAATCCCACCCGCTTTCAGCCTCCAGATGTGCTGCCGCTGGTGCTGGTTAAATACGGAGGCCTAGATAACCCCATTCCGCTGCTATAAATGTTTACGCTTTCCCTTAACTCGGGACATTATCCTATGCAGTGGAAGACCGCGATAAGAATGCCGCGGTACAAAGATGCGGCTTCATACAATATTGTAAACTATCGTCTTAGAAATGACACGCATATTGCCTCTAAGATAATCTAAAGGATAAAGAACGATCGGGTCGTTGTACATTTCTTGCCGGAAAATCCAACTCGTAGGTTGCACGGCCACGAGGACTGTGCACCTCGTCC
This sequence comes from Dicrocoelium dendriticum, assembly GCA_944474145.2. Taxonomy (NCBI): domain Eukaryota; kingdom Metazoa; phylum Platyhelminthes; class Trematoda; order Plagiorchiida; family Dicrocoeliidae; genus Dicrocoelium; species Dicrocoelium dendriticum. The sequence continues at coordinate 92,455,163 of OX104065.1, read as the reverse complement.
CCTCCAGCAACGACCAACAGACTCCTATAGCCAGCATAGACGAGGTGGTGGGTAATAGACAGTTAGGTACCTTGTCAACATTCACATCAGGAGCAGCCACACCGAAGAGCTAAAAAACTTTTGAAATGCGAGAATACTCATCACGCAGGCAAGCGTACCACATGCGCCACTTTATTGGCCTGGATGGGAGCGTTCGCATCGTGCTTCTATTCCGCGTGCAATAGTGACTTCTCTTGCACCTCGGCAACCGCCATTTTGATCAGTCCACGGAATTCGCATTGGTCAACTTTATCTTGGATTCATAACACCTGAAATGAACATTATTTTGTCATAAACTCACCTTCTTCATGTCCAGGGTGTCAAGTAGCAGTCAGTCACATGAAACCACAACATCAAATAAAATATATCGAATAAAGCTTACGGATATGCCGACATAACTGCATTCGTTATGAGATCGCAGCGTGTACGCCAGTCGACCGCGTCCGATTCCCCACATCTGAAATTAATATTGGAACGTGATAGGCTCATCTTAAACATGCCCTGGTAACGAACCTTCGGTTTCCCCACAAGCCCCTTCCCAACATTCAGTTGACCATATGACAGTCGCTTCAATATCCGAAGTCAAACCCATACGGCACACACGGCCGAGCCACCTCAGGTGTCTCAGTAAAACTATGCAGTCCACTGCATACATTCCACTTCGGCGCATCACCGTGTCTGCAGCTCTGTCGCATCAACCTATTTGCAAAAATCGTCGCAAACACTGTTGAAGGAACCGCTCGTGATATCGCACATCCCGCCGGTACACCGTCCACGTTTCACTGCCGTATAGAAGGACGGACAGCAACATGGATTTGTACAAAATCAGATTCGTGCCCACGGTAAGCTGGTGGTTGTTTCCCACTCGGTACTCTAGCTTCCCGAATGCCGCCGCTGCCTTCGATATACGGATACGAATTTGACTCTACATTTGCTGGTCAGTCGAAACCACACTCCCGAGGAGGCAGAAGCGGGAGGTGGTTTCTAATATGTCAGCACCAATGCTTATTCGCGGTAACACTGCAGATTGTACCTCCGGTGAAGGCTGAAAGAGACAGACAGTTTTTCGTGTTGAAGGTGAGCCCGAATTTGGCCGCTGTGGAAGTCACAGCACTAGTCATGTGATGCAACTCATCCGCGCTGCGTGCAAACAACGCACAGTCGTCAGCGAACAGCAAACTACGGATAATTTTCCCACAGACTAGAGTTCTCGCACCGAAACGACGGATGTTCAGCAACCCATCATCAAACGGTGTTCCACACGATCACAGTAAGCACAAGCGGCATCAAATGCACAAGACATCATTGCATGAATATATATTTAACAAAGCAGAAGCTAAGACACAGCCTTGCTTCACACCAGAGACAACTGCGAAGTCATCTGAGGTCTCTCCACTCAGCTGCACCCTCGCTCGCATACCACTGTGCAGACATTCAACTTAAATTACAAAATTACGCAGGCAAGCGAACTTACCCAACACCAGTCACAATGCTTCGCGGTTCACCGTATCTACTGCCTTGGTGAACTCAACAAAAAGCGAGTACAATGGCTGGAGTCGCTCTCTGAACTTCTCCTGCAGCTGACGAGCCGCAAACACCATATATATAGTGCTGCGACCTGAACGGAATCCACACTGCTCTTCCGCCACGTTAGGTTCCACAACCTGACTGACGAGGCGGTTGAGCAGGATTCGGGCAAACACCTTGCCCACACAACTCAGCAAGTTCATACTACGATAATTCGTGGCACATTGCTTACATCCTTTGCCCTTGTATAGTGGTAGCACAAGGGCATCCTACAGCTCAGGAGGCACCTCCTCCTTAATCCACACGTGTTGCACCAACTGGTGCAGCGCATTTACCAACGCGAGTCCGTCGTGTTTCAATGCTTCAGACGGGATCACGTCGGCACCGGCACACTTGCCGTTTCACAGCTGAGCAAGTACTCTTTACGTCACATCTAGAGTCGAAGTGTCCGTCACTCACCTTCACCTCGTGCTACTTCAAGTCATTCAATGTAAAACAGCTAAGCTCTTAACGAGCTTTCAAGGTACAATCAAAGCGAGTTCCTCAAATCTGCATCATGTCTGCAGTCTGTGTGCAGACAGCGCCTAAATTACCATCCAGCAGCTTTCTCAGCGGCCCCAATCTTGGACCATAAACCTCCTTCATGGAATAAAAGAACTTCTTGTGTTGGCAGCTGTTATGGATTGGGTCGCCACTGTTATGGATTGGGTAGCGTAGATTGCCTTAGTCGTCGCCGCTGTTATAATTGAGGGAACGCCGCCTCTCGATATGGATTGCGTAACACCTGATAAGATTGTCGCTGGCCAATCGTACGGAGTTGCGCTGACCTGATGACGCTAGCTTAGCCGGGTGAGACGGAAAATTGAGCGAGCGTGTGACCGATCCTAGCCGCAAGTGTTCGGATAGACGCTGACCCCTCGGAACGGGCGCACACGAGAGGGGGGTACGATAGACGCGCGCTAATGACTTAGACGCGAAGGCTGGCCAGCTAACGATGCACACGCAATCACGCGATCCGACCGACTCCCAACTGAGGCGAAGAGAAAGAAAAGACAAGTGGTCCTCTGTAGGCTCTTTTACGACCAACAAAGGGCAATCACAGATAGTGCTATAGGTTATTAAGTTAGGGAAACAGTCACCACGCAGAGGTGATAGTTTGCAAATGAGCATTGTCAAAAGGTGTGCAGTTGGGGCGCGTCTCGGAGTGGCTGAGCTCTGCTGCGTTGTGGGGAGGAATTGGACCTCGCTTTCCACAGCCATTCTGCTGGGGTTTCTGGCGCGTTTTTGCGGGAATATTTGACGTGCCCGCAACACCTCCCTTTGAAGAGAACGCGTACCGCTTCTGGCAAGGATTGACCTGGAGGGATTTCGGTGACCTCCGGATTCTTTCTGTTCGTCGGCAAGGTGGGTTTTCGAGACGCGGCGTCGATTGAGCGGCTTCGACCGTGGTCTCCCGTTGTGGAGCCATTCCAAAGGTATCCAGCAAGATGTGCAGCGGCAGGTGCACGGGATGGCTGGCTGGCGTGGAGGTTTCTCCGTGGCGCGGACGAAGTTGATTGCGATGGCGAACCCAGGTGTCATCACCCACGGAGACATCATGAAGCATATCACCTCGCCTGGCCGTCACTGTTGCTTTGATCCAGCGAGGATGACCTGCTCGGTAATCGCGAGCGTAGACTGGGGCTCCAACGACGAATTCTTTATGCTTGCTGTAGGCACCAGGTTGTGTAGGTGGCTTCTCAGTCGGAATGAGCGCTTCGTTGGTAGTACGTAGCTTGCGACCCATCAATGCTTCAGCTGGTGACTGGCCTCCTGGCGTAGCTGGATTCGGTGTGGACCGGTACGAGAGCAGGAAGGCCTGAAGACACTCATCTACGGTCCCCTCCCCGCGAGATTTCAAAAGCGCCCTCCTGAATGTGTCGACAAATCGCTCCGCTTGAGCACTGGATTGGGGATGGTAAGGCGGTGAGCGGAGGTGTTGGATGCAGTGTCGGCGGCAAAAGTCCTCGAAGACGGAAGACGTAAACTGGGTACCATTGTCGGACACCAAGACCTCGGGAAGTCCATGTTGACTGAAGATTTGTTGGAGACAAGCCAGAGTGGCGGATGCGGTTGGTGGGTTGACGGCGACCACTTCCGGCCATTTGGAATAGGCGTCGACCATGACCAGGTAGGAAATGCCATCGATGGGACCAGCGTAATCGATGTGCACTCGAGACCACGGTTTTGCTGGCGGCTGCCAAGGAACTGGTGATTGATGTGGTGGCATCTTGGATGCTTGTTGACAATCCTGAAACACGGGAGCGGATTGACTGGCTTTGTCATCGGTTCGGTCGTTTGGTACTGTCGGAGAATGTACCACGTTGCAGATGGCCTGAAGAGGAAGATCGGCCAAGCCAAGGGTTTCGAGCCAGTCGAGACCAAGTACGTTGAGCTTCGCCTTCGTGATGTAGCAGGTCGCGTTGAATGTGGCGCCCCGGAAGGAGACGGAGCAGTGCAGCTGCCCAGTTAGCTGCACGCGGCCACCACAGGCGCTGGTGGCAGCTTGGGAGGTCGGTTCGAACGGTGGCTTGCCAAGGGATCGCCAGAGATCCTCGGAGATGATTGTGATGTCCGACGCAGTGTCCAACTGCAATCGGACCGACTGACCGTTGATCAAAACGTCGACGAATTTTCTCCGATCCGCAGCGTTGATTTGGAACGTGGCCAGCAGGCTCATGGAGCTGCCAACCGGACCAGATTTGGGTGTGCGTCTGGGTCGGGACCTCTTCTTTGGATCGCGGGTGGGGGCCAGCCCAGTTTTGGCCCCCTTGGGAGATGGAGGATGGCAGTAACCATCCCGGTGCCCCACCCTGCCACAACGTTGACAACGATGCTGGCGGAACTTGCAGTCGCGGTGGAAATGCCAGGCACCACAGAATCGGCACGCGTAGGGTGGGGACTTCGCTCGGTCGGATTGGGTGGGGCGCGCGGACGATTGCGCCCTCGGTGCTGTGACTGCCTGGACCATACCAGGTGCGGCGGCGTTCTGGATCATGGCAGAATCGTGCTTCAGGTTGAGCAGCGTTTGACACTCCTCGGCCAGGTTCTGGAGTGTGACTGATCCATCCTGTTGTAGCTTGGACAGGAGGCGCGTCCGGATATCGGCATCGTGTGGAGATTGGAGGCCAGAGACAAAGATCAGGCATTTGAATTGGTCCTCGGTGAGCGAGCCAAGTTGAAAACGTTGGCATTCACGGTTGACCATGCCCGCGTACGTGATGAAGTCGTCGGCATCACGTTTGGCCAGCTGCAGACACTGATAACGAGCATTGAACAGAGAGGACTGCTCGCCAAATACCTGTGACAACGTTCGGACCGTCTCGCCAAAGGTAACATCGCGTGGGTTACTCGGCAAGATGAAATTAGTGTAGTGTTTGTGTTCGAGTGTACCTAGTTTGCAAAGAAGCAGCCGGACCTTCCACGCGTCGTCCTGGCGAGCCAAGTCAACGGTGAACAGGTCCTCGTACCGCTTGTACCAGGATTCGAACGTTACCCCGGCCTTGGCGTCGTACAGGAATTCGCTGATGCCGCTAACCACATGGTCCATGGACTGAGAATTGACGCTCGGACCTGCATGAAGGGAAGAACTGGAAAGTTTTTCGGTTAGCGCGGACATCAATTTAAGCTGTTGCTGCAACATCAATTTTAAATCGGCATATTCGTCAATCATGGTTCGCCAACTCTGTCGCCACTGTTATGGATTGGGTCGCCACTGCTATAGATTGGGTAGCGTAGATTGCCTTAGTCGTCGCCGCTGTTATAATTGAGGGAACGCCGCCTCTCGATATGGATTGCGTAACACCTGATAAGATTGTCGCTGGCCAATCGTACGGAGTTGCGCTGACCTGATGACGCTAGCTTAGCCGGGTGAGACGGAAAATTGAGCGAGCGTGTGACCGATCTTAGCCGCAAGTGTTCGGATAGACGCTGACCCCTCGGAACGGGCGCACACGAGAGGGGGGTACGATAGACGCGCGCTAATGACTTAGACGCGAAGGCTGGCCAGCTAACGATGCACACGCAATCACGCGATCCGACCGACTCCCAACTGAGGCGAAGAGAAAGAAAAGACAAGTGGTCCTCTGTAGGCTCTTTTACGACCAACAAAGGGCAATCACAGATAGTGCTATAGGTTATTAAGTTAGGGAAAGCAGTCACCACGCAGAGGTGATAGTTTGCAAATGAGCATTGTCAAAAGGTGTGCAGTTGGGGCCGCGTCTCGGAGTGGCTGAGCTCTGCTGCGTTGTGGGGAGGAATTGGCCTCGCTTTCCACAGCCATTCTGCTGGGGTTTCTGGCGCGTTTTTGCGGGAATATTTGACGTGCCCGCAACAGCAGCATTCGACGTAACGTTCCATCTGCTTCGACTTCTCCGTCCACCATGCAGTTTTAATGCGACGGAGTTCTTGAGAAAGACGCCGTCGAACTCTGCGAAACTCACTTTTCTTCCCCAAGTCACTGGGATCTGTCACATGTGAGGAGAATGCTGCATTCTTCTCAGATACCAATGCGCCATTCCTCGCGTTGTTCTCATCAAGCCAATCGGGCCGCTTACAGTTTGCGCGTCTGATGGTCACCTAGGCATCAGCTTCCACCTGGTCGCGAATGTGGCACCACAGGTCGCGTATTGTGGCTGTGCATTCCACTTCACACAGGAGTGCAACCATCGCTGAGCCAATGCCATGCGGGCCGATGGCATCTGTCCACACCGATGCATCACGCCCAACGCACGCGTTGAAATCACCCAGCAGAAATAGTCGGTCGCTCCTCGGCACAGACCGTATACGGCGGACAAGTGAGTGTAGAATTGATCACGCGTGACATCAGGATAACACATGGTCGGACCGTACGTGATGATAAAAATGACAAACTTACCTCTTCCGAGTCGTAGGCGAGCAGTCATCCGTCGCGCGCTGATGCCTGTCGGCTCATCCACCTGCTCGCCATTGAGGCGATCGGATAGTGCAAATCCGATCCCATGTTTACGTGGTGCTGAGGTGGCGTTTCCCACCCGGCAGGACGTATAGCCGACACAAGGTCCATGCAACTTAACTTGTTCAGCGGGCCGGATCTCGCTGAGCACCGCAATATCGAGGTACCGCGCCAATTCCATCGCGACCAGTTCAGTGCGTCGCTGGGAGCGCTCACTCGAGTTCCGGTCCAGTAGTGTGTGTACGTTACATCACCTGATGTTGAGTGCTTTTTACGGAGGCATACCGCGTTGGAGGGGAAAACTTATGGATGAAGGAATTCGCGGGTTATGTGAAACGGGGACGGGAGAGTATGTGCAGGGAAGAAGAAAGGAGGTGCCAGCGGTAGAACGGTTTCGCTTATCCATTCGACTGTAAGCAGCAGATAAGGCGACCTATTTCCTAAGGTCACTGCGCAACGGCCGATGCAGCATGGATTTATTAGTATTGAGGTTATTCATATTTGAGGTGTTGGACTAGCGTACTGCCACGACGTCCACATCTGACAGGTGAACGACTCGTGTCCTCAGCCAAAGTCTTTGATAAACTATACACCCGAAATGCGGCGGATCAAGCGCCATGAGTCAGTGAACCGACTCACGCGGAATTGTGTGTCCTGGATCTTTGCTAGAAGAAGGGTGTGACCCAACTCTCACCCAGCGGTCGCCAGCAGGCGTCCAGGACATGAGCCCACGGAGCAACATTAGCAGTAACGGGTCGGCGAGTGAGACTGTGAGTGTATTTAAGAGCACGTAGAAAGTTTCTGTACAACTCTATCGGATTACAAAAAATCAAAAACGTTTAGTTGTGAGTCGTCAGCGGTTGTGTCTGGTCAGTTAATCGTTTATGCTTGTTCGGTTAGGACTTTGTATTGGTGTCATTGTTTCCGGGCATACGATGTCTTCTTTTGGCATTGTATGTGCGTCGTTTCACAAAAGTATAGGTTTCCGAAATAATCGTCGATACGTGATTTAAAACACTTCACAGAATTGGCCTTTATTAGTCCTTCTGGTAGTGTATTCCATAGGTTTACGATTCTTCGTTCGATACAAAGCTGATGTGATACTTTGTTCATGTAGAGGACCCTGAGTTTGTAACGGTGTCCTCAGGTGATACAGGGTTCCCGCGGGTGAAATACTGGCCGCATTATGGGGAAGTGTTTCAAGTGTAGTACTCGATGGGTCATAATAAGGTCAATTCTTACTCGGAGGTAGGATAGTGTGTAGAGCCCGAACATTTCACAACGTTTTTCATACGGAAGCTTTTGTAGACTCGGTATCATTCTAGTTGCGATATGCTGTATTTTCTCCAGCTTTTCAGTTTCCCATTGGGTTATCGGATGGTAAGCTGGGGCATCGTATTCAAGGATTGGTCTAATGATCGAGGTGAATAGACGAGGGACGATTTCTTCGGACCATGTGGAGAAACTGCATCTTACGGCCTAGAGCTTACGAAGTCCCGCACGGTACAATTTCTCTGTATTTGCCAGTGATCTCATATCATGTCGCGAGAGGTGTGTTGGGGTGGATCAACTGGCCGCCCAAGGTGTATGATCGAGTGGCTGAACGTCTGGTGATACTGATGAACTCCGACTTACTTGCTTTAAGAGGGAGTTACATTTCAGCAGACCATGTTGACAGTCTCTCTGAGTCATGCTGGAGGCGAGCGCAGTTGTCCTGGTTCTCAATGATCCTTCAGATTTTCAAATCATCTGCAAACAGGGCACATGGTGACTGGAACTGCTGCGGGAGATCGTTGATATGAATAAGAAATAATACTGACCCAAGTACAGTTCCTTGAGGCACGCCACTGGTCGATGGGAACCAGTCTGTCAGGTAGTCATTGACCTGTACTCTAAACCTTCGTCCCACAATAAACTCGTGTAACCACTGAAGTAACGTGTCACCGATTCCGTGTGTCCTCAGTTTACGAAGGAGTACCTCGTGGTTCACTCTCTCAAACGTTTTACTAAAGTCGATGTACACCATGTGAACTTCCCTCTGTTCATTGGGAGGTCGTACCCACTGGTGGTTTGCGTATATCAAGTTGGTGATGCAGGATCGCCCTTTCGTAAAGCCGTGTTGCGCTGGCGTCAATACGTCCATTGATTAGAAGAACCACAGCAGACACCATTTCACAAACTTTTCGAGAACTTTGGATAATATCGAAGTCAAACAGATCATATAGTTCTCTATTTTACTCGGATCACCACCCTTGAGAAGCGGTCTCACTATCAAGCATTTGCAGTCGTAGGGGACAGATCCTTCAGTGATTTATTGAATAGGTTTGTCACGGCTGGTGAGATGATAATCGATAGGGAGTTGAGTATTAGTGGGTGAAGTCCGTCTGGTCCGGGGAGCTTTACACCATCGAGGTTGACGAGTAGCTGGTACACTTCGATTGCATCACATTGTGGGCTGTCGAGCAAGACTGGCGCAACCTGTGCCGGTACTGGAACAGCCGCCGGTTTACTGGAAAATACGGCGAAGAAGTGCGTAGCCAAGGCGTCTGCGCGCTCCGCACTTGAAATTAGCGTTTGTCCGTCCAAGCTCTCTAAGACCGGTAGGTCGCCCCCAGGTTTCAGTAGGCAAAGTTTCAAGTAGGCAAATATTCTTTTGGGTGCAGTTGTGGCCGAGGATGCTAGCTCCTCTTCAAACTGCCAGCGTTTCTTGATTTTTACGGCGTTACATAAGTTACGCTGTTTCTTGTACACCGTATAATCTTCATCACAACCCAAACTGATGTATCTATCCCAAAGTTTACGACGCCGTCGCGCTAACTCTCTATATTCCGTATCAAACCTATGCGGTTTGATAGGTCCGATTTTTGAATACTTCTGGGGAAGGAACCGAGTACACATAGAGTTAAGCTTCCCCTTCATTAATGATGAACAAGCCTCAAGCCACGCATCTTGTGGTAGTGTCCAAGCAGTCTGACTTGCGGCTTGGACGAGCGGGTTGAAGTCCGCCTTCCTATAGTTGAATGTCGGCTTCCGTTGGTTGTAATACGGTAACGACAGTTCTAAGCTTGCCACAGTGGAGCAGTGGTCACTGTACGCAAGCGGTTCGATGACTCTGATCTCTTTCAGCCTCTGCTCGCAGCTCGTAAAAAGTAGGTCCAGACAAGATGCCGAGTGCGGAGTTAGCCTCGTTGGTTAGATGACATGTTGCGTTGCCCCGATTTCAATAGTCATTTTAGCGAATTGTGCCTCAACGTTGCCATGACCGGGAAGAAGTCGAAAGTCTGGCCAGAATATTTTAGGTAAATTTAGATCCCCCATCAGTAAGAATTGAGGGTGGCTCATGTGCTTCTGTACATGGGGGTAGCCAATCACAACAACGGTTTAATGGACTACGTTAGATAACACTCACTATTAGTTCTGCGCGCATGAGGCGGATTGTGCACCACAATTGATCGCATAAACTATCCTCGCTCCGATAGATGCTGGTAAGTTTGCCAGATAGCGACGATTTTATGTACAACAGAACACAGCCAAGCCATTTGTCGCCACGATCAGAACTCCCTGATGTCAGTGCATATGGATACCGAGAACCATCAATTCGACCTAGAGCACGCCAGTATCCTCGGAAGGGCTAAAACCCGGAAAGTACGTGAGTTCATTGAAGCCTGGCATTCAAAGCAGAACTCGATCAATAAGCACTTGGACATTGCAGTCGCTTACGAGACACTGCGAACCAGGCCCCTGAAACCGCACTGATGATGTTGCCTAGTCAGGCAACCAAACGTCTGCACAATAATCAATCACCTCGGAGAACAGCTCAAAATCCGCAACGCTGTTGATGCTCCTAGGCATGATTCTTCGTAGAAACTCTGGACAGTGGTCTGCCACCAATTTTGACAAACATCTGCTCGTGTCCAAATCGCACAACATAAGTAGCAAATTAAAACAGAATGCATGGTTTGGACCGGACTGGCAGTCTGTCTTTGAGACGTTGTGTTACAAAGAGTGCAGTCTGTGCAAGCACACGCGGATAGGCGGCTGGTTAGGTTTTGGTCACTGCACTTGATCTTTCTTCCCTAGAATCCTGGTATCGTCTGTGACAAGTAGTGCTGACTTCAGACGAATACAGAATCCTTCCTTGTGGAGAAGATATTCCTTCTGAAAGACTCAGACGCAGTTCACTTCCTTTCGGTACCTGGGTGCATGCTATTCGGTAAGGTTTGGCTTTTCTGAAAAATGCATTTATTGGATAAACGCACAATCGACTTCAATTGCAGCTTGTTTGCTCTTCTTGAAGATGGACTTAGCGATATATCGCATAGGTACTACCTACTTTGGAATATTTCTCATTTGTTTGCCCTAATATGCGTAAGTGTGGGAAAATAGCTCTGGAGTGGGTGTAGAGACGCTTTATGACACATCAAATATGGTACACTTCTAATATGACTTTCCATGAGTGATGTCAAGATCTTTGGCTTGACCTTTCGTTGTTTCGGAGACTGATAAGCAACCTCAGTTACTTGTATCGAGTCACCAAACATCCTGTGCAGTTTGAGTTGGATAGCATGCACATAGATGTCAGTGAATGGCACCAATTCAGAAGCAACGCAATGAAGCTTCTTGTGGCGAGATGCCGCACGAAGACAAGGGGGAGATATATCCTGAAAGTGTATTCCCAGAAATGGAACAAACTACCAGAAAACATTTGGCAGATCAAACCGCTAAAGATGTTTAAGAAATACAAGGGAACCTTACACGGAATACTGTAACAAAAATGCCAAGCGCAATGGGAGGACTTAATGAAGTACTTGAAACCGGTGCAGGTTACATATGGCTAACGCTATAGAGCTAGAAATATCACCACCAGCTTAATTCTCTTCCTTTACTCGGCCATGCTATCTTCGCGACGTTCACAGGACACGACGTACGTGTGAAGCTGCTCCCAGGTGAGCTGCTTCTTGACTTGGAATATGCTGAAGATATTGCCCTAATCTGTGACAACTCCCAAAAGTGCGAAGCGGCACTGGTCAGATTAGCACTGGCTGTCAGCCGTTCCGGGCTATGCTTTGCACCCTCGAAGTACAGATTTCCTCCAAGATTCGCAGGGACCGCCTCCTGCGCTGACCCTTGGTGGGGATCAACTGGAAGTCGTTCAGAAATTCAACTACCTGAGGAGCTGTATCAGCGCCTTTGGGATCGAATACGAGATCACGAACCGTATAGCAAAAGCTCGAGGCACTTTTACTAACCTTCATCACCTGTGGCGCAGGCGCGACATCACTCTCTCCTTGTGCACACGCCGTACGGCCGCAATTTATCTCGGCTGTCGCTTCACCCGCTGTGGAAAATTCCAATTTACCAAACACACTTGTGCGTGCGCTCTTTCTAGCCAGTTCGACGAGCGCTGCTCAGTGCTTTACATCCCTCGGATCTAACTTGTGTGCATCATCCTGTTACTCCTGTTCTTAGTTTTCGTACATTTTGCGTTGAGTTCGGCGTGTAAAGTCCATTACTCATGAGCTTTTCTAAAATACTTTTGACATCATTCGGTAGAAGAATCTGAAGACTCGCAAACGAGCATTCAACCATCCCTACAGTCCGCAGCATAAAAGGTTACGAGACGGTTCGCTTCGTTTACCCACTAAACATTGAGTCCGGGACACTTAGAGAAGCTTGCCAACGCCTTGTGACCCGAGCAATACAAGCCGCGTCTTCGTGTGCTTGGGCGCGCATCGCTACCTACGTCAATCTGCATGCAACCGCGAGCGTGAGAGAGGCATTGAGACAGCCATCTGTCTCTACAGACTGCCCTTGACGCCAGAACGATCAATCTGGGGTCCAAGGTTGGACTAGCGGTCACACGTTCAGGTGCCCTGATGAGCGCTAATAACCGATAAGCGGTGCCTAAAAGCGCATGTGGAACGTGCAGTATGATGGTCAAAATAGGGGTTTCATGTGAAAACCGTTTGACCTATTTTCACGCCAAAGGTGGGAAAACCAAACCAAGCGAGTGTAGGCAGAGCAGCAGCAGGCCAGGCTCATTTTGGTTCTGTGTGTAACGTAATACTGTCCTACTAGTTAAGAGTAATTGCACTGTCCCAGAAATATGATAGACTTGAAGACGTAGTTAAGCAAATTCTGGGCACCAAAATAACCTCGGTAGGAACAAGCATAGCAAACTGACTGACATATGCCTCTCCACCGAACTCCCCTGCAAGCCAACTCCACAACGCCTGATTGTACACAAAGCAAGTTGCTTCTGCAAATACTGCCAATAATCCAAATCGTCCAAACGTTCCGGAACACTACACTCCCAGCCCATTTGTAGCAATTTCCCCCAAACCCACTTCCTCCCATCAGGCTCGCCGAAACCCAGGAAACATGCAAATAGCAGTGGAAGCTGGGCCGTTGTTGCAACAAGGTGCACTCAAAAATCAACTGCTGCTACCACCCCCATAACTAATGGGAAAGGCAGCGCTGTACGGATGCGTAGCAAATAGCTCTGTCTCCCAACCACGAACCATAATCCCAGGAAAGACACACAGAAACAGTGGGATGTCCCACCTGTAATATGTACCAAGATTCCTGAGTCAACATCGAATTCTCTGAAGCGGAAACAGGTGGATGAGCTGAATGCCATAATTAACCTGCTGGGTATACCGAGCAAAACCCTACAACTTGACGAGGATCAATCACCACCAGCATTCCAAGCACTATGGTGAAGCCAGGTTTCTTCGGGCTGAGCTAGACACTGTCAACGAAGAGAAAGCAGTGTGGCTTTCGATTGATCATCTCGAAGATGAATTCGGTTTGGTCAGTCTTTTCAGACGTTCCATACAGCGAGCGCAAGCAAGCAAAGCAAAGCGTAGAAAGTTTCAGCTGAACACCGTGGCCAGCTCCGTTTTTCCCCACGGCGTAACCCAGTCTCATGAGCACGATAAATGCGAAGTAAAGGCTCCCGAACAGGATCAGTGGCGCTATATTGGTGAGAACCTGCTCTTGAATGACCTCACTACTCCTCTATCGAGACTGCCAAGGTCGACCATCTACAAAGGTTGCGGCCTAAGGATACTGAAGGTTCGGTTACAAAGTAGGCAGCTGGCACTTATGCTACTGGAACGCCGGCAGTCACTTGGAAACAGACTGCCAACCGAGCTCCGGTTCAAAACGGCCAACGAAACCGTCGTCCTACTTAAAGCACCACCGCAGCAGGCAAAGAAGTAGGGATCCCATCCGAAATTCACGCTGAAAGCAGGTCTGATGGAAGTGAGGATCGTCCTGTGAAATCCTGCAACCACGCCTCATGCATTATGCAGAATGAGTTGACAGAGTGGCTAATTACGATGCCACAGAACCCAACTCCAAGCGACCCGCCGCTAATATCCCAAAAATATGGCTAGCGGCAGACCAAATAACGGACAACACAACATCTCATCCTATCCACAACTAGTTCGGATCGCCGATGAGAATCGAAACACTTTCCTGTATGTACACGAACGCCCAAGGCTTCCTCAGGAAAATCGCCGAGCTTCGGTTGCATCAGGTAACAAACGCTTTGGATCTCCTCTTCGTAACCGAGACCTGGTTGCACTCAAAGGTTACGGTTGCCGGGATCGAGGTTCGGGGAATGTCATTGTTCCGACACGATCGTACCAGCAGAGGAGGTGGTGTTAACCTATACTATTGCAACGACTTACAACGGGAACCACTGGATGATCCAGGGACGCGCGTCAACGATTCGCTATGGTGCCGTTTGCGTCTGAGACACAACGACAGTTGCTTCGTGGCAGTCGTATATGGCCCCCCATGGTCCACTCCAGAGATGCATTCCCGCTTAATATCATCAGCGAGGAAATTCCTACTCACAACTTACAGCCACGTTCTTATCTCCGGCGATTTCAACGTGCACGACTTAGAATCCTCGGCATTCCCCAGCGAAACACACAGACTGAACTGCAAGGCCTTATTGCAAGCGTTCCGCTCTACAGTCACCTCGCCTCACCTACCAGGTACGGAGTTGATGATAAACCATCGGTGTTTGACCTCATACTTACAAATGAGGAACTCATAGTTGACAAGCCATTTATAGACACCCCACTATGGTTAAAGTATGTGTGTTATGCTGAATAGTCTGAGGAACACACGCAACTAATACGTACTATCATACACCACGGTATCCTGAACGACCTAGTTGAGACGACCGATTGGGAATTCTTGAAAGGTGGCTCTCCTGACAGCGCCTGGATTCAGAATGTTGGGCGCTTCAGCACTCTAATCGCAACTGCTTCAGAAACGAAGGGGGTGCCCTCCATCAATCCATCGTCTTTCATTAGGAGTTGAATACACAAACGCACGTCACTAAGGAATGCAGCTTAACACACTTACAAAGCTCGTTCTGGTCCCGAAACATGGAGTGACTACGTAACCCAGCGCAACCACTGTAACATGCTTGTCCGCGAGAACAAACTGACTCACCAACAACATTTGGCTTATAAATATGCCAACAACAAAAAGCTTCTATATAAGCATGTTATTTCCATTCGCAAAGTGAAGCACGCTACCCCCCTAGTCAACACGGCAGTCGGAGTGGCACAGAGTGCTGAAGAGGCAGCCAACTCCCTACAGGTGCAGCATGCCCCAATCTTCCAACGGGACTTCCGCCACCGTTTCATACCTACCTCCTTAGCACCAATTTTGGCAATTACTAACATTGCTTTTACTGCCACATCTGTTGAAGAAACTACTCTCATTAGGCACTACAGCTCGCCCGGAACCGATGATATTCACCTGAGGACCCGGAACGTAGCAACAACAATGCTGGACGAGCCATTATCGCATTTCTTCTATATGTGCTTGGATGAGCAAGCTGTGCCCACCCTGCGGCGATTGCTCGGAACCCGCCAACTATCGTCCAGTGGTCCTCCTCCCTGCGTTCTCAAAGGTGATGGAGGCAATCATAGCTGGCATTAGTAGACCACCTAGAACGTCACAAGTTCATAGCCCCCGAGCAACACGGTTTCCGTTGACACCGTTCATGCACTACCAACCTACTGATTGCACACAGTAGTTGGACGGAAGCGGCGACTAAAGGTAGAGGGACAGACGTCATTAACCTTGGCTTCTCCAAAACCGACCGACTGGACCACCACATCCTGTTTTACAGGCTCGAAAGCTATGGATTTTAGGATCCTGTCTTTGTGTGGATCAAGTGTTTCCTGCAGGATCGGCAACTGCAGGTCAGAGTTCGAAGTGCGCTGTGCGATACGATTCATGTTGAATGTGGAGTTCCCCAAAGATCAGTTGTGGGGTCTCGTCTCTTTCTCGAGTTCATCAACGAACTTATGCTTTTGAGTGTCTCATATTTCTTGCTGTTCGCCTATGATGTTGATATGTGGCGGGCGATCGCCGACCCAGTAGATCACGATGCACTTCAGCGAGACCTGGATAGAGTGTATAGGTGGTTACTCCACAATCTGCTCAAGTTCAATTCGGGGAAGTATAAAGTGGTTCACATTCGTCCCCAGCCAAACATCGCATGTAAGCTTGGAGACCATGTCCTGCAAGCGGTCACCCAGGAGCGCGACCTTGGGGTACTAGGTCAGGCTGATTTGGGCTGCTCAGCACAATCTGAAAAGGCATCAAAGACTGGAAACTAACATGTTAGCATGCTTTGGAGGACATTTGGGCGGTTTGATTCCTCTGACTGTTCGCAGTTGCTTAACACATACGTGTGGCCTCAAATGGAATACGCAATCCAGGTGTGGCAGTCCTGGCACAAGCAAGACCTTGCAACGCTCGAGACTCCACAGCGATGAGCTACGAAGCACGTCAAAGGGTTGTTCAATCTTCCCTACCAACTTAGACTGAGGACCCTAAAATTATACAGCGGCATGTACCGGCGCCTACCTGGCGAGCTTCTTATGGCTTACTAGATTTCAAGGAACCCCAACCACGTTTGCCGTCACCTACTACCACTGAGCCACAACACGAATTTGAGGTGCCACCAGTCCAAGTTAGCCACGCAGTACAGTCGGCTAGAATCTCGACGGAACTTTTACTCGCTTCGTGTGTGCCAGCCATGGAACGCCCTCCCAAATTACGTTGTTTCCGTGCCCCAATTTACCTGTGTTAAAAATACACCCTAAAGTTGTCCTAACCCAACTACATTACGAGATATAGCCTGTGTGTCTCGACAGACGATATATTGTGACGAAAGTTGTACAACCACAACTGAGGTTATCTCATTCTGCATGCCTGTGTCAACACTGTGGTGAGTCCACCAAATCAGTTTTCATTTTATCCCTTGTTTTCTATTCACCATATTATGGTCCTTATTCTGGCCATCCTACGATACTTTCTAAGCATCCGGTTTTTTGCCCGTAATAGACCATTGTTCCATTGTTCCCTGAAGGGTACAGTGTACGATGCAGCCGTCGGTTCAACATTCTTTTAAGGCTGTGAAATCCGGTCCATTAGATCAAGATATAAAGAGGCTAGTTACGTTCGACCACCGGTGCCTTCGCAATTTGGCTCATGTATAGTGGGAACACGGCGTGCGCAACGAGCCTGTTCAGCGCCTTGATTACTACACATGAAGAGGAAGTGAACCGCACAACAACGCTTTTTCACGTACCAGGCTCCGATGGCTAGGCCACGTATTGCGCATTCCTGCACACCGACCACCGCGACGTGTCTTTTTTGCGTGCTGAGGTGTGGATGGAAGAGGAGGGGTGGCCAAGCGATGAGTTGGTCGAGAGCAATGAAGGCCTTACTTTGATTGGAGTCTATCGGCCTCCTTGTTGGGGGCCGAAAGACGAATACTTTTGTCTGGATACACTTGTTGACATGGCTAGGAAGTTGACCTCAGTCGCGTTTGTGTTGTAAATTTCTTTGTCCATCCCCGTTCGTCTTTGCCTCCCCCTTGTCACGTACGCGAATGACTTCGATCCGTTTACTTCAGCTGTGCTCGAATTGGTTCCCACTCACACCAGCCAGCCAATCCTCTGACAGACCCCGGTCTCGCAAATGCGAATTCCGTGAGTACTGTACCTACCATCGGAAGTGGAAAAATATCGCCTACCACGTAATGAAGATTTGTGCGTGATTTCAGCCGGCGGCTAAACGCTTTCCAAACCGAATCTCAGTCACGCATACTCTCAAGTCGAACTTGATGATGAGTCACAGAAACTGACCACAAAAACTACCCACCTGAGACAATGCACACGCCTCCGGTTAGAAATAAATAGAGTACCCAGCATTTTCCAACTGATCTTGGATAATGTAATCAAAGCTATATCGTTTCCCTGCGCATTCTTAAACGATATCCTTGATACTGGCCGCAGTGACGCTGATCATCTAAACACATTGCGAACTGTCCTCGAGCGTCTGGAAGAGTGTGGGTTGAAATTAGCATAGTCCAAATATGAGTTCTTCTCCGATTCTGTTTGTTACCTCGGTTACAAACTGGACAAAACCGTTTTGCATATCCTGTAAGATAAAATAGCGCTTATTGTGCAGACACCTCAGCACAAGAATAGCGATAAACTACGATCATTTTTATGAATGTTGTCGCACTATGGTCCTTTCATACTAGATGTCTCAAGCATCCCTGCCTTATTGAACGAAGTGCTACACAAATACACCCCTTGAATGTGAAAGAGCAAGCACCAATCTGCTTTAGCATGTGCAAGGAAATGTCTCGCTTCCGCACTTGTTTTATTCCACTACAAGTGTGAAAACCGTTCATCTTACAGCGTGACGCCTCTCCATACGGAGTCGGAGGGTTTCTATGTCACAAAATGTCGAATGGTGCCATTCACCCGATTGCGTTTGCCTCATGAACTTTCTAACCCGTCGAAAAGAATTATTCGCAATTGGATAAAAAAGCCCTATCAGTTATATTTGGCGTCAACAGGTTTCATGAGTACGTTTGGGGCAACTATTTCGAAATACAAACAGACCACAAACTACTGGTATCCTTGTTGGGCAAGTCAAAGGGAATCGAGCAGATGTTTTCACCAAGAATGCAAAGCTGCGTATTAATATTAAGTGAATATAACTATCGAACCTCCTATGTTCCTGGGTTGAACAATCATACAGCGGATACATTAAGCAGGTTACCACATGCGACCCCAGACAAAATAGTGCGGGAACCAGTAGAGCTAGTACATCTAATACTGCGCCTCGATACCACGCCATTGACATGTGACACCATGTTTCAGTGGACCGATTGTGACCCAAACCTATATTCTGTAGTACGATTCACCAAAACCGGTTGGCCTATTACAATGCCCGTCGATCTTAAGCCTTACGGACAACGGAAAATTGAATTAAGCCTTCACGATGGATGCTTGTTTTGGGATCCCGCCTGATTCCACCGCTAAATGCATGACTGTTCATCCTAAACGAACTACGCAATGTACA
>OX104065.1:92376206-92435702 GCA_944474145.2 Dicrocoelium dendriticum | reverse complement strand
CTTAGCCGGTGAGACGGAAAATTGAACGAGCGTGAGAACGATCTTAGCCGCACTTGTTCGTATAGACGCTGAGGTCTCGAAAACGGACGCACACATTAGGGGGTATGATAGACGCGCGCTAATGACTTAGACGCGAAGGCTGGCCAGCTAACGACTCACACGCAATCACGTGCCCCGACCGACTCCCAACTGAGGCGAAGAGAAAGAAAAGACAAGTGGTCCTCTGTAGGCTCTTTTACGACCGAGAAAGGGCGGTCCCAGTCAGTGCTATGGGTTATTAAGTTAGGAAAACAGTCCCCACGCAGAGGTGGTAGATTGCAAATGAGCATTGTCAAAAGGTTCGCAGTTGGGACGCGCCTCGGAGTGGCTGATCACTGCTGCGTTGTGGGGAGAAATTGGACTCCGTTTCCCACAGCCATTATGCCGGAGTTACTGGCGCGTTTTTTGCGGGGATTTTTGACGGGCCCGCAACAGAAAGACACACAGAAACAGTGGGATGCCCCACCTATAAAATGTACCAAGGTTCCTGAGTCAACATCGAATTCTCTGAAGGGGAAACAGGTGGATGAGCTGAATGCCATAAGTAACCTGCTCGGTATCCCGAGAAAAACTCTACAACTTGACGAGGATCAATCACCACCAGCATTCCAAGCACTATGGTGAAGCCAGGTTTCTTCGGGCTGTACTAGACACTGTCGACGAGGAGAAAGCAGTGTGGCTTTCGATTGACCATCTCTAGGATGAATTCGGTTTGGTCTGGGTCTTTTCAGACGTTCCATGCAGTGTGTGCAAGCAAGCAAAGTAAAGCGTAGCAGAGTTCCAGCTGAACACCGTGGCCAGCTCCGTTTTTCCCCACGGCGTTCCCCAGTCTCATGAGAACGATAAATGCGAAGTAACGGCTCCCGAACAGGAGCAGTGGCGCTATATTGGTGAGAACCTGCTCTTGAATGACCTCACTACTCCTCTATCGAGACTGCCAAGGTCGACCATCTACAAAGGTTGCGGCCTAAGGATACTGAAGATTGGGTTACAAAGTAGGCAGCTGGCACTTATGCTACTGGAACGCCGGCAGTCACTTGGAAACAGACTGCCAACTGAGCTCCGGTTCAAAACGGTCAACCAAACCGTCGTCCTACTTAAAGCACCACCGCAGCAGGCAAAGAAGTGGAGATCCCATCCGAAATTCACTCTGAAAGCAGGTCTGACGGAGGTGAGGATCGTCCTGTGCAATCCTGAAACCACGCCCCATGCATTATGCAGAATGAGTTGACAGAGTGGCTAATTACGATGCCACAGAACCCAACTCCAAGCGACCCGCTGCTAATATCCCAAAAATACGTCTAGCGGCCGATCAAATAACGGACAGCACCACATCTCATCCTATCCACAACTAGTTCGGATCGCCGATGAGAACCGAAACACTTTCCAGTATGTACACGAACGCCCAAGGCTTCCTCAGGAAAATCGCCGAGCTTCGGTCGCATCAGGTAACAAACGCTTGGGATCTTATCTCCATAACCGAGAGCTGGTTGCACTCGAAGGTTACGGATGCCGGGATCGAGGTTCGGGGAATGTCATTGTTCCGACACGATCGTACCAGCAAATGAGGTGGTGTTAACCCATACTATTGCAGCGACTTACAATGGGAACCACTGGATGATCCAGGGACGCGGGTCAACGATTCGCTATGGTGCCGTTTGCGTCTGAGACACAACGACAGCTGCTTCGTGACAGTCGTATATGGCCCCCCATGGTCCACTCCAGAGATGCATTCCCGCTTAATATCATCAGCGAGGAAATTCCTACTCACAACTTACAGCCTCGTTCTTATCTCCGGCCATTTCACCGTGCACGACTTAGAATCCTCGGCATTCCCCACAGAAACATACAAGACTGAACTGCAAGGCCTTATTGCAAGCGTTCCGCTCTACCGTCACCTCGCCTCACCTACCAGGTACGGAGTTGATGACAAACCATCGGTGCTTGACCTCATACTTACAAATGAGGAACTCATAGTTGACAAGCCATTTATAGACACCCCACTATGGCTAAACTATGTGTGTTATGCTGAATAGTCTGAGGAACACGCGCATCTAATACGTACTATCATACTCCACGTTATCCTGAACGACCTAGTTGAGAAGACCGATTGGGAATTCTTGAAAGGTGGCTCTCCTGACAGCGCCTGGATTCAGTTTGTTGGACGCTTCAGCAATCTAATCGCAACTGCTTCAGAAACGAAGGGGGTGCCCTCCATCAATCCCTCGTCTTTCATTAGGAGTTGAATACACAAACGCACGTCACTAAGGAATGCAGCTTAACACACTTACAAAGCTCGTTCTGGTCCCGAAACCTGGAGTGATTAGGTGACTCAGCGCAACCACTGTAACATGCTTGTCCGCGAGGACAAACTGACTCACCAACAACATTTGGCTTGTAAATTTGCCAACAACAAAAAGCTCCTATATAAGCATGTTAACACCATTCGGAAAGTGAAGCACGCTACCCCCCTACTCAACACGGCAGTCGGAGTGGCACAGAGTGCTGAAGAGGCAGCCAACTCCCTACAGGTGCAGCATGCCCCAGTCTTCCAACGGGACTTCCGCCACTGTTTCATACCTACCTCCTTAGCCCCAATTTTGGCAATTACTAACATTGCTTTTACTACCACATCTGTGTTGAAGAAACTACTCTCATTAGGCACTACAGCTCGCCCGGAACCGATGATATTCACCTGAGGACCCGGAACGTAGCAACAACAATGCTGGCCGAGCCATTATCTCATTTCTTCTATATGTGCTTGGATGAGCAAACTGTGCCTACCCTGCGGCGATCGCTCGGAACCCGCCAACTATCGCCCAGTGGTCCTCCTCCCTGCGTTCTCAAAGGTGATGGAGACAATCATCGCTGGCATTAGTAGACCATCTAGAATGTCACAAGTTCATAGCCCCCGAGCAACACGGTTTCCGTTGACACCGTTCATGCACTACCAACCTACTGATTGCGCACAGTAGTTGGACGGAAGCGGGCACTAAAGGTAGAAGGACAGAAGTCATTAACCTTGGCTTCTCCAAAACCGACCGACTGGACCACCACATTCTGTTTTAGTGGCTGGAAAGCTATGGATTTTATGATCCTGTCTTTGGGTGAATCAGGTGTTTCCTGCAGGATCGGCAACTGCAGGTCAGAGTTCGAAGTGCGCTGTGCGATACGATTCATGTTGAATGTGGAATTCCCCAAAGATCAGTTGTGGGGCCTCGTCTGTTTCTCGTGTTCATCAACGAACTTACGCTTTTGATTGCCTCAGATTTCTTGCTGTTCGCTGATGATGTTGATATGTGGCGGTCGATCGCCGACCCAGGAGATCACGATGCACTTCAGCGAGACCTGGATAGAGTGTATAGGTGGTTACTCCACAATCTGCTCAAGTTCAATTCCGGGAAGTATAAAGTGGTTCACATTCGTCACCAGCCAAACCTCACGTATAAGGTTGGAGACAAAGTCCTGCAAGCGGTCACCCAGGAGCGCGACCTTGGGCTACTAGGCCAGGCTGATTTTGGCTGCTCAGCACAATCTGAAAAGGCATCAAAGACTGGAAACTAACATGTTAGCATGCTTTGGAGGGCATTTGAGCAGTTTGATTCCTCTGACTGTTCGCAGTTGCTTAACACATACATGTGGCCCCAAATGGAATACGCAATCCAGGTGTGGCAGTCCTGGCACAAGCAAGACCTTGCAACGCTCGAGACTCCACAGCGATGAGCTACGAAGCACGTCAAAGGGTTGTTCAATCTTCCCTACCAACTTAGACTGAGAACCCTAAAATTATACAGCGGCATGTACCGGCGCCTACCTGGCGAGCTTCTTATGGCTTACTAGATTTCAAGGAACCCCAACCACGTTTGCCGTCACCTACTTCTACTGAGCCACAACACCACCAGTCCAAGTTAGCCACGCAGTACAGTCGGCTAGAATCTCGACGGAACTTTTACTGGCTTCGTGTGTGCCAGCCATGGAACTCCCTCCCAAATTACGTTGTTTCCGTGCCCCAATTTACCTGTGTTAAAAATACACCCTAAAGTTGTCCTAACCCAACTACATTACGAGATATAGCCTGTGTGTCTCGACAGACAATATACTGTGACGAAAGTTGTACAACCACAACTGAGGTTATCTCATTCTGCATGCCTGTGTCAACACTGTGGTGAGTCCACCAAATCGGTTTTCATTTTATCCCTTGTTTTCGATTCACCATATTGCCGTCCTTATTCTGGCCATCCAAGGATACTTTCTAAGCATCCGGATTTTTGCCCGTAATAGACCATTGTTCCATTGTTCCCTGAAGGGTACAGTGTACGATGCAGCCGTCCGTTCAACTTTCTTTTAAGGCTGTGAAATCCGGCCCATTAGATCAAGAGTATAAAGAGGCTAGTTACGCTCGACCACCGGTGCCTTCGCAGTTTGGCTCATATCTAGTGGGAACACGGCGTGCGCAACGAGCGTGTTCAGCGCCTTGATTACTACACATGAAGAGGAAGTGAACCGCTCAGCAACGCTTTTTCACGTACCAGGCTCCGATGGCTAGGCCACGTATTGCGCATTCCAGCACACCGACTACCGCGACGTGTCTTTTTTGCGTGCTGAGGTGTGGATGGAAGAAGAGGAGGGGTGGCCAAGCGATGAGTTGGTCGAGAGCAATGAAGGCCTTACTTTGATTGGAGTCTATCGGCCTCCTTGTTGGGGGCCGAAAGACGAATACATTTGTCTGGATACACTTGTTGACATGGCTAGGAAGTCGACCTCAGTCGCGTTTGTGTTGTAAATTTCTTTGTCCATCCCCGTCCGTCTTGGCCTCGGCCTTTTCACGTACGCGAATGACTTCGCTCCGTTTACTTCAGCTGTGCTCGAATTGGTTCCCACTCACACCAGCCAGCCAATCCTCTGACAGGCCCCGGTCTCGCAATGCGAGTTCCGTGAGTACCGTACCTACCATCGAAAGTGGAAAAATATCCCCTACCACGTAATGAAGATTTGTGCGTGACTTTAGCCGGCGGCCAAACGCTTTTCAAACTGGATCTCAGTCACGCATACTCTCAAGTCGAATTTGATGATGAGTCACAGAAATTGACCACAAAAGCTACCCACCTGAGACAATACACACGCCTCTGGTTAGGAATAAATACAGCACCCAGCACTTTCCAACGGAGCGTGGATAATATAATCAAAGCTATACCGTTCCTCTGTGCATTCTTAGACGATATCCTTGTTACTGGTCGCAATGACGCTGATCGTCTAAACACATTGCGAACTGCCCTCGAGCGTCTGGAAGACTGTGGGTTGAACTTAGAATAGTCCAAATATGAGTTCTTCTCCGATACTGTTTGTTACCTCGGTTACAAACTGGACAAAACCGTTTTGCATATCCTGCAAGATAAAATAGCACCTATTGTGTAGGCACTTCAGCCCAAGAATAGTGATGAACTACAATTATCCTTAGAAATGTTGTTGCACTATTGTGCTTTCCTACCAGATGCCGCAAGCATTCTTGCCCCATTGAACGAAGTACTACACAAATACACACCGTGGATGTGAAAGAGCGAGCATCAATCTGCTTTAGCCTGTGGAAGGAAATGTCTCGCTTCCGCACTTGTTTTGTTCCACTACAAGTGTGAAAAACCGTTAATCTTACAGCGTGACGCCTCTCCATACAGAGTCGGAGGGTTTCTATGTCACAAAATGTCGAATGGTGTCATTCACCCGATTGCGTTTGCCTCATGAACTTTCTAACCCGTCGAAAAGAATTATTCCCAATTGGATAAAGATGTCCTATCAGTTATATTTGGCGTCAACAGGTTTCATGAGTACGTTTGGGGCAACTATTTCGAAATACAAACAGACCACAAACTACTGGTATCCTTGTTGAGCAAGTCAAAGGGAATCGAGCAGATGTTTTCACCAAGAATGCAACGCTGCGTATTAATATTAAGTGAATATAACTATCGAACCTCCTATGTTCCTGGGTTGAACAATCATACAGCGGATACATTAAGCAGGTTACCACATGCGACCCCAGACGAAACAGTGGGGGAACCAGTAGAGCTAGTACATCTAATACAGCACCTCGATACCACCCCATTGACATGTGACACCATGTTTCAGTGGACCGATTGTGACCCAACGCTATATTCTGTAATACGATTTACCAAAACCGGTTGGCCTACTACAGTGCCCGTCGATCTTAAGCCTTACGGACAACGGAAAATTGAATTAAGCCTTCACGATGGATGCTTGTTTTGGGGATCCCGCCTGATTCCACCGCTAAATGCATGACCGTTCATCCTAAACGAACTACGCAATGTACACAGGCGTAGCCCGAATGAAAGCCTTGGCGCGCGGTTATTGCTGGTGGCCTGGCCTAGGTTCGGAAACAGAGAACTATCTAAAAGCATGTGGTCGGTAGCAGCAGTATCAGTCTAATAAACCTCCCGGTCCGGTACACCCTTGGCGTTGGCCTGAAAAGCCATGGCAACGCATCCATGCGGACTACTTTGGACCCATTAATGGCGTATTTTTTCTGCTGCTAATTGACACTCATTCGAAATGGATAGATGTTTATCGCGTTTCCGACCCTACTACGGAAACAACTATCTCAAAAATGAGGTCATCATTTGCCATATCTGGGATACAAGAGACACTCTGCACAGACAATGTGCCATGTTTTACTAGCAAAGAATTTGAAAGCTTCATGAATAGCGATGGTGTCCAGCACGTCCGTACAGCTCCATATCATCGTGTTTCTAGTGGGATAGCGGAAAGGGCGGTGTGGACGTTAAAAGGTCTTTTGAAACAAGAACCAGGAACTATTCAGACGAGATTAGATCGCTTGCTGTTTGCTTACAGGATATCACCAACGGAAACCACTGGTAAATCAGCTGCAGAAATTATGTTTGACCGAAAACTCCGTACCAGACTGGATCATCTGTTGTCAATTCATGGAGCACAAATGGAGAGAAAATAAGACAAGGCAGCCGCATCGCAAGATGACCACAATACTAGTTGGCAGCCGGGGGATCCCGTATACACATGATATCCACATGAACACTGCTGGCAACCCGCATCAGTAAAGGTGACTGTACCTAAGCAGACTGCGAATTAAATGGTCGGGTAGTACGGCGACACTCAGATCACATACGCCCACGTTGTGTTGGGACAACAGCAGACGAACATGTGAGTGAATCAGATTCGGTACAGCCGGAAACGGAAGCAACTCCCCCCTCCAGGATTCTGTACACTCGTCAGATGCACCATCGCTTAGTAGATCACAGGGTACGCAAAAACCCGTTGACCGTTTTGTGCCAGGAGTATAATCATTTCAACAGATGTAGGAATGTCATGTACGCGAATGACTTCGATCCGTTTACTTCAGCTGTGCGCGGATTGGTTACCAGTCACACTAGCCAGCCAGTCATCTGACACACGCCTCCGGGCTCGCAATGCGAGTTCCGTGAGTCCTGTACCTTCCTCAATCGATTGCAAAACCTGCTGCTGTTCAGGCGTCTTCTGTTTGCTGGGGTTACGTGGCTCGGAAGCGTGCGTTACATGCTTGGCCTTTTACCCCTCCAACCGCGATCTCATTTCTGAGCATAATACAAACTTTGCATAATAAAATCGTTTTTTCCGACATAGTAGCCGGTTGGTAGCTTTCCAGAATAATGCTCATTCGTTACTGGAAGCTCCGTTGGCGTGCACCTGTTGTATGGCATTTGTCTTTTCTTATCTATTGCGGCACAGTAGCTGAGGTGTCTTCCACTTCTAGTTAAGGTGGATAAGGTGGAGAATTATGCTGATATACTGAGGAAGAGGAGAAACAAACCGAGCTCTGATTGCTACTTTTTGGTTCTTTTTCCTTTCTATGCATATTAGGCCATGCCAACCTCGCTGCTTTCGTGTCAACATGGAAGCCAAAAAGAGAAAGCAAAGTGAGCTGCTATCCCCAATCTTCCTACTTCGGTTACGTTCAAATTTTACTCGGCCTCGATATATGGAAGAATGAGGATAGCAAGAGAATCTTACGCCACTGCACCTACGTCCTAACGCTTATTGATCGCAGCATAAGAATTAGCGCATAAGTAGATACCCGTTTACAGGTTCATCTGTTATCCTGAACTTGCTGTCTTCATCACTAGTTGCGTGTCTAATTTTAGTATTTTCTTTATGAATAGTAGCAATGATGGTATCCTTATGGTTAAACCGCATCTTCTTAGTGCGCAATGAATGCCAAACAATGCCTACGTTGGTCAGCAAAATTCCAGAGGACTTACCAAAAATCGACATACATTGTCTAATTAGCATTTATTTATCTTTCGATGATGACCTATCGATATACCGATTATACATACCTTATCATTTTCGATAAGTTCACTCATTACTTCTAAGTAATTTACCATGGATGCCACCTCCAAACGAAAGGAACGGAGCACGAGCGTTTGAAACTGACCAGCATCGGTATTTCTTAAGAAAGAAAACTAACCATAATAGTATGAAGAATTCCAAGAATACGTGCCTAGTTTCATTATTTTGATACCACAGCCCCATCTTTTTTAACCTCTGCACTTGGACATATTTATTTAACATGAAGTGAGAGCGTGAAACATCTGTAATACGTTGGATCGGACCGTGTCGGATATCTACTCCTTGCAAAGTCGCGAAGTATACCGTTTATTTACTGCTCTACTGCCAAGCTGCTGGTGAAGTATACTGACGTCAGTGGCATAACACACAAAGCCAGAATATTCTCCGGAATCAGCTGATGAAGACAACGGTGAGCCGATCTGTTCTTCTCCTGGTTCGTCAGCATGCAGTGATCCAGATTCGCACCACCAATCATCATCAAACTAACAGAGAGTAACGCAGGAAGAGCTAAATGCCCTTGTTCATGATTTGGATTTATCCAAGAGTAAAGCATAATTGCTGGACTCCGGACTCCAACAACGGTATATATATATATATATATATATATATATATATATATATATATATCCGGTTTCGGATTTGCCTGTCACCGTGGCAAGCCACAGGACGCCAGCGCCTACAGAGGGACCATGGATGGCTTGCGCTGCACCAACCACAGCTCCAACCACACACCCCATATCCAGTGTAAACCCGAAGGAATAAGACCGGGAGGCATGCGGATGGGAACCACGTTTCATCAACGGAGCCGGCCCACACTCCTTCACAGGCAAACACAAGCACACTGTATTTGGGAATCAAGCGCACAGAAGGCGGTGGTTGGACCGTAGTCCGCTTCACACTGAGTGCATGGAACCACTCTTCGAGCCTAACACGGCCACAAGAACCGTGCACCCCGTCCCCTCCAGCAACGACCAACTGTCTCCTGGAGCCATTATGGACGACGTAGTGGGTAATAGACAGGTAGGCACCTTGTCAACATGCACATCAAGTGCAGCCACACCGGGGATATCAAACAACAGCCAATCACTTGAGAGAGAGAGAGAGAAATAAAAAGAGAAAAACTCGATTAATGCATAAGGAAACGGTAACATAAACCTTAATTAAATAGCATACGTAATAAGTTGTTCACAAACAAATCCTAGCCAAATGCACGAGGTCAGAAAGTATAGTTCACGGTATGCCACGAACACAAAAATGTTATGGAAATCGAATACACTTGGCTTAGGCGATGTGTGCAAGTTAATGGAATAGAGTACAGGGAGATATTTATATGAGAAAGAAAGGCATTAGGAGAGAATCGCAAACCCACCACCTGAAATAAAGAGACTTAACATGCAAGCTTGCGGTTAGTAAATCGAATTCAGCGTGCCTACAAACGCTGCGCCGGTGCCGCCTACGTTCACTGCGGGACCCGTCGTCGCTTCGGCATTGGTCCCGAGTGATCTCTCTCATGGCTCACTTGGCCTGCCTGACTAAGGCACTCGCGACCGCATGTTCTACAGCACAATGCGCTCGATGTCGATGGAGTACAATTCATCAGTGCTTGCCGCTTCCGCAACTGCCGCTTCTTCTCTGCATGCATGCGGGCTTTCTCCCGCACTTCAGCAACTGCCTTCGTAATTAGATCGCGCCATAAGCGCCGATCAACCGCCTTCGATTCCCATGATCTGCAATCAAGATTAGAACGTGTGAGGCTCACTTTAATCATGTCCTGGTAACGTAACTTTGGTTTCCCCAAGTGCCGCTTCCCAATACTCAGCTGACCGTATAAAAGTCTTTTCGGTATCCGCGTCAAATCCATACGCCCCACTAGACCCAGCCATCTCAGGTGGCTCAATAAAGTATGCAGTCCACTGCATACATCCCACTTCGGCGCAACACTTCCGTGTCTGCAACACTGCCGCCCCAGCCGATGCGCAAAATCCGTCGCAAACACTGCTGATGGAACCGCTCGAGATATCGCACATCCCGTCGGTACATCGTCCATGTTTCACTGCCGTGGTCGCTGACAGTATCAATTATTGGGTTTGCTTTCCACCAGCTACTGCTACTTACCTGCTATCAGTCCCGCACTGAAGATGCCACCTCGAATGGTGGCGAAACGTCTGCAACCAAGTTGCCCAGCTCAGATAACTCCACAACAAATGACTAAGTGATGGTCATTTAGAAACACTTGCACACGCCACATTTCCGCTTAACAGACTGATCGCATTTTACATGCATGACATCATTACCTA
Organism: Dicrocoelium dendriticum; assembly: GCA_944474145.2. Lineage (NCBI taxonomy): Eukaryota > Metazoa > Platyhelminthes > Trematoda > Plagiorchiida > Dicrocoeliidae > Dicrocoelium > Dicrocoelium dendriticum. The sequence goes on along the minus strand of OX104065.1, from coordinate 92,424,993 downwards.
ATGACTCGATGTCAAACTGTGGCTCGCCCAAAGTACAGGTCGCGCTAACATCTATTCCTGTCTCGTTACGTTCCCACTTGACAGATGGATCATACTGCATTTCATCTCGTGTGATACCGGGAAGTATTGCGGGTTTCAATATGATGTCAAGGTAGCCATGTCCAGTGCCTCTGTACTACGCACTAAGATTCAGACAAGTGATCAATTGTGACTCACGGACAGCGGCAACACGATGACATCCGAATCGAAATGCTTGGACATAGGTAACACTGTCGGCACTGATGAACAATGAACAATGATAAATTACCAGTAAAAAAGCCATTGCTTTACAAAGCAAGTAGGATGGTTGAAGTGAAAGCAAACATAAGTGTAAAGCGTCCATTTAAGCGTCTAGCGATTCAGATGCCCTTCTTCATTGAAATATTTTAGAATGCGTATTGAATTGTTACTGTAAAGTAATCTGAGGAAGTAATATGGGGAAGATATGTCTTAAGACAAAACAAACGACAACACTTACTCGTGCACCGCTTTCTAGGACTGATGTAATTGATGAATGCAGTTGTAGTATATCCGAACGATATTCCACAGCAGCAGCGTGTAAGTAGTAGAGCACAAAAGCTGAGAATGAGCACCGTTTGTTCGCGTTGGATTGACGTAGACATCACATGGTCGAGATATGCTAGCGCAGAGAACGGTTGATCAAGGGGACCATAAATAGTCACACACGACTAACTGTCTGGTGGTTCCACAAACATTTGAATTCTCGCTTACCTCTCGGACGAGAGACGATCGGACCGGCTCTGGCGTACCTTCTGACACGAATAGCCTACAGTTAATATAAAAGAGGGCATTTACAGAACACACCAGCGATTATCCATCACTGTTCCACTGGGCTTCTACTTCTTCGTTAAAGTGAGCATAGCTATAGTTCCCTTTCTTTCACCGCGGACTTTAGCTTAGCTGAGCTTATTAATATCAATGGACTTAATCGCACCATTTCCCTGCTAACTTGTAAAGTTGCTTACTCCATCTCCGTGATATTCTTTGTGTCATGCTTAGTCTATCGCTCATGCAAGTCGCGCTTGGGTACAGTTTCACTAGGATGAGTAACTACGGACTTGGTACAATATAGTATCTTTATTGCACCTGCCTAGAACGGATGAGCCATATCTAACCTACCTTATTGGGCTTACTTAACTCAAGTCAAGCAAAGCTTTATGCACCTAGATGGATAGATTTTTAGCATTTTACACTATATATCACAAATGTGCTATAAACATCATCAATAAATATGAGAATTTTACAAATTTAAAACAGAATGGGTAGAGCGTGCACAGATGTTACTTAAGTAAACAGTCCCGAATCTTTGAGCAACGGTTGTATTTCGCGATGGCTTCATAGTGTTGCCCACTAAACTGTTGTACTCATCATAGGCTATGATATTCTTGCTACCTTCTCAAGTGGAGTCTAGTACGGTGACATACCGAGACGGTAAGCTACGGCATCTTCCTCTTCGTATTATTATTCGGCCGCGATGCACATCACTATGTAAGCTCCATGGTATTACTCACCAGACGGCGCATAGCGACAAGCTTATTAGGAGCACCGAATGGGTGCACCCGAGAACTACAATGTAGATCGTTAGCAAAGAGCGTATGGCCACAGCAGAGTACACAACGGTATGTACAAACGGTTGAGTACTTGGATGACAGCCATGCCACGTCTTGGACATTTGCACAACAATGCGAACACAGTTTGGAAAGCAGCATGTTTGACAAGGGGCAGCGGGTCTTAGTTGATGTAATACTTTGGTAGTTGTCGTGCCAATGACGCCGTAAGTGGCGAATATGTGGTATTGCCACCTGTCAATGCTTAAGGTTGCGCAACAAGCGTTCTTTGAGAATGTGCACGTACATCGGGCAGCAGATGACTGGACCGGTCGGCGACACGGAGAGCCTGAAGTGAACACCACATCGCATTCGCACGCTGTGCTGTCTCCCCCTTCATCAGCCACAAACCAGCCTGTACATATAGACGGCAACACCTAGATACACACTTTCACTGTACCACTTGTTTATTTATCATTCTACCTAATAACCTTACTGATGGCAGTTGCTTCACGATTCCTGTATCGATTTTGTTCAAATATGGATGCCTGAGATTTAAGGCTCTCGTTTAAGTTCACGTGTAAATGGTAGAGAAACACCAGCAGTTCGTATTGGGTACTTACTCTCATACCCGCGAATTGGCTGTTAGCCTGAGATCCAAATGAAGTCCATCGAGGTTTGTAGTACTATAGAGGAGTAGCAGGGAGAGTTGAATGGTATAGTTAGAAATTCGTCACATCTAGACTCATTCAGACAGCCATCACACGCCCGGCAAGGCACCGTACGCGCTTTACATCCTTTCGGGAACCGTCAGAAGTGCGCATTCCATCGGACCATGCTAGAGCTCGAACCCGCAACTCGACTGTTGCCGTTCCGTAGTTGAGACCACTGAGCTACGGGGGACGGCAAGAACCATCGTGAATAAGTTACCAGATGTGATTTAGCGCCGCTCACTATCCCCCGACTTGCATGTTACTACCGTGCAGAGGACAGAATACCCCACACACCAAGCGACGAACGTACCAAACTTAAGCCGCCAATCAACCTGTGATAATATAATCAGTTTGGTCTGCGTATTTGTTACAGAGGAGTAGTAAGGGGAGTTGAATGGTTCAATAGTGTATGATGGGATAAAAAGCATAACTTTACAAGACCCACAGGATGGATATGCAAAAGAAAATTGAAAGCAAAATGCTCCAGTGTTGAAGGTGAAGTATCAGTGGTTAAATCATTGCACTTTATCAAACTGTTGTGTAGCTTTTATCACTAAGATGAAATCAGAATCAAAAGACAGTTAGGCGAACAAGCTTGTTTTCGGTGGATCGCATCAGGCCAACACACCACAGATGATAGGAATAAATCAAACACAGGGTATTTAAATACAATGAATCAATGAAGTGAATTGACCGGTTAATGCGATCAAGTGACCACACTGGCTTGGGCATCGTTAGTGGAAGGGTCAGGCGTAGTGTCGTGACATGGGGAAGCTTGAGGCCATGGCAGCTGTAGAGCATGTACAAACTTCTTTTGGGCACGCAATTCGGGATTATGGAGCCGGATAGCGCTTGCTTCCGCTGTCGCCAATAGGCGACATCGGAGGACTCGCGTGTGGCGTCTAGATATCCTGTAGATAGGCCGGAAGGCCTCTCGCACATTCACTTGGTGATTTGTGTCGGCCAAATGCCCCAGCACCGCGCTGACTACTGTCTTTCTGACACCAGTGTAGAGCCACGCCGGGCAATGTTCGCGCACTCTCTCAGACAGTCTCCTGGTCGTCTTTCCAATATAACTTGCTCGACACGAGCAAGAAAAATGATACACACAGAAGGGAATATTCGACCTCGGCAATCTCTCCTTGAGATGCTGACTCACGACTGGCGTAGAAGTGAAGCTGACGCGGAGGTCAGCTGCAAAGTACGTCTTCGCTGTTGCATTGCAGAGCCTTCGAGTAGTTCGTTCTGCTATCACATCACCTTTGAAAGACAGTGATAAGTAGATTAAGCGTTTTTCAGCGGTGATTGGTTGGACTTTAGGTGTTTGATTTATTCCTATCTTCTGTGGTGTGTTGGCCTGATGCGATCCACCGAAAACAAGCTTGTTCGCCTAACTGTCTTTTGATTCTGATGTCATCTTACCGATTATTTTCTCAGTTGAAACAAACTAAGACGAAAGTCCAAGAGTCGAATGTCGTCATGGCTGGTGCGTTCACCGCATAGTTTGGTAATGCATTCCAGTGAGAACAGATTCTAAGTGCGTAAAAATACTTACTGCAATTCAGACGGGAGTGGTGCGTCATTAGTTTCAGGTAGTTGCCTCGGCTTTGTTTGTAAGGGGCTAGGGTCAACAGTGATGTACATAGATGCTCGCTTTCAGTTAGTATCCGGTATATGAGAGTAAGATCTCCGCGAAGCCGTCGATATTCTAATGAGAACACACCGAGTACACGAAGCCGCGGTTCTTGACTTAGACCCGATAGTCCATGCGTTGCCTTTGTGGCTATTCCTTGAGGCTGCTACAATAGGCGGATGTCTCTTTGTAACCATGGACACCGGGCCTTAATTGCATATTCAACATGAGGACGAATGTAGGAGTTACTCAGCAATGGTACTAGCCGTCGCTCAAAAGTGCCGAGAGCTCGCCTCAAAAATCCCAAGTTCAAGTTCGCCACAGTTGCTGCTTTCGAACATTGAAGCGAATTTCCAAGACTCTCTTGCACGATTATACCTAAGTCGCGTTCACTACTCACGTGTTGCATGACATGTTGCCTCAAAAGGTATGTGTTGACGAAGCTGCTGCTCATCGTCAGCAGGTGGCACTTTTCAGGGTTCAGTGGGAGTTGGTTCCTTTCTGCCCATTCGTTAATCCGAGTCAGACCTTCCTGGAGGTAGACATGATCGGATGCTGAGCGAATTGCGCCCCATATTTTAGCATCGTCTGCAAATATTTGCATCGAAGATAGAATGTGTGCTGGAAGCTCATTAATGTAGACTAAAGACAGTAGCGGGCCGAGGATGGATCCTTGTGGTATACCACTGGAGACGTAAAGGCTTTCAGAATAGGTGTCGACTACTCTTACCTTGATTGCTCTGTCGTGTAAGTAGTCTTCTAACCAGGTGAACAGGAAACCGTTGATACCGTAGGCAGCAAGCTTTTGGAGGAGAAAGAAGTGATTGACTCTGTGGAATGCTTTAGAAGAATCCAGGTATATGACATTTATGAGGACTCCTTTATCAGCTGCCCTGGTCCATGAGTCCCGAGTAATCAGCAAGTTTGTGAAACAAGATGGTCTGCGTTTGAAACCACGTTGGGCACTAGAAATTCTTTGTCGAGTTTCAAAGTATCACGTCAGTTCATCTGCGAGTACCGATTCCATCACTTTGATAAGACAGGAAGGAGTGTAATAGGTTGGTAGTTGGCAGGATCCCATCGCTTACCTCCTTTGTATATTGGAGTGATAATTCCATTTTTCCACTCAGATGGGAGTGTATGGGAGTTAAGCAGACCCTGGGAAAAGGTTGCAAGGGGTGTTGCTATGGTGGGAGCAAGGGTTTTCAGTACTTTTGGTCAGATCATATCGATTCCAGGGGCACTGTATTTGCGGTGACACTGTAAGTTGCTTGCAACAGTTGTTGGAGTAATGATGACACTGGATAAACCAACGACATTTGTTGGGAGTTGATAGGGCGAAGATTGCATGATATTTGTAGCTACCGAGCCAAACTGCAAGAGTAGATCGTTCGCAGCATCCACAGCAGTAGTTGTTAGGCCACTGGCCGTGTTAAGTGGTGGTATACCGGGCTTAACCTTTCTTTCGCCATTCACAAATCTGTATAGTAGGTAGGTGTTACTCGTAAACTTCAGCAACATGTTTTCTTGCCATTCGTACTTATCCACTCTAATGAGTGACGTGCAGTAGTTTCTGATGACTTCGTAATTCCGCCATGTGATATCACATGGGCTTAGCAAATGTTGCCTCCAGATTTCATCGCTTCTGTTTATCCATTTACGTGTTCTGCTCCGGATCCACGTATTGGTCCGGCACGATGCTCGTATTGGTACAACCTTCGATACTGATTGTATGACCCAGTTAATTTTGTCTTTCAATTCATTTCACGCATCATTCGCTGAGCTGTGCGTCTGTAGGTCCCAGTCAACGGTTGCTGCTAAGTTGTGCAGCTGGAAATAGTCCGTAATAGTGCGTTGAGTCTCTCTTTCTTTAGCAACAATACTGGCATAACACACATAACCAAATGTTAGGACTGAATGGTCACTACGGCTCAGTGGAGGATCGTATGCTACTGACTCAACCATCAACTCTTCATTAGTCAGGATTAAGTCCAGGAGTGATGGCTTGTTTGAACCGCGGTGTCTGGTTGGTCGATGCACATGGTTATACAAAACTGACATATCCATGAATTCTAGGAGTTTCGATTTAAATGATGGCCCATTAGGGGACATTGATGCTATTGAAGGAACATTAAACTCACCCATTATAAGATAGTGCGAATACTTTTGTGAAACAGCATAGCGGAGGGCGTTTAACAGAATGTTATCGCTGCCTGCTGATCAGTTCGGAGGTCTATAGCTAACTGCTAAGAGGCAAGCATCACTGTTCTTCTGTGAACCAACATCTCGACCTGCTAGATGCAGTCGACAAAATAGTGCGTCGGGAATAACGAGGGAGTTTTCGGTAAGAGCCTCACATTGCAAATAATCACTATGGTAGAGAGCAACACCGCCACCGCGAGAGAGACGATCATTTCGAATGACTGACATCTCACTGAGTTCATTCTCTGGATCAAGTATGTCGTTTGAGAGCCAAGTTTCAGTAACTGATATGAGGTCTCAAGTTGTTGTTTCATGTCGACGGCGCAGCTCTGAGAGCTTAGAATACAACCCCTGTAATCAGTACGCAGAACAAACTGCTTATAATGCCATAAGATAATTGGCGGCTTAAGTTTGTTAAGCTCGTCGCTTGGTGAGGGGGCTACCCTGTCCTCTGCACGGCAGTAATGTGTAAGTCAGTGGATAGTGAGCGGCGCTATATCACATCTAGTAACTTATTCACGATGGTCGTTGCCGTCCCCCGTAGCTCAGTGGTCTCAACCACGGACTGGCAACAGTCGAGTTGCGGTTTCGAGCCCTACCAAGGGTCCGATGGAATGCGCACTGCTGATGATTCCCGAAAGGATGAAACGCGCGTACAGTGCTTTTCCGGGCTTGTGGCGGCTGTCTGAATGAGCCTAGATGTGACGAAGTTCTACCTATACCATTCAACTCCCCCTACTACTCTTCTGTAAGCATTGTATTTGTTGACACATCAGGAGCACGGTTCGCTGTGAGTGACCGGCACAAATAGTGCCGGTCTGCTGAAGGTTTTTGAAACGGTTGTTTGCACAGTTGGCTGGTTTGAGATAGGTACAATTGAGGTTGGTTCATCTATATCTGAGGTCCGTACTAATTGCTGGGATGGTCTTAACCTTACTTCTGGTGGCCCAAGTTTCCTGTTGTCATGCCATGCTTGGATTGCCACTGATACCATTTCGGGCGCAGCCAAGGTAACTTTCAAAATTCGTGGCCCGCTACCTTGATGGTTTGTGGAGGCAATTAAACAGGGGACGTCAAAAGCCAAGACATTCTGCATGTGGTAGAGCTCTGAGATGTACCTCCATTCTTTGATGTCTTGTTTCCGTCCTTCACTGCTATCTTCATGCATCATATCTGGAACACCATGAACCAATACCACTTTCTTCATCTCATTTTGACTTGACGAACTAGGGTTGGATTTACGCCTCTGTCTTTCTGACCATGGCCTGTCAGGAAAAATGCGGGCACTGACAGATGAGTTCACTAGCATTTGGCTTGCTAAGAGAACATCTTCCAGATCACGCGTGTTGCCAAACGTTACTCGCAGTAACCGAGGTTCCCCTAAGTGTGGAGATGATGGATTTTGTGAAAGGTGTGTAAGACTAGTTGGGAGAAATTTCAGTCCGAGTGCGTAGCCCAGTGGTTTTGCTCCTCGGCTTGTCTACCTTTTAACGATTCGCCAGTGGATTCTGGGACGTTTGAACATATCACTGTCATCGCCTTTTGGTTGCGCAGTAATTGTTTGTTCTGCAGTTCCTTGTGAGCGTAGGTTTGTCGAGTGGGGGTGTCTGGCTTGTCTTCCGTGGACGATAGGCCAAGGCTACAGCAAGAATTTTTACGTGCAACGCCGTTAGTTGCACTATCTGTAGGAGTCCATTGTTGTTGCCCAGCTACTGACGGAGGTGATCGTGCAATTTGTGCGTAACTCTGCATGCTTTGGAGCATTACGTGAGACTTGGGAGACCGTTCAATCGGCCTGTTTTCACTGCTGTTTTTCACTAACGGTGTTTGCCTTTCGCTGGACTGGGTAGCACTGTTGCTAGAGAGCTTTTGCCTTTTAACAGGTCAGGGATTCGGGCTACGTAATGCACTGATCTGCAACTCGAGTTCTGATTTTCCCTCCCAATACCGCTATCAGTTCCTTTTGGTTTGCCGACGTAACAGCCAATGCTTCACACCTCATAGTAAGTGTTTGAACAATCTTAATTATCGGACTATCTGAACATAAGTCACAAAAGCACAAGCTATCTGTCGATACGCTGTTAGCTCCGTTAAGTGTAATGTTTACGCTTGTTACGTCGTAGGAAGTGGCACAGGTCGAACACGTGATTTTTGAACGGATTACAGTTCCCCGCTTGTCTGAGCTACGGTTGACCTTAGGTTTGTTGTTCACTGGATTCCCGGTTGACAAACTTCTCCGGCCCATGGATCAGTGGTCGGTATGCACTTTTAGGTTGCGCTGATCACGCCGTTTGGGCCGCCTCAGTTGTCTGCTCCGGTCAGCGGGTTTGGTGGTGGTGCGTCACTAGGCGCATGAGTAGCCAAAATCACACAGGCTTTGTGCAGTGAAATGCACGTAAACATATGGTGGTAACGTGAGATGACAAAAATGTCCGTACCTATGGGATACAGTGGTGCACTGTACTAAGTTATATATTGTCTGACAGCCTTAAAGAAGCTCTGTCGAATGACATCCCAAAGGTACTGATGAAACTCAAATAAGCAAAGTTACTCAAGTTGGCCTTAGTGAATAGACTTCCGAATTTTGTTTGTGGTATAACAGCGTGTCATTGGACTTACTTCAAAAATATAGACGCCGTTGGATAGAGCTCAGTGATCCGAATCGATTGAGCGTACTTCCGAAGAGGTGGCACAAGAATATGAGGGGATAAGTCTAATTTAACACAGAGCACAGGATTGCACGATTAGCACGCACACGCTGACAAGGTCATGGTGTAGGTAGAAATTCGTCTGTAAGTTCGACCTGTTATAGATGGCATAGGTTCCCCGACGCATGATTTAGCTAGATATTTGGCTAGCATATTGCAACCCTTAACAGGGCAAATGAATACGTTCATAAAGAACTCTTATGACTTTGCGAGAAAGGTGTCGGGTCTTGAAGTTGAGTCGGATGAAATGATGGCCAGTTTCGTCGTTAGCGCGCTATTTACCAACGTGCCCATATGCGACGCTTTGGAGATTGCGAAACACCGTCTAACTGGGTATAGTAATCTGGGAGAGCGGACGAAGCCTACGGTAGATCAAATAACGGAAGGAATGAAATTGTGCCTTAACATGTCTTATTTCGCTTTCCAATCTAGATTATACACTGATGAACAGAGACTTGCCATGGGATCGCCAATATCCCCTGTATTGGCAAATTTATACATGGAAGACGTTGAAACGATAGCACTGACTGACTTGTAGCTCACCGAAAATTTGGTGGCACTACGTGGATAACCCTTTGTTATCATAAAACGGGATAAGAAAGACGAGTTCCTAAACCACTTGGACACTCTTGCGTAGACTATAAATTTCACTATGGAATTGGAATCTGGAAGTGGGACATTGTCATTCCTTGACTGCTTAGTTCACAGGAATGGGGGTAGTACAAAAACAAAGATATATCGTAAGCCGACGGACACATATGGTGTACTTCACTATAGTTCAGGTCACCCAAAGCATGTGTATGCTGGAATCGCCTCCTCGCTGTCTCGCAGAGCCTGGACCCTGTGCACAGAGGAAGAAGATTGGAAGGCGGCCCGGAAAAAAGCAAGGAAGCAATTGCTTGGTAGTGGATACATGAGGCGGTTAGTGAAACGTCAGTTGCAGCGGATTTTAAATCCTCAACCACGGCGTACTACGGAGTGGATTGGGACGGTAGGTATTCCTTATAAAGATGGAATTTCGGAGGCCATCCGGAGGGTCTTGAATAAAGAAAACATAAGGGTAATTTTCCAGAAAGGCTAAACGCTCCGCTCTACACTAGTGCATTTGAAAGACCCATTTCCCGCAGTTAGGACAACCAACTGCATCTACAAAATTAGTTACAAAGACTGCGCAGACCTGCACACCGGCCAAACCGCGAGAGAGCTACGCACAAGGATAGCAGAACACAAGAGACGCATAACACGGACACCGAGAACTGAGCTTGAATATATGGCTCTACTAAAGAGCTCGGCAGTGGCGATTCACGCGATAGGTACAGGGCATGAGATCGACTTGGATAACGTTAAACTCGTTAGAAAGGGGTTGCGATCAACTCCCCAGAGGCTGACTGCTGAGGCGGTTGAGGTTAGCAAAGTGAACAGCTGCGTGAACAGAATGGACGGGGCAGAGCTTTCGAGCGTGTGGCGAGCTGTGTTAACCCGACCAGTCTGAGGAGCGCCGGCGGACGGATCCAGGGCAGAGAATGAACACCACATCATCCCCGCACCCATCGTTAACAGGGCTTACGTGTATGACCTTGTAACGCGGACCACTTGTGATCGTTCCATGCACTATTTGGAGTGATGCGTTGACCTGTAACGCGATTGACCTTCTGCCTACATCCCATTGGTTGCGATTATCCTCCCATTTCGATATAAGTGCTATACCAATCCTCGACCGGTTCACTCGACTTGAGGAAGCTTTTGTGTCAAAAGCGAAACTTTGCCCACAAACTATACCAACCGGTTGTTTTCAAACCTTTCTGAAATCATGAGTTCTCGATCGGTTCCAAGTATTTTCCAAGATGTTTACGCTCGATAATTATTGGGAAGAGAGCTGTGACCTGTTTCTCGCAGCAGTAGGGGATTTTTTCCGGACCGACAACGCGTAGACAGTTTCGGTTTTGTGTCTGAAACCAGTGCCAAGCTGTTGAATAAATGTTTATGGTCACGAGACTGCAAACCAAAGGTGAAACGAAATGATCGACGACTATCGGAACGAGCTGTCGCTCGAATTTTCGTTTAAGGCTCCTTACAAGGAGGATAAGCATGTATGCGCTGTGTCGGACATTTCTCGCATACATGCGATCGCTTAACCAAGGTGAAACCCACGGGTAGGTTTGTGAGTCTGCAATCTAAACCATGTTTATGACCAATGGAAGCTAGACGCCAGAAAAAGCATGTTCATACGTCACCTTACTTCGCAACTAATATTCAATAAGCAGAATAGCTATCTGAAGCGCTGAATCAAAGCAAAAGTGATCATTAGATGCGCAAACGCGCCATTTACACCACTCGTAGCAAATCCGTAGAAATCAGCCACGTTCTAATTTTAAATTCAGTTGCGTAAAATAGGCAAGCGGTCGAAGTACGAGAACTGTTTTGACACCAGACGGTAACTAAGGAGACGGTACGAGGAATACGTCAAATATGGGTAATGCATAAACCAATAAAGGAACGTTAACATCCTGATGGTGAACCTAGACAATATGTTGGGAACAACAACTGTAGTGGTGACTAGTGATTTGGGCGCCGATTCTTCGAGGGCAACTAAGCTGTCAGCACAGATGCGAACGTGTGCGAGCCGGAGACAGAAATCGGAATTCGTTCAGCTCAGAGTAAACAAATCAGAGCTTGGTCACGAACCAGGTGGACAATTGACGCCGCCAAGCATGAGTCAAGATGGATGTGACCGTAGGCAAGGCAGAAGTTGATTAAGACGAGCAGAGCGTAGGGACCAATGAACATAGAGAGACATTGACTGGAAAATTGCCCAATGTGAAGTCGTCGCAAATAAATAGCACCCTCAATTTCCGTACAGTACAAATGATGCTTCACAGTTTTGATTACTACCCAGACTTTGTTTCGATACCAGGGATCCATTAGCTATGACGTGGCCAATCGTTCAGCGAAGGCTTTACAACACAAAAATATGGTCAGTTATATTAGACGGATGAGAGCGCATCCATGGACGACCGATGGTTTTTTCGATAGGTGGAGGAATGGTCACAGACAAGCAGAATAACTGTAAACAAATTAGTCCACGAAGAGAGAAACCAAACTACTGATAGCAGTAGGTGAATATATTTCAGCACATACAAAGACTGAGCTTGTACGTTAATGTGGAAACCCATAGAATCTCCGCTGCCGTGGGAGAACTTTTCGGTCAATGTGATGGTTTGCCCAAGACATACGGAGTGAAGGGCTGTGGCATAAACTGGACAGCTGACAAACACACAGTCCGATGATCACTGACACCGGCCGATGATGACCAAGAAAGAGTAAGCACTAATCGGAATGTAGGAACCATTAGCCTGTTCTCACAGGCCACAAAGACACCTGAAGCTCGCCTCCGATGCACTACTAAAGTGTGAACAGAGAGTTAAGCGTCCAGTTTTCGTGCACTCACCAATACAGTGGTTGAAGGTGAGTTAACAAGCCATCCGCAGATACCCCAATGAAGACGAGCGGAAGTTCATCTAGGTTGTGAGGGCAACTGACTAGTCTGAGTAGTTGAGCTTCTCAGAGTGTAGAAACTAATCTTAGCGACTGTCTCAGGCGCTTGAAAAACAAACTCCACAGTTCGCCTTCAAAATAATGCCCGCATTGTGGCACTTAACAAAGCGAATGAGCGCAGTGACGATAACTTATCGAGAAGAGTCAACAGTCGTTGCGTCGGGATGGCCTTCATGCAGGTAAATGGGAAAATCTAATTTCCTCAAAACGATCGAATTTGACCGTCCCACTACGCACTCCACCTAGTGGTCGAATTTACTGGGTTACAGTGACTGTAGCAGTGCCAAAATCACCAAGGTACATTTCAGTACCCTTGATGGCGTCTGCACGGGTGTCATAAAACGTATGGTGCATTCCTCGCGACAACAAGTAAATACAGCTAAAAGTTGAAAAAAGCTATGAACGTTACTATTACAATATCGCCTTCAGAACAAAGATTTTCATCGCACCGGACAGTGCATTGATCAGCTGTCAAGTCACATGAAACAGGTAAGACGACCAACATTATAGGAAGGCGAGAGTGTGTCAGACAGTTGGCGGTGTCATGCCTATGAACCGGATCCGAGCAGTGAGTGAGAGTGAACTTTACGGTCAGGGGTGTGGGACAACGTTATACATTCAGGACATCGGATCGCCTGGCGTAACACCTCCCCCCTTTGAAAGAACGTTCTCCAGACTCGTACAAATGAAGTGCTGGGTTCACCTGTAAATGTAGGATCAGTTTAGTTATTAGCATAGGTCCCTGAGTGACGCCGTGTGCGTTTCCGTCAGCTCAGAGCCCCAAAGACTGTGGAAATAAAACGTGTCCAGCAGTACACCTAAAATAGGAGTGTGTGTTCGATCCGCCGTTTGCGTGACTGATTAACAGGCTGAATGAGAGACAACGGTCGGATAGACACCTCGTACCACTGCAGGTGTCCAGGTTTGGTGGTTCGGCCTTTTGTCCAACGCGTTTACCGGCTCCCTGGTAGAAAACTTCTGCTCACTTCTGACACGAGTGACCGTTGCGTAAGTTTAGGACGTATTACATCGACTGGAAGACGTCTCACGACCGAACATGGGCCGGGGATCTGCCGCCCTGTACAGCGAGGTTAGTCGTAGCCTGATAAGTTAACAGGAACAGCTTTATGGTTTCATCTGTCGATCCTTTCCTCCGCCGTTTTAGGAATGAACGTGTAAAGGTATCCGCGAATCATCTGCTTGCCCATTGGACTGGGAATACCCCGGAGGGGATCTGCAGTGATTGATGCTATTACGCTGACTAAAAGCACCAAAGTCGTCGGAGATAAATTGTGAACCGTTATCGGAAACCAAGGTGTTGGGTGAACCGAACTGTGTAAATAACTGTCGTAGTTTTCGTACTTTGACCCCTGTCGTGGTTGTGTTCATCAAGTATACGTCCGGCAACTTGGTATACGCATCAATTACAATTAAAAAACACTGAGCTTGTACTGGACCAGCGAGATCAACGTGAATTTTCCCCCAAGACTTAGTGGCTAGCATCCAGGGTTGGATGATTTGGCTTGGAAGTTTCACCGCTGATGCACAATTGCTACGTGTGGCAATACAATCATGAATAGCGTTGTCAATAAAAGCCAGTATACGTATCTTCTGGCTAGAACTTTTATCCGTGGTATTCCGGGGTGATGTAGGTGCAAATAGCTTAAAACCGTAGTCTGCAGGGACTTCAGAACCACCACGCCTTAACCGAAGATAACACAATCATCAAGCCGTGTTAACAAATCACCTCGACGATACAATTGTCTAGGATGTGTGACAGTAGTCCGGTTTGGCCACTTTGTGTTTATAAAATGAATAACATTTTGCGAAATAGGGTAGAGTTTGGTGTGCTCTTGAATGTTCACAGAAGTAATCAGGGAGCCATGATTGAAGTATACAGGAGCTGTTTCATATCCGATTCAAGAGCAACTGAGGCGATCACCTGGTCTTCTTCTATGCTCGGTTGTTTTGCGATAAGTCGAGACAGCGCATCGGCGTAGCTGAAATCTGTCGTAGGCACATGAGGTATCGTAAAATGATATTTGAGCAGCAGTGTCGCTCAGCGTTGGAGACGATTCGCCGTGTACACAGGTATACCCTTCTTTGAACCGAAATGACTAATAATGCTTTATGGTCAGCGGCTAATACGAATTCTGTACCATGAAATATGCGATGAAACGTTTTGACGGCAAAAGTTCAAGCTACTGCCTCTTCAAACTGTGATTGGTTTCTATCAGAATTCGTTAAGACACGTGATGCGTAGGTAACCCCTCTCATGGTCCTAGAATAGAACGGCTGACAGAGAACCGATCAAACACCATAACTAGGGCAGCTGCGGAGAAATTGATGTATGTTTTCTGGCCATAAGGTGTCAGCATTAAGTCAGATAAAAGAGCTTTCGTAATGAGACTAAACGCTTTCTCACATTTGCATGACCAAACCCAGGGTCCTTCTTTACCCAGCAACTCAATCATTGGCCCGCGAAGGTAGTGCATATCAGGAATGAATGCACAGTCATAACTTACCATGCTCAGGAACTATTGCAGAATAGGTATATCGTGTGGTGCTGGTAATTCTTTTATGATACGCATTTTTCAGTATCAGGTCTTCGCCCGTCACGATCGACAATAAAACTAAGGTATTTCAGTTAAGACATAAACAAATAACTTTCAGCAACCCCCAGAGTCAAACCATATTCCAGTAGGCATCCGAATACCTGCTAGAGATGGCAGCTACGATGGCTTCTGTCTGTTGAAGCAACTATAATATCACCCAAGTATGCATAAGTCGATGATACGTCCGCTAGCATGGTATCCATCAGTTGTTGAAAGAGTCCTGGATCAGCGTTCACTCTGTACAGTAACCGATTGTACTGCTACAGACCACTGTGTGTGTTAATTGTAAGAAGGCGCCGTGCATCATCATCGACTACCACTTAAAGATAGTCATCCGAGAGATCAGTCTTTGAAAAAATACGATTGCCGTTGAGTTTGGCGAAAAAGTCCTCCGTTAGTGGCAGCGGGTATTGATGGAGACTCAGTGTTGCCTTCAAGCCGGTTGCATAATCTCCACATAGGCGAATGTTCCGTTTGCCTTTATTTTACTATCACTATAGGTGCTACCTAGTCTGACTATTCCACTTTGAAAATCATCCCTGATTGCTCCAAGGATCTAAATCATTGTAATCTAACTTAAGAGACGCATACCGCACCGGCCTCTTGGATCGAAAAACAGCCTTTACCTCGTCTTTTACATACAGTGATGCCGTGAACTTGGTGCAACAGCCAAGTGTGGGAATTGCTTACCCATATCATCATTGATTGTAGAATTCAGCGCTGCGTAGCACTATGGTGACATGTCCGGACCGGATGGACTTTCCTCGGTTTGATCGCACACAGAGTCAAGAGGAACCCTCCACAAATTCAACGTGGTTATCCAATCAATACCAAGTATGTTTAATCCCGAATTGTCAGAAAAGTGACAGAGGTGACAGAGATCGGTTCGCTTATCGTTCCTGTAAACATGTACGAAACTTACACTACTCATAAAATACCACTAGTAATTTACCAGCGCCCTTCGAACGTAGGATTACAGATACTTCGGTTCATTGGGAAGTGACGAGTGAGTGAGCCAATCTGCAACACCAGGACAGATACTGTGAGCTTATTGGCAATACGTCGCGAACCAAACATAAGTCATGTATTAAATTGCGCACTTGGTTGTCAGCCCTCGGTAGCTCAGTGGTAGAGCAACGGACCGGTAATCCGGTGACCGGGGTTCGATTCCCCGTCGAGGCAGATTATTGTGCAAAATTTAATCGTGGCTTCCACTTTCTACGAAAGGTAAGTTTATCATATTACCGTAGGATACTGTTCCATTCACTCCTTGCGGTATTTTCCGCACTGCACACTATCGGACTACCGATGGCCGACCTTGCCGGACAGGGGATGATAATAATATCAGATGCGGTATCCAACTGTAGGCGCACCGAGTGACCAGTACAAAGTGAAAGAAATCCTTCCTGTACAGTTGCATAAAACAAAGACTCCCGTTTGATTCCGCGTTGTTGAAACTGTTTTCATTTATTCCCACCATAAGGAAGTTGTGTGGTTGCTCGGCAATGCGTTTCTTTATGGCCTTTGTTGTGACAGGCGGTGCACTGGTGATTGATGAACAGACAGTTTCTGGAAAAATGCCATGCACCACCAATCTAACAAACACGCGGTGGTTTCTGTCGTGCGATGTTAGCGACATATGTCGGTGCTCGGGTAGAAATTGTATCAACCATATCGATCTCTAACATTTAGTATTTAATGGTTGTGCCCACGGACGCCGAGGATGTTTGAAGTACCATGTTCTGGATTCTACTTTTGACTCCGGATTGCTGTCTTGTACGTGTTTTCTGTGCGAATTGTGCACCAATATGCCTCCTTTGGTGTATTTTCAATCTGCGCCAATTTGGTGGATATTCTCCGGCTACTTTCGGAGAGCCCAGTGATTGGGACAACTGCTCTCTGAGTCCGGCAGCTTGGATTGGTTTGTGGCCTTGTCAACCAGTGGAACTGCATACACCTGGGACCGACGCACAGCCAAATCAACTCCATCGACCGCTTACTTGATTTTTAAAACTTTACTGTTTGTTTGGCCGATGCATACCGCCAGGGAAGCCGGAAACATCATCTGCCATCCCTCTGGCTCAGGCAACGACACCAGGCTGAATGGCACACATCGAATAGGTGCATAGCCAAAAGGGCTCTAAGCTAATGGTGGTTGCTGGTCATGAGTATGCAATCGAGTAGTCAAACTAGGCTTATCTTGCTTACTTTGTTCAAAGTGGTACCATCCAAAGGGTGCGAGCTTATCCCATCAGCAGGTACGAAAGATGAATAGCTCTAAAAATGCCCTTTGGTTTTGTACTACGTGTTCAACCATCCCTTTTGTCAAGTGAATGCTTGTCCTCGTCCAGAAATACACCGGTTGGTAGCAGAAGCCGAGCAGCGAATGAGCACTAAGATTACCTCATTGGAAAAAAGTCTGAACCAGTTAAAGCTAGGAACATTTAACCAAAGGAACGGTGCAATAGTTGTTTCTCCTGAACTACGATCAGCCAGGTCACAATCCCGTTGTCTTCCTCTCATTTGGCAGAACACCAGACGAAAATTGACCGTAAATCGGAGAGGCAAACAGTGCCCGTGACAACTAAAATCAGGCACCAACCGAGAAATGTGAGTAATCAAATCCCACCAGTCTTGATGAAGGACAAAGCAGCTGAACAGCAACCCTCAGAATCTGCAGCTCAGGGGTCTATTGTCGTGTCAAAGTCCCCTAGAACATCAGTCAAATATGTTGCGCTTATTGTAAAGTTCACCCGAGAGCCCACCTTTTCAGTCACTTCTGTTACATACACCACTAACTTGAGTAGAGCGACAAACAGAAGGCAATTATCACTTAGTAGCAAATCAGGACAAACGATCCCCCCACCTTACAGCTCAAGAAAAAAGGGATCTAACAATAGTGCCCTGACTGTGGTGTGCTCGAACGTATCCAAACCAGCAACTATAACCTTACAAAGCAAATTGTCCGACAACCTAAACCAATGGGCGTCACTGTGCGTTCTGATAAAAGTAAAACTGAAACCCACAAATTTAGTACGAATTACTCGTCACTCGAACTCTGCACACTCTGGCGAGCCCAGACTTATTAGAGTAACATTAGGGTCCTCAACTGATGTGGAAAACCTCTCCGCAAACGTGCTACAACATGGATCGTGTAGGATACGTATCTATCCTGATGTTCCGTGGAACATGCGGCAATAGAAGAGAAACTCCGAAGAAGGATACAACAAGCCAGACCGCCTAAATACTCTTCATTCATGGTGTTCCAGAGCTTTCTTCACACGATAGTCAAGAGGCAGGAAATCACGATTTAGAACAATGGCGATTCACCCGCAAAATTCTTCCCTTGGATAATGTGACGTGATCGCTCAAAAGATTACCTCTCTCGCCAAATTATAGAGGATGCAGCCCGAGAATCCTAAAACTCGTGGTTCAATCCCCAGCAAGCAGCGACAGATGTGCTACATAGTTGGAGCAAATCTCGAGAAAGCTTTCCGTTGGAACTTCGGTTAAGGATTGCATTTGCTTCGCAACGTCCAGGTGCGAAAGCATCTGAAAAAGCAGATGTACCGACGATGCTTGTCCATTTACCCGATCCTGACCTAGATCTGTATGAAGATTGGGACGCGCCTTTTCCAGAACAAAGTACGGAAGTAATATCAGTACGGCAACAAAACAACGAATAACGGCGGACCTGACGTCGGTTGGCACTCCCACACACCTGACTTCCTTGACTCACTGTGGTCTACTAGAGATCGACAAACCAGCCTGCGTGTACACGAATGACCAGGACCTCTTCAATAAGCTCGCCGAACTAAAAGATTGTCGTTTCTCAGAAATCTGTTATCATCAGAATCACGGAGACGTGCTTACACGCTGAAATGACGGACGATGTAATTTCACCACCTGGCCTGTCACTGATTCGGAACGACAGACTGATAGAAGGAGGAGGCGTGATTCTGTATTAGCGAAGCGACTTACAGTGCGAGGTCATGGAGGATCCAGATACGCTGATTCCTGATTCGCTTTGATGCCGCTTGCAGTTAAGAGGCAGAGACACTTACCTTGTAGCCTTGGTTAACCGTCCAACCAACTCTACATCTGAAACAGACTACCAAATTCGGACTACCTTACGGCGAAGTCTACAAGAAAGCCAGGCTCACATCTTGAGCATGGGTGATTTCAAGGTGCATTGTATAGAATCCCTTGCCGTGAGAGAAGAAGAATTTAAAGCCGATCTGCAGGAGCTTGTAACCAGTGTTCCGCTTTATAATCATGTCACTTTGCCCACTCGGTTCAGAACAAGTACTAGGCCATCTGTGCTTGAGCTTGTGCTTACCAACGAAGAACATATGATTGATGCGTTGGTTCTGGACTGCCCGTTAGGTCTCAGTGATCATGCCGTTATTAGTTTCAACGTCATCTTCTATACAGAGTACCGAGATGCAGACCGCGTGACGACGCGAACCAACACATGCTACGATCGATTAACCCACCTCGTCAATGCCACAACCTGGCAGTTCCTTGCCGAAGACCCTCCGGATGTCGTCTGGCTCGAGTTCGTAAACAAATTCAATCAGTTGGTTACGGAGGCTTCAGAGACAACAGTTTGGAAACGCTCTGAAACAGTTACAGGAGCAGAATTCGAAAATTGCTGGCAATACGCAAAGCAGCATGGCGAGGGTATAGATTATCCCTAACGCCAGAAATCTGGGAGAACTACGTAGCCCAACGAAACCACTCACTCACTCAAGTCAAGTACTCAACTGCTCAAAGAGGACAAAGCCGCGCATAAGCAGAACGTGGCAAAAATCTTCAACGCCAATCACAGGCTGCTGTATAAATGCTTCAATAGTCTACGGAAGGTGAGGCAAGGAGTTTCGTCACTCAGAACTGCTGACGGCTAAATACGAACGACTACGGAAGCAGTAAACGCGCTGCGGATGCAATACGTCTCAACGTTCCAGAATATATTATCACCAAGCGATCATCCAATTTTTGTCGCCCATGGGCCGGGACTCACTCACATCTCCTTTACCACCGAACCTGTCATGCAGAAGCTGACCACTCGGTGCAAGCGCCAACCTCCGGGTGTCGATACTATTCGCCCAGAGGCACTGGGAGCAGCAGCATGTCAACTGGCAGGTACATTGGCTCAATTCTTTTAGCGTTGCTAAGATCAGAACCAAGTTCCTACCATGTGGAAGCTTGGAATAATAACACCCATTCCCAAAGGTGGAGGCAGAACCGAGGCTTCAAACTACCGCCCACTTTCGCTTCTCTTTATACTGTCCAAGATGATGGAATTCATCATAGCCGATGCGCTAGTGGACTATTTTGAAAACTCTGGCATTATTATTTCTGAGCAGCACGCTTTCCGTCGAAACCAATCGTGCACATCGAATTTATATTATCACGGTGTAGCTGAACCCAGTCAGTTAATTCTGGAGAGGATGTTGGTGTGCTCTACCTGAATTTCTCGAAAGCTTTCGACCGTCTAGATCAGCGGATACGCCTTTTCAAGCTACAGCTTTACGGAATCAGTGACCCTCTTCTAAGCTGGTTCGCCAACGATCTCTTTCAGCTGCAGCTGGTGCTCAGAGTTCGGATCTTCTTCTCTGACTCCATACAAGTTGAATATGGTGTGCCTCAAGGCTAGGTGTTAGGTCCCAATTGCTGCTAGTATTTATCAATAACATCACACAGGCAATTACATCTAACTTCCTGCTGTTTTCTGATGACGTCGAGTTGTCGCTAGGTCCAAGGGAATACTGACCAGCAACTGCTTTAGAGTGATCTAGAAACGGCACATCAGTGCTTCATCCAAAATTAACTGCAATTCAATGTGAGTAAATGCAAGGTGCTCTCCATCCGACACCAGTGCAACCACTGTTACAGGCTCGAAACGCATGTGCTGCAGCGAACTGCCACCGAATGTGATCTAGCCGTACTGGTTCAGGATGATCTGGGTTGTTTCATGCAATCCTCGAAAGCCTTCAAAACTGGTAACCAACATCTGGGCCATTTACACCGGGCGTTCGGACAGAGATCGCTCTATTTTCCGGCAGATGCTTAGTGCGTATGTTTGTCCACATGTCGAATATGCAATTTAAGCCTGGCACCCTAGACTAAACTACGACGTTAGTGCATTGGAGCAGACCCAATGTCGAGCATCAAAGTACGTTATTGGAATACACCATCTTCCATACTAGGAGAGGCTGGAACGATTTGGGGTATTCAGCGGACCTAACCGTCGCTTACGTGGTGGCTTACTAATGCTGTACTTGATTCTGTACGATCCACATTATGTAGGCCGCTCTTTACTGCAATTCAGCAGTAATACCAACATGAGAGGTCATTCACTAAAACTGGCAGAACAGTACAACCGCTTGGATTGACGCAGGAATTTCTTTTCCGTTCTCGTGTGTTGCCCGTGGGATGCTCTTCCAGAATCGGTTATTTCTGCACCAGCACTTTGTTACCAAGCACCAAATCTCCATCTCAATCCTAGGACATACTTTGGATTTATTTGCTGTGAAACCATACGGATCGCAGGACTACAGCGAAACAAACGATAAGTCCTTGTTTTAAAAGTAAATAAATAAACGTTTTATTCCTCAGCAGCGCGAGGCAAAGACCAATTGGGTGGTCTTATCAACATGTACAACGTGATCGCATAATATAGTTAATTGTTCGTCTTTTGATCAAAGGTTCCCATATTGGTTTTTGAAATGATTAGCAGTCAATAGGCCAGTCACAATTTGATGGAAAATCTTGGCGAGTGATTTTTCTATAACCCCGAAAAACCACCCAACGGGACATGTAAAGCATTGCTTCTTAACTCTTATAAATTCATTGTTTATTGTCCATCAGCTTTTTCGACTGCAAGATTTGAGCCACTTTTCAAGTTGACCAGACGCTGATACTGCGGTGACTTCCTGATTGGTGGAATATGGATATGAGTCCAGTTTGGATAACAGGCTTCTTCGGATTGCTGCGTCAGCTGTACAGCTCAAACGAGATACAAAAACGAGTGACTTGCACTGATCTTCCGTAAGTAGTTTGAACTAGTATTGTTCGCAGGAATGGTTTGCTCTGCCCGCGTATGCAAGGTACACCAATATGAGGAAGCAAAATATCTAATGACGCGCCAACCACTAATCTTAACAGCAGTCATCGTCGAAGGCTTTGTATTCCTAGAAAGAGCCTTAATAGGGTTGGCGTGAAACCAAACAATTTTACAATGGCTAAGAAAACAATCCCGTTATTTGGAAAACATAAACCCCTAACCTCTCAGAATACGCTTGCGGACTTACTGGTCATTAGGCCCGTAACTTCCGCTACAACAACGAATATTACTCTTGCTTGTTCTCCTTTCTACTTGCCCAGTACCTCATTTACCAACTCTTTTGAGTATTTTCACAATACTACATCACTAGCATGTGTTAAAATCTCCCAACCTACCCCATTTTTTGGCATTGCTGCACCCATTCCGCCTCCCCCTTTACTACCAACGGAGGCCGTAAGTTTCACTTTGAAGGAGTTATTGCGGATAGCTCTGCAGTTAATATAGGCGCAAATGCTAATGAGTATTGGGGTCATACCTGAGTCAGAATGCTTACCGAATGGTGTTACCCAATATACGTTCACTATTAAATAAGATCCAGTTACTCCGTACCTTGGTGTATATAAATAAACCTGATCTTGTCTTGCATACTTAAACTTGGTGCAGCACCAACGTGTCAAGTCAAATGATTTCAATTGACGGATATAAACTGATCAGAAGCGATCGTAAGACAGGTAGGGGTGGTTGCATAATTTACTACTCACAAAACCTGCTTGTTTCTGAGTACACACTTCAACTTATCTGTCCCTCTCTTGATTCCGTCTGGCTAATTTTGTCGTTCGGTGGAAACCGGCCTATTGTAGGTTGCATATATCACCCACCTGGTTCAAGCAAGTATGAAGAGATGCAATTTAGTAAATATTTTTAGCGACATTTATGGACTTACTATGCAAAATAAGATCAGTTGTCGGGACTTCAAACTGCCCGAAAAATGCTAGTCTAGATTAGTACCAACCAGAAGCGCTCAAAAATTTATAACTTTTCTTATATCTGAAACATGGACTCAGCATATTCTTTAACCTACAAGGCGTAAATGTGTGCTGGACGTAGTTTTTAAGTTAGGTCCTATTTTCATTCTTAATGAGGTACTACGTGGCCTCCCAGGATGCGACAACAAATTGGTTGCCTGAAAAATAGTGGTTGACCCCCCACTGGTCCATTCAAAAATCCATTCTTTCCTCCCTCAAACTGTACACTGGAACTCATTTTCCATTCTACTCCGGTCGCAAAATTGGGACCCTTTCTTTCCCATGACCTCCAGGATGTATCTGCTCTCTTTTATCACGACATCCAATATTGCTTGAAATTATTGACTATAAACAAAAAGAAACCTTGTGGTAGACCCGCGGCTAGCCCGACTATTGCTGAAAAAGCTAGAAAACAAATACGCATACCAACACAAACGTATGAAAACGCTCGTAATTTCAGCGTGCTGTTGCGTCTGCAAAGGCTAGTAGTTAAAACCGATGCCAGGAATGTTACGCCTCTTAGAAAAGAAGAGAAACGCATTATACACAGCAAAAACAAAGCTGGTGAACTAAATAACTTACTGAAGAAGTGAAAAGCGCGATAGACATACACTCACATATTCTCACACCAGACGGCAGTGTTCTCGACACGCCTACTACAATGGCAGATGCTTTTAATGCATACATTGCTCAATCTTTCAGCAATGAAAATGCGACTCTTGTACCCCCAGTCTCATTTGTCACTGCCGAATCCATTTCATTTGTTGACTTCAACATCGGAGTTATTAAACGTTTGATTAACTTGCTTCGGCCATCTCATAACCCTGGTCCCCGACGGTATCACTTCAGCCGTAATCAAGCGTGGTGGTGATGATATACCAGTACTATTACTGAATATTTTTTCCCTGTCCTTACATTCACGCCAGTATCATGAGAGATGGAAGAAATTTGCTGAGCCTAAAACAGATATTCGTAATTATCGCTCTATTAGGCACAAATCCGTGTTATCACGATTGATGGAGACAATGGTAAAGGAAAAAGGCACTTCTTTCCTTTTATCGCACAGCCTTCTTTCGCGTTCGCAGCATGGCTTTTTAAAGTCCCGTTCGTGCTTAACAAACCAAATTGATTTCTTAAGTAATCTCACCAGAGCCATTGACTCTGGTCTTCAATTAATTGTCATACTTTGACAAGCAGTAAGCATTCGATCTTCACGCAAAATAAGTTATCATCGAAACTGAGTAGTTTAGGCATGTCAAATCTGCTACTTTCTTTCTTTAAATCCTATCTGACTGGGCACTCCGAGACAGTGAACATAGATGGGTTTACGTCTACGCCGCAAAAAGTCACTAGTAGCATGGTTCAAGGCAGCGTTTTAGATCCACTTCTTTTCTTATTGTACATAAACCATCTTATACCTACAGTACGTTTAGAAAGCTCAAACGTGTTTAAAGATGATTTGAAGGTAGTTTATTCGTTCCATTCATCCCAATACAAAAATGAGATAGCAAATATTAAATGTGATCTATAAGCTACAGAGGGCTGGGCTGCGACGTCGCAGATACAATTCTCCACATCAAAATGTAATATCATGATTTATGGATGACATATTGAGGCAGGATTTTTGCTAGTTCATGAAGATCCAAGTGCAGTATGCTCTTCTGTTAGAGATTTAGGACTGAGGTATTCCAGCTACTTAACTTTCAGCGATACAATTTGTTACACATGGAATCGCTTTCCGCCCTTCTGAGATCCTTGCACTGGGAAAATTTCTTCCTAACCAATGATCCACAAGTGGCAGCCGATGAGTTCTACAAGAACATTGAGATGTGTCTAGATGCTCTAATACCACTGAATTATTGCCATCATTCCAGAAAAATAAAATTAGATTCCACCCCAGGAAATTTTTCACGACTCCGAAATTACTACTTGAAAACAAATGACTTCTCCCTAGTATTGCTACAACAAAAAATCCTTGCTCAAGTTGACAGACTTCGGCATATCAGCCTTATGGACGTAGAAAGACGGGCGCTAAATAGCATGAACAAAAACCTAGAACTCACCAAGCTGATGAAATATAGAAACAAGAATACGGAAACCCCATCCATCCTGATTTCTGGTAACCAAATAACTAACAATCTAGCTAAAATAAGCAGGGATTTCAATAATTACTTTTGTTCTACTTTTAACACCGCTGCTGCGGCTCCCTCGCACATTATCCCTCTGCTTACTGATGACAAGATCTGCACAGTTGATTTTGAACTTCGTGATATAAATCGACTTATCACCTCTACGAAGTCATCATGGTATGCCGGAGCTGATAAATTACCACCAACGCTTATAAAATACGGTGGATCTGACTTCCCTGTACTACTTTTGAATCTTTTTTCTCTATCCATGAACACCGGTACCGTGCCATCACAGTGGAAGACGGCTGTAGTCATTCCTCGCTACAAGTCAGGCTCTGTGCATGAAATGAGCAACTACTGCCCAATAAGCCATACTTCTATTCTCTCAAAAATGATGGAGCGTCACATAAAGTCCAAAACTGTGGACTTCATGATGTCGCGAAACCTTATCAACACCTCACAACACGGCTTCCTAAGCACGCGATCCTGCATAACATGTCAGATAGACTTTCTCAGTCTTCTAACTACTTCGCTCGATGACGGTTCATCAGCGATAGTCATCTACCTAGATATGCACAAAGCATTTGATCGTGTCCCTCATAACCACCTCTTATCCAAACTAACTGCATATGGCATAGACAACCCTCTGCTTTCATGGTTTGATTCTTACCTAACTAATAGAACCCAGGTTGTTCAGATCGAGCACGAAACAAGCACGCCAAAGCCTGTCACCAGTGGTGTGATACAAGGTAGTGTTCTGGGACCCTTTTTATTCCTACTTTACGTAAATGATATTTTCGATGTCTTTGCCTCCGGCAAACCTTTCCTGTTTGCCGATGACATCAAAATTGTTTACACTTTTAATCCAACTGAGGTCAGTGATACGCTTAGCGAAATCCAGCATAACTTACGCACACTGGACTCATAGAGTTCCAAATGGATGATGACATTCTCTACTGATAAATGCCACGTGGTATCCTACAGATGTGACATCACACCAGGTTCGCTAACTATAGATGGTAAACCATTGTCTCACTGCCACACTATCCGTGACCTAGGGATCCACTACTCGAGCACCCATAACTTTTCCGAACACGCAGGACACACCGCAGCTCAAGCCCGCCGAAGCATTGGGCTTTTGTTCAAAACATTTAACTTAAAAGAATCCATTAACACCATGTATAGAATAAAAACGCGCCCGCTGCTTGAATATGGCTCCATCACCTACTGTAATTCTAGAGTGAGTGATCGTATGGCATTGGAACGTGTTCAACGATCATTTACTAAGCGTCTTTTAGGCTATTCCACCACCCTATCTTACATGGATCGTTGCGTTGCCTTAAAACTTGATCCACTGTGGCTGCGAAGAATGAAACTTAACCTTTTCATCTTCTTTGACACAATTACCCAAAAAATACATTCTTCACGCCCATCGGTACAACGAGCAGAATTATCAAATTATCGCACCCGAAATAACAATCACAATAAAGTAAAAGTGAAAAGATCACGAACGAAACTGTCTGACAACCTTTTCCTAAATCGATACTCCATATTGTGGAACAGGCTTCCATCTGAGATACGTGCAATCCAGTCAGGGATGAAGTTCCGACAAGTTATACATTCCTTTCTAAACGTCGAAACAGCGATCGGTATATTGCAACCTACCTTGACAAGTGAATCCCCATACGAAATAGGAGCAAGATGGATATAGTATCAATATCAGGGGATCTTTTTATTCTCCTGTTGCCCGATCTTACTGCCCTCCCCAAATTTATCAGTAGCAATAACGTGTTTGCTAAAGGCAAAAATATCCTGATTAACAATGAAGTTCACACTCACCAAGACGGAAATGTGCCCTAGAGTTCCTCTCGAGCAAATTATTTCGCATTTGTTCTGCAACGCTAATTATTTTCTACTTATCTTTTCCCCTGGACCCCTCCCTTAGGTACGAGTTGCTGTGTTACGTGCTCAGCGAAATCAATGTTGATTTAATCCTTCTGCTTTTGGACTGAATCCATTTGATAACACCTTCCGAAAACCTACCATGATCTTCCACGCTTACTTTCACTCTGAACAAATCCCCTCATCGAAATCAGCTTCTCCTCTTACCGCACACAGCTGAACAGTTGGAACGACAGTTAACTTACTTTACTTTGCGTACAGTTTTCTCTCCCTCCCTGAAAAATACCATGCGTACATACAACATTTCTCATTACCATACCAAATTATTTCGCATCACCAATTTTCCCATTTTGATTTCGGACAACTGTTGGAGCTATCTTACTATTTCCTCCGAAAATTCTTCTTTTCTGTAAAAAGCATGTATATTCCTGAGGTTATCAGTTACCAGTGAAACTTGTACAATCTGAATCGAACAATGTCGGACGAAAATCTAGCATTTCACGTTACTGTACGTCCACCCACTTTTATTTGCTTATTTCTCTCCTTCCAGTGTTGACCAGGATTGAGCCGATCTCCCGAGGCTATGGATAAATGCTTCCGAAAAAATGCAGCACACTCATGCAGTATGAGTTATCACAAACTCACTGGCACAGATTACAAGTGCTTGATTCGAATCAGCCAAATGATGGCTGTGCGATGGGGAGAGCTTAATATGAAACACAGGCCCCCACATAACTGTATACATATAACGCCACAATAGCACATGGCCAGATGAGATGTGGAAGAGAAGTGTGGAAGCAGGTCTCCGGGAGACGGTTTCATGATGGGTCGTATTACTCCAATTAAACTGACGATTTATATCTACTTTTATTCTTACTCTCAATTTCTACTACTCTTACTCCTTTACTATTTTTAATTGATTTAGCACTGAATCATTCCTATCTAAACACAATAGATCACTGAATATCCCTCTCCACTACCCGACTTTGTTGTACCACATGATCAGGCTCGTAGTCTGCCTGTGTCTCGCATGTCGAGAAATATGTCATTTATTTATTTATTTATATTGTTTCAAGGACAATGCAAGTATCGTGACATATTAGTCACTTACTAACGCTAAAAGAGACAATTCTCATGATACATAAAATCAATGTGAGACGCCAGTTAGAATGCTGTAGCGCTACCTTCAGCAATTTATGTACATCTGACTTGAAAGCCATAGAAAAGGTTGAAGGCGCCTTCACCAAACGCACCTTTGATTACTACAATTGTTTCTTATGAAGGTAGATGGTGAATTAAAACTTGAGCCTTTATGGCTGCGTAGATTACATCTAACTTTTGGTTTCCTTCACAGTTTTGTGACATAACGTGCATAGTGAACACCGCTGTATCCGATTCCCGTTGGAAACCAGATATAGAACACGCCAGACCAAATGTATTGTTGTACTATCTCCATTCAAGATCACACTCAGACAGAACTGTTATCTCAAAGGTTCAGCCTGATATGGAATAAACTACCTAGTCGTATACGATGTACAAAAAGCTTGAGCGTATTCAACAAAATGATTAGGATTTTCCTGATACCAGCAAAAGTATAAGTGATCTTAAGTTTGCAAATGAACGACGATAGATTGTTTGAGGAAGGACCGGGTCACATATGCAACAAACATATCACGGCAATTATTTGTTGACGATTAGTCTATCTCAGCCTTTTTTCAAATATCACTAGAAACATGCTATGTTTTAAGTTTATACACTCATCAGCACATCTCAAATTTCCTTTACATGTCTACACTGAGCGACAAGTAATGGATATTTTCTTTGCGATCGATTGCACGAAATTAATGGACTGATCGTCTTCTAATTTTTAAAAAAAACTTTAAACTGGTGCTGGCTTACATACTATTTTGCTACGTCGGCACACAGCCAGTTGGAGCATGGAAGTGCGGGAGAAACCTATCGAGGGAATTCCCCGCATGGAATCAAAGCCCCTAAGGATGGTTCGATGACTGGTTGTATTACTTTGATTGAAATTTCGGCTAAATCTGCAAATGTTATTGTTCTCATTTTCTTAATCACTCTGATACCTTCAGACTGTCAATCACTTCAAAAACCGGTTTGGAATTCGTTATACATGCATGAACACTTAAATATTTTATGCGATCTCGTTGTACACATTGATCACGCCACTCAGTTGGACTGTGCCTCGTATCGTCGAGGAATAAACCGTTTATTTATTAATTATTTATTTATAAGCCTCAGCTTTATGCTTAACCAGCTTCAAATACTGATAACAGATATTTTTGTTCGTCGCAATCAGCCGACAATTCAGATGTCGACCAGCTGTCCGGAAAAGCACCAGACGGCCGTTTCGCCCTATTGGGGCTCATCAGTGGTGCGCATCCTTCGGTCCTCTGCGGAGGATCGAAGCCATGACTGCTAGTGGCTCTTGCCAACTAGCCCGCAGCTTATGCAACTGCGCCATGGAGGACGGTATCTGACTGATAACAGATGTTGGAAATTGAGGATCCTTCACCAAAAATGGTGCTGAGAACATCTGCAGTTTCCTGGAAATCGCGCTCGCGGGAGTTTCAGTAGAAGCAAATTACAATACTGATTGTGTTCATTTGCGCCCAGCTTCCGTAGCAACAACCGTACTTTGGCCGCATCATCAAGCGCAATCGCGTCAACCCGAAAGATATCTTCAAACCGCCTTTACCAGGTTGCGAATGGGATGCCGTTCTCTGCGTCATATTGGAAGTCTTACATTCCATTTACCAATGCTCCAGGGGACGCGGTTTCCACTGTACCGGGATGACACTTTCTCAGTGAGTGCTTGGAATAACAATGTCTGTCTTCGTTCGTGTTGAAACATAGCTCGCTGTTGCTGCTGGATTTAATCATGCTGCTGCTGTAGTAATTGGGTTAGCTGTGAATGACCAGACATCTCCATCGCCAGTGTTATGATTGCGGTTAATGGGGCGTAGAAACTGCAGAACGATGACTCATCGCACCGAACAGTGTATTGACCAGATGTCAAGTCACATGAAACAAGTAAGACAGACAAAAATAGAGGAAGGTGTGAGTGTGTCAGACAGGCCGCAGTGGGTGAGAGTGAAGTTCACGGTTAAGGGTGCGAAACGACGTTGCACATTTAAGATCGCCTGGCGTAACAGTTACCAGCCAGAAGCAAATTCCGATGAATGCCACCATGACCTCTGTCAGGAGTGGAATGTTTCATATGAAAACGGGCAGCAATGCTGAGAAGCATGCAGAAGGGAACAATGTTAAACGCTGTGACAACGATAATGTTAAAAACGCCATGTTTATGTGAGGTCGGTGGGATACAGACTGAGGATGGAAATTCGAATTCGACCGCGTCGTGATAACCATCTGAGAATCAAAACGAAGAATGGGCAGCGTCCCAAAATGATAATTTTGAGGTGCGAAGTCTCAATATTTAATGCACACAAATTTGAACCACATTTTACGGTAGTGCACTTCTGCTGAGTGATTCTTGCTACCTATCTGCGTGAGTTCATTGGCTCGCGCTCACCATTGATTCGCCACTTCTAGGAGCGCAATTTCCTAGCTGGGATAAAGTAACTCTTTGTTCACCATAACCCAAACCAGCTCTGGACCGTGCATACGGTCCGTGCAAAGATGGTTGGCTTGCACCAATTGCACTGATTGGCTTCCACCTGCCGGTACCGTCTGTTCCGCTCCCTTGGTCGATCAGCCACCATCGCACCGTCTGCCGTCTGTTCATGGTCAAAATCGCTTGCATTTTTTCAGGACCGAGAACCTACTTGACTCATAACACTGCAAACCAATTTGTCAGTGTTCATCCGGCCTATGGACTATGAAGGTGGTCGATAACGTGAGGGGACAGAGCAGATTCGGTACCAGGTGCGGTAAACATGTGTGCCGATGTAAGGGAAAGCTGCGGTAACAGCGTGGGTTGAATGGGTAGTTCGCGCCTGCTCACCCTAGCAGCAGTAAAGCGCAATTCGGTCCCTAGAAAGAGGAAGCCTTTTGACTCGAACGGCAAGCAAGTGATTGCGGACAGTGAAGGTGAAAGCGCGATCAGGAGAGAATGACAAGTAAAATGTCATTAAACTGAACAGCATGGGCCCAGTGAACCAAACTTGTCTACAGTATAGGTGATTGCGTTGTTTGTACCTAACACCAGTTCGAGCACGGCTCGGAATTTGTTCCGAGTATTGAAGAGCCATGCTTCGTTTTGTCTGAGCCTCGATATTGCTTCATCAGCATACGCGTTGTGCAGTGCATTATTTACGCAGGGCTACCACGGAATACAAGTAATACAGCGCACCTACCAGTTGTTAGATACGATCAGATCATTGATGCCTTCAAAGCATAACGGCCCTGAAAGCCTACCCACGACAAAATTATATGTGCAGTGGCCACCGTAATTGAAGCATCAAGAGTGAAACAACAACTCGTGCGGGTGAAGTGGTGTGCATCATAAAGTTTCGAAACCAGTTGATGTCAGCAGCGGAATGCGGCAAATTATGAAATTTGAGAGTCTGAAGTATATATCGTAAAGAGCAGTGCCTCACGTCAGCATCCGTGAGAGCAAATGCAACCATGATGGGTGCAAGTTTTATCAAAGCAGTCTTTTTTGGACACATACTGGAAGCTTGGCAACTTTGGTCCGCGCTCCGAGGCGTGATGGACTCAGCTGTCTTGACATGCAGCACCAAGAAAATAATAACGAGAGTAAAATAATTTGAGAGGGATGGGCCAAAAGTAAGGTCGTAGGATGGAATAGTCAAGAGTCCGAGGGGCGGGAACAAATGCACAGGAGTCACTGACTCCGTGACAGCTCCACATCCGATGAGATGTTTAGTGTGTTGGGTGTGATGTATATCCCTCCGTCGGCTACTTTGGAATGGACAACCGCCTAGCACCCACAATGAAGACTACTCTCTCGCAGTCGTACAGCCACATTCTCCTGTTTGGTGACTTCACTATTCATACCATAGAAACCCAGCCTGTATCCACGAACACTTCAAAATGGAAGTACAGGAGATAATTAGTGGACTACCACTCTACAATCACATCACAACTCCCACAAGCTTCAGGACGGGAAACAAACCGGCTGTCCTGGATCTCGTATTCACCAATGAAAAGCTTATGATCGAAACGGTATCGATAGAGAGTCCTTTAGGCCGTAGCGACCATGCAACTATCATGTTCAAGTACATCTGTTATGCAGATTAATTCTCAGAAAACACCGAGGAGTGTCAACCCATTACGGATTACGACGCTCTAATCAAACTTATAAATGCTACAAACTGGGCATTTCTAGCAGAACGATCCCCCGATATCGCCTGGTCTGAATTTGCTCACCAGTTTAACACGTTAGTAACTAGTGCTTCTAGGAAAATACCTCCGCAAGCGAAGACAGTAAAATCATTCATACGCAGCAGGACACGGAAGTGTATCGTCACGAGGAATTTACTCTGGCGAAGATACAATGAGTCACCGAGTGCCGAAACATGGGAAGTCTACACTATCCAAAGGAATCACTGCGTAAACCTGGTAAGCGAAGATAAAATACAGCGCCAACAGAATCTAGCTGAGAAATTCCTTTCAAACCCCAAGCTCCTGTACAGACACGTTAACAATCTCCGCAAAGTGCACCGAGGAATTCCTACCTTACACACGTTACGTGGACTCGCACAAACCGCAACCGAGGTGGCCAACGCCCTAGGTCAAAATTTCGCCCCGAACTTCCAGAGCACGACATCGCCGCATACACTGTTCCCAATCGTTGTACCACCACCAGGACTTAGCCACATTGTGTTTACGAGTGCGGATGTTATGAATAGGCTAATTGCCCTGCGCGAGCACACCTCTCCAGGCGTTGATAATATTCGTCTAAAAGTGTTGAAACTGGCTGCAATAAACTTAAAGGACCCACTCTGCAAGTTCTTCCAACGATGCCCCGATGAGATGCGGGTGCCAACATAGTAGAAGCATGGAATCGTCACTCCCATCCATATGGGAGGAAGTCGTACAGATCCGGCCAACTAACGCCCGATAACACTACTTCCGGTGCTCTCCAAAATTATGGAAGCGATTGTTGCCGAAGCGCTCATGAACTTCTTGGAAGAACGCAATATCATAGCACAAAAACAACATGGATTTTGCAAGAACCGATCTTGCACTTCAAACTTGCCACTTGCTAGATCGAGTTGGACTGAGACCGTCGACAGCAGCGTAGGTGTTGATGCAGTATACCTGGACTTCTCAAAGGCCTTTGACCATCTGGACCACCGTATCCTCCTTCACAAGCTGCAGTGTTGTGGAATTGGTGACCCAATCCTCGGTTGGATAGGTAACTTCTTGCTTCAACGACATCTGAATGTAAGAGTTCGCGGCGTCATCTCTGACCCAATGGACGTTAAGTGCGGAGTGCCCCAGGGCTCAGTACTTGGTCCACGACTATTCCTGATGTACATAAATGATCGCGCGACAGCAATCACCTCCAATTTCTTACTCTTCACTGATGAGCTCAAGATATGGCGAGCCATTAGAACAACCAGAGACAATGCAGCACTTCAGGACGATCTTGACAGGGTCTACGAGTGGTCAACTCAGAATCTGTTTCAGTTCAACGATACGAAGTGCAAGGTGTTGAGCATACGCCATAAAACTACTTGCGAATACAGACTGGGGGATCAGATATTGCAGCGCACTTCAACGGAATGCGAGCTAGGCTTGATAGTGCAGGAAGATATGGGCTGTTCCCGTCAGGCCGAGAAAGCCTCCAAAAAAGCTAACCAACACCTTGGCCTTTTGCGGAGGGCATTCGGGCGCTTTGGTCCGTCCATCTTTTCGTAGATGCTCAACGCCTACATTCGGCCTCATTCTGAGTACACCATCCACGCCTCGCAATCATGGCAAAAGCAAGACCTTACCGCTCTTGAACTGCCACAACGAAGGACGACCAAGAACCTAAAGGGCCTATTTCATCTTCCTTACCGATTTAGGCTGAAAACCCTCAGGGCCTACAGTGGACAATATCGACGCCTGCATGGAGACTTGATAATGACTTATATGATCCTTAGGAATCCGAACCATTCTTGTCGTTACTTGCTAAAGCTGAATAGCAATACCACACTCAGAGGACACCATCTAAAGCTGGACACACAATACAGCCGGTTGGAATGCAGCCGGAATTTCTTTTCCCTTCGTTTGTGTCAACACTGGAACGCTCTTTCCCCAGGCTAACGGTACTCAAAAGACGTCTGGATGATTCGCTTATCCACTTACATTACGCTATATACACAGAGATGTCTACGTCAACCAAACGCGAACAAAGGGTGCTCATTCTCAGCTTTTGTGCTTTACTACTGCACTACAGTACACTGCACTTCACTACTGCACTACACTGCTGTTGTGGAATATAGTTTCGGATATATTACAACTGCATTCATCAATTACATCAGTCCAAGAATGAGGCGCACGAATAAGCGTTGTCGTTTCTTTTGTTCTTAAGACATACCTTCCCCATATTACTTCCCATATTACATTACAGTAACAATTCAATACACATTCTAAATTGTTTATATGAATAAGGAGCACCTGAATCGCTAGACGCTTAAATTGACGATTTACACTTTTGTTTATTTCCACTTCAACCATCCTACGTGACTTGTAAAACAATCGCTTTTTTACCCGTAATCTATCATTTTTCATTGTTCATTGTTAATCACTCATGTGACTGATCCCTACGGTGCCATGCAGGGAAACAATAAGCAAAAAGCCGATTAAGTTTCCACAAGTATTTTGTATTGCCATCGACTGACCATATGAAGTGTAAACTGGGTACTGGTCGCCCGAAAACACCGCAATCCACAGTTAGTGACTGATTGCAGGGTCATTTTGAACTATTCGCTTTGTAAATGGATAGCGACGCGCAATCCCAATGTAGAGGATGATTTCCATTGATGTGAATCACACTCAAGGTAATCACTGGGACGATAAGTGTTGAAGTAGAAGGAAATTGGGTGTTGTCCTTCTGAAACACTGCACTCCACGACCGGTTTCGACGATATTTGATCACATCGGGTAGAGATAGCACGCATCGAAACCGGGACCATTGGGAAGTGACCCGAAACATCTTCTCTTAAGCCAGCGAGCTACAGCAGGCAACGCGGCACAACGATTAATGCTTGATTGGATGGGTCCTTTCGTAGGTCACGTTGTGTGGATGGATTGCGAGACGCAATCTCAATGTGTTTTCTGGCAGGCAACACCCGACATTCATCTCCGTGGGTTGCGGTCCCAGTGATCAATCAATGCACATCAATGCGAATCACGGTTTGAATCGGGATTGCGCATTGTAATCCAATCACATATCATGTACTTCCAAATCGCCCCTCCGATTGACCCCATCAAGGGAATTCACCCGACTAGCTGCAGTGATGGTAACCAACACAGCCAGTTCGCAGGTATGCGGAACACTTGGATGAGTCAACGAAGGCGCCGGAGGGTTTCATGTCATAATCAAATCACGGACTTAAATCTTCGCGTTTTCACAAGTGACTAAGGTCTTGAAGAGCCACCTGAGCCTAAACAATGCGTACAGTATTCGCTTAAGTGATAAGACGTCCAGATACGATACAGCTCCCCAGGTGAGTATACCGCTCGACAACTTCGTAAGTTGATATGAGATGGTGGAAACTGGTTGTGAGTCGATCAAGTCCCATGACAACAATTTGTGCTGTTAATATGCAGAACATAAGCCAAATTGTGCAGCAGATCAGTAGCGCTTGCACAACTATTAAGTAAGACCCCAAGGTAGCTGTGACATTCGCCAATTCTAGCGTCTACATTCGTAGATCCCCGACCCTAGGAGAAGTAAAATGATGCAGGAGATGTTCATTTATGATCAATCACAATACAGAAGCAAAGTTGGGAGCCGGTAAATACAGTAGTGACGACACATTTCCCTCTCGAGACGAACTCAGGGGTTTCCCATAGGTGCTTACTCGACCGAGTTGTGGTCTAGGGATTCTGGAAGATAGGGTTTTCTCAGGTCCGCCCTACAAAACACAGCTACAAACAGGTGCGACCAGTGATGTAAAATGCAAAACACAACCAAGACATGAGGTTTGTAAGAATGGTGATGTTCAGTTATTTGTGAAGGAGTGAAACTGTAGTGGGTGCACCTATTGACAGAGAGGAAATCAATCTGCCATTCAATGGTTTGTCTTTCCCCAGGATCAGTGAGCCTCTGCAGCATGATCAATACCAGTTGTTCGGAAGCAATCGAGATAAGATTGAAACAATAATGGTTTCTGAGAGACCTCATTTAAGTCTTTACAAAAATGGAAATAATGATCGATGGAGAGGGGTAATTTATTGTCTCAAACAGCATCGAGCAGCCAAAGTGGTCATTGACAAGCCATCACGGTTTTCCAACAACAATACTTGGAAGCCATCTAAACGAGGTGTCTTGTACTGTGACAACGTCCTAGATGAGATCAGGCTACCCAAGTAGGATTTCTGAAATAAAAGGCCAGCCGAATTGCCTTTGAAAGTGTTAGGCCCAACGTTCTAGCTAAAGTCAATTGTAAATGGATCAAATTTCCTTATCTTCAGCAATGGTTCCACTGAAGGGGTTATTGCTTAAACTCATGCGTCGAATAAGCTGTACTAGAATATTCACATCCAAGCCAGCCTCGTTTATTTCCCGGGTATTTTCTAACCATCAATGCTTGTATTCAATTTTCAGACTCCTAATCAGACGGCGTCTTAGGGCGTGAATAAGAGCTTGTATATACTACGAGTTGGGAGGTTAAAGGACATCGAGTGATCACTCCACTGCTCACTGAAGTCAGTTCGTGGTTGTATTCAGATGATTTGACTGGTTCATCAGTGACAGCTGAGGCTGTAAATCAGGTCGAAGTTTCTATTTCATGGTATTTGCTCAGCAAGTTCCTTCGAAGATTAACAATCTGCGGAAACTATAAGAGTAATTGCTAGGCAGGAACGCACGATAGTACGGTGAGAATCAAACCAAGGGCTGAAGATCGAACGACAATCGTACATTGACGTGTGCTACACATACCAGATGGTGACAGAGTCAAATCGAGTAGAGCGCAGCTTGTCGTTCGGTGGTCACCACTTTATTTGGTGTGATCAAGTGTGCTGTTGATATAGGGGCTGTGGTCGACGCATATGAGAGGAAAGCAACCACAACCGTCAGCAAGAAGTGTGTGGACAATGAAATAGTTATCTAAGCGACGTTCTTATTTATAAACGCCATTCATCTCCACTATAACAATCACGATATCCGTACTTGTAACAATTCGAATTAGAGAAGAAGGCCAATGGTGGAGTTTATTCTTGCTAACTTCGCGCAGTTATCTAAGGAAAGCTACTACCAAACACCTTTATGTGATGAAAATCCGGAATGGATTTAATATTCACGGCGAACAACTGCAGCTGTAAGTGTGTGCTAGAGGGTTCACGGATGTCAGCCACACAGACAGCACGTGGAAATCGATCGATTTCCAGCGAGCGTGTTTGCGTGTTAGTCTAGAACTTTAAGCCAGCCATATGGCACGTGAGCATCGTTTGGTTGCGACCAAGTGTGTAGTTAACGTCTTTCCCTGACAGTTGGCTGTAACTTCAGTTGTGCAAGTACGCGTTTTTAAGCGGCGTCAAGTCCGTCTTCATACTACTAAGCGGGTTATAGGAGTCTGGCGACGGAGATAGTTGATCAAGATGTTATCATGCAAATGTTACGAAATCAGCAACGTCAAGTGGATCAACAGCAGAAATTATTTGAAGTTCACGCACGAAATTTTTCAGCACACAAATCAGAGGTTCCAGGGGCAGAGTCATACTCGACTCAACGTTGCATTGGCCAACGGAATTCAAGAATTCAGTTACAACCCAGACAGTGGCAGTACATTTTTAGCTTGGTACAAAAGATATGAAGGCATGTTTATTGTTGACGGTTTAGCATTGGATGAATCAGCAAAAGTACGGCTGTTAATGCACAAACTTGGATGTTCTGAACACACAAGAGATTGTAATTAATTTCTGCCAAAACACCCAAGAGCTTGTAGTTTGCAAGAAACCGTGGATAAGCCTAGCATAAATTTTTGGAGAGCGGACACCTATATATAACGTTCGTTATAACTGTCTAAATCTTACCAGAGCAGAAGACGAAGACACTATGACATATACAGGTAGAATGAACAGAGAATGTGAAAGGTTCCAATATAAAAGAATGCCAGATGATCAGTGCAAAGTATTGGTTTCTGTACCTGACATAACATCGTCTACAGATTCCGATATCTGAACAAAATTACTATCGAAACTGGACTCTAGCTGGCCTTTCTTTGCACGATTTAACCAGGGAATATCTCAGAATGATGAACCTAAAACGTGATTCAGGAATGTTACAGACAAACAACTGTTATTCAGACATGACTTCTGTTGATAAAATTACCAAATCAGACGTGGAACAGAACAGATTTCCAAAGCAGAGGTTGGTTTCAACGACCACCAACACCATGCTGGAATTGTGGCATCCGGTACTTCGCAGGCTGTTGTGAATTTCGACACCATAAATGTCAAAATTGTGGCACATTAAGTCACAAGGAGGGACACTGTGTCCGTTCGTTCAAGCGGCACCAGTCAACCCGATCCAGAAGGCAGTCTAATCTAGTGTTCAGTACATAGTTCTCGTGGGAGGCATGGCCGAAAGTTTGTCACGTTATTAATTAACACTTTGCCAGTTACCTTACAAATCAACCCTGCTTCCGACATAAAAATCATTTCATATTCTACTTGGAAAAGCATTAGAGAACCGGAGCATTGTGTTACAAAACGTATCGCTCGGAACGCTTCGGGCAAACCAATCGTCTTTTTAGAACAATTAAACTGGGAGTTCCCATTTTCAAACAATAAATGCAGTGGATCATGTTATATTGCAGCAGAAAATGAACTAAATTTATTAGGACTTGAATGGACAGATGTTACAATTATGGGGTATTCCAATCAGTTCAATTTGTGTTTCACAAACTCAGAGCATGCGAAATGTGTCTTCAAGTGATGTCGCAACTGTTGATACAAAAGCGAAAAATGACATTTTGGCAAACTTGCAAGAAAAGTATGCTAGTGTTTTCAAACCAGAACTTGGATTGTGCACCAAAGTTCGAGGTACTTTGTATGTCGCATCTGAAGCAAAGCCAGTATTCCGTCCTAAAAGGTCAGTACCCTACTCAGCCATCCCATTGGTTGATGCAGAGTTGAATCGCTTGAAGAAATTGGGCGTGCTAACCAAGGTTACTTATTCAACATGGGCTACTCTCATCGTGGTAGTTACGAAGGTCAGTGGCACAGTACGTATTTGGGGTGATTTTTCAACTGGTCTAAGTGATGCACTTCAGCATCACCAATATCCATTGTCAATTCCAGATGATTTGTTCGATCAATTAAATGGTGGCAAAATATCTTCAAAAGTTGCCCTTTCTGATGCTTACTTACAAATCGTTTCATAAGGAATCAAGACAGTTTTTCCCTATTAATACTCATAAGGGTCTATATCAACACAACAGACTGCAGTTTGGAATTAAGTGTGCTCCGGCATTTTTTCAATAAGTAATGGACACAATGCTAAACGAGCATCAAGGGACACTACTGCTCATTCAAGATGATTTACATTCCCTTGAGTCATGGTGCTGCACACGGGTGATGAACCTCTCGGCTAAGAAATCAAAGCATCATGTTTTACGGCTGCTGCATCCCCGAAGCATTTACCGCCCTAAGCAATGAAGGCGTCCCTACACAGTTGTCCACGCGAGATCTTGGCACTAGGTACTCGTCTACTTTCAATTTCTCCGAACAGACCCCATACCAAGTAGCACGTGGCAGACAGTCTATGTTCAATATATCAAACAAAATACACACAACTCGTGCTAGAGTTGAGCTTTTCAAGCTATTCATTCGCTCCATCCTCGAATACTGCAGTATAACATGCGGAAATATGAGAAAGAGTGACAGAATTGCTGTGGAGCATCTGCAGAGGTCATTCACTGAACACCGGATTGGTAAACACACTGCAATGAGTTATCGAGAACGTTGCAATGAACTTCATCACGAACCATGTTGGAATCGGCGATTGAAGCACAACTTGTTGCTGCTTTTCAACGTGCTACCCAAAAAGACCTATTCCAACCTGCCTACACTCAATTTACAACATTGCTCAAATCGAGCGCTTCGCAACAAAGATTTTATACTGAATATACCGAAGGCTAGAACGAACGTCTGCTCTAATTTCTTGCTGGTCAGATATAGCTATCCGTATCATAAACTATAAGTAACATGCAGGTCATGTGGCAACATTAAGAAGCAGACTTGCCAATTACCTTGATCTAACTAGCCTTAGCTCTATATTCACATGGGAAAAATCCATCGATGAGCTATTCCAAGTGGGTCCCAAAAACATATAACACCAATGTTTTCATAACTAGGCTTTGGCCTCAACCATCCGCAAGAATGTTAATATATGAAACGCATATCCAAATACTCCACTTACGCATGTCACCCATGCAAGAGCATGGATTCTTCTGTACAAATTGATCTGTGCCGCTATAGGCATAGTTTCTGTCATCAAGAGAAATATACGTATTATTATTATTTCATCAGTTGAAGTTGATGCTGACATAAAATCCATCTTTGAGGAGTCCATACGAAACTTACCAGTTACGTACAATGACATTTGTGAGTCTACGCGATCAGATAGCTGTTTACAACGAGTCAGCTTTCATTTTCGCAACGGTTGGCCAAGGATGTTATCAGACGTGGAAACTAAACAATATTTTGTGCGTAAGGATGTACTAACAATAATGAACGACTGCTTGATGCTAGCAGATCGCATTGTGATCCTCAAAAATCTCAGAGTAAAAGCGACTCAAATGCTTCACGCCGGACACCAGGGAATTACACGAATGAAACCACTTGTCAGATGTTATGCTTAATGGCCAAATATTGATAAGGTTATGGAAGGCGTTGTTCGTAGTTGTTCCAAATGTGCACAGGCTGCGAAAGCCCCCAGCAAAGTTGACTTTCATCCTTAGTCGAAATCAATTGCCCCCGGTATGGGGATTATGCAGGCCCACTGAACAATCAATATTTTCTGATTATTGTTGATTTATACTCAAAATGGCCAGAAATAGTTGGTGTCACTCAACCAATGACAGCTTTAACGATCACAGTTCTTCATCGTCATTTCGCACAGTTTGTTTCCTCAGAAAACTCGTCATTGATAATGGTCCACAATTCACATTGAACAAGTTCAACCGATTTTGTCAATCCATGGTTGTACAACAGATACGCAGTCCCATATGTCATCCCCAGTTCAATGGACAAACGGAGATTCGTGGATACATTCAAACGTGCTTCCTTTGAACTTAAATGAGAGGGAGATATTGCTACAAACTTGGATGTATTCCTACGCAGGTATGGTTCAACACCGAATCCTGCTCCCCAAACCAACAATCACCGTCGGATCCTTTTATTGATCGACGTTTACGCATCCCGTTAGATACCATGTTTCCACCAAAGGAGACTAATGAGTGTGACCAGAAGATGGCAGATCAGTTCAATCCTAAGCACGGTATTCGCATGAGATATTTTCATCCCAGTGACCCAGCTTTGTGTACAACTTCAGAGATGCACATAAACCTTGGATTCCCGGAATTGTCAAAGCAAGAATAGGAAATGTCCTGTATGAAGTGAAATGTCAAAACCAATTGCCTACACGTCATGTGAATCACATCATAGATATACACCCGAATAAACAGCAAAATGACACTAGAGATTCCCTTACACATTCTTTTAGATACATTTGCTTTGCCCAAGCCAATGGAACCACAACCAGAGCAAGGCGTTGGTGTGAGCACAGAAGTAGAGCTTGAACGAAGACATTCCACACGTACACGCCCCCTAATTCAGCGACTCAGTGCCATTCCAAGATCTTATGTGTAACAGTTTATTTTTAACCGGGAAAGGCGTTAGAGAAATCACAGATGTCAGCCACATAGACAGCACGTGAAAATCAATCGATTTCCAGCGAGCGTGTTTAGATGTTAGCTTGGAACTTTAAGCCAACCACATGGCATGTGAGCATCGTTTGGTTGCGACCAAGTGTGCAGTTAACGTCTTTCCCTGACAGTTGGTTGTAACTTCAGTTGTGCAAGTACACGTTTTCAAGCAGTGTCAATTCTGTCTTCCTACTACTAAGCGGGAGTTATAACAGAGATGATCACTAGGCTTCAGGTGAATAGATTGCTTCGTCTCATACAGTGAGCTGATCATCATGACGCGACATAGCGGTGATGTTTGTTACCGTGCTTCAAAATCGCAAAGGATAAAGGAAACAATAGTTCCTCGTTATGTTGTGCATCTGCCATATAATTCGACTAACTCATACCGAGTTGTCCAAGGTGAGGCATCCTACATCGTTATGAAGATGATCCGAAACAAGAATAATTAACAACAGAAGATGTAATCAGCACAGAACAACTTCGCGTAATGTTTCCTTGATAACTACTGAACCAAGCGGGTCTAAAGCACGTATTCTAATAATGATATATATTCGGACAGGAGGCAACGGAGATATGCTTCAATGCCTTATGCCACCGGCCTTTCACACCAAATCCTTTTCATGTGATGTCTGTGGCTGTAGTCTACCCATGACACCTGTCAGCTCTAATGTGATTTATCAGAGGATTTGCTTGTATATAATGTATTTCGGTGGTTGTGAATCGGTTGGGCCAAAATGTACAATGTGTTTGAATGCCCGCCAAAGTAGTGCCATTAGTTGGAACAAAATAGTCGGTAGAAAAAACAACGAAGTACGCCGTAGAGGGTAACGGCGCGCAACATGGGGTGATCGCAATTTCATCGGTTCCCTTTTCGTAGACCCTTGAACACTGCCATCCGACTACGACCGTCTTTGTCTCCACCGGGAGTTTCAACTGAGGAGGAAGCTAAGCGTGTTGAACCAGACCGACCGTCTAGTAGGTCCGGATGCACTAGTCGATCATCCAGATCCATCCGTGGACCGTCCATCTGAGAACAGAAGAAAAAGAGAAAACCAAGAATTTATACACGGTGAGGTAGCAATATCATGTAAGTTAAGCAGCGATGGACCACATTTAATGGAATGTAAAAAGGGATCACTGCACGACACGCTCGCTGCCAGTGGGGTAACATTGTCTAAAGATTCATTTATAAGTGGGGAGCTAATAAATCACCAGGTTATTGGGGGCAAATAAAGGCGATGAAAAAGATGAAGAAAAAAATAACTCATGCGCAGTACGCTGGCGAGACGCATAGACACTTCGATGCCACTCAGCCACCTTCCATCGCACGCTGGCAGGCGATAATGTGGGGTTGCACGCACCTATGTGTGACAGGTTGATACGCTTAGCGGCCGATCAACAACACAGGCAAGATTTCTTGTGACAGGCCGACACACTATGCAGCTGATCAGGGACGCAGACGGTGATGGAAATCGATACGCTTAGTTGTCAGTCCCCAGCACAGACTGTGAGACTAGCAAGCAAACGGAGGATGCAGTGCTTCGTATGGCGGTTAATAGGCTAGACAACCAATCAGATGCATGGACGGTCCACGGGCAAAAGACCGCTGTTTGGGCGGACGAAAGAATATGTCAGACACAAAAGCAATCAGCATCACCGACAGTCAGAATGAGAGCGCCAGTATCAAGGCCACAGACCGTAAATTACCTGCCGAAGGGCATAGGGGACAACTGGCACACGAACACCGAGAGACGGCCATATAGCAAATCAACATCGCCGTGACGAACGGGTCGCGGTTGGATGAACGACCCTGAATCAAGGAATGCAGACTAATGAATGTGAACGCGTGGCCAGCGCGTAACCGTGAGACGCGATGCAAAACCAGTAATATGTAGTAAAAAATAGAGAATGGCTCAACAATAAAGATTTTCGTGTCGCTGCACTGTCTTCTATCTGCTTAGCGGAGAGTCGCTTGTCTCACACTATGTATATTCGAAATGGTGACCCTCATGCCTTCGGCCACCGACTGATAGAAGAAAATATACATGTAAACATATAAAACTATGCTATTGAGCTGCTAAAGTTGTACTATGATCACTATCAGATTCCTGAGGAAACGCAATTAGCCCCCAAAAGGAAAGAAAGCTGTTGATTGAGTAGAGCAATGCATATATAAATAGGTATAAATAAATAAGTATATATGCAATGGTATCAGGCGAATGGTCAGGTTGAACGATTTCTCGATATGTTCAAACGGCCACTGATCAAAGGCTTGATGCATACAAAGCCTTCGCATAGTGTATCGCATCACTTCACATCCAGCGTGCAGTGGAAAGTCACCATCAGAGATGCTACTAGATCGACAGATCAGGTTTGTTTGGGACTCGATCAATCCTAATCGAAGACAAGTGTCAGGCCTGACAGGTACAGACG
Organism: Dicrocoelium dendriticum; assembly: GCA_944474145.2. Classification (NCBI taxonomy): domain Eukaryota; kingdom Metazoa; phylum Platyhelminthes; class Trematoda; order Plagiorchiida; family Dicrocoeliidae; genus Dicrocoelium; species Dicrocoelium dendriticum. The sequence continues at coordinate 92,380,301 of OX104065.1, read as the reverse complement.
TGTCACAACAATAGCAGCAAGGAACCGTCAAGAATTCTAAAACCGGTGACCCGGTGTGTGCCAGAGATTATCGCCCATACAAAAACAAATGGGATCCTGGTGCATTTACTAAACAACTAGGCAGATTCGCCTACTTAAACGAGGACGAATGCGAAACCTAGCACCGCCAAATGAAAGGTCTGCGATTCCGTTGCAACAGCAACCACCCTCTACCGGAATAAAATCCCAAGCTAGGTTTTCAGTCACTATTTGAGGACGTGTCACTCTTAAAACCAACAGATGCAGATTCGGATCAATTCGAGCATACAAGCAGAGGTGATTCCAGATTTGGCTATGGTCCGCAGACAACAAGTACGGAATCGTTAATCAGCCGATCGTTTCATAGGGCCCAAAGATTGGAGGCCCCCGACATAAATGTCAAGAGAAGTTGTATGCGGAAGATCAATCAAATTGGTGCAGCCGTCCCTCGATGCCAAAGTTTGCCTGGTTTCAACTAGACTGTGTCACCGGCCAACCAAACATTGGTGATTCAAGTGCTATAAATCTGAATTTGTAGATCCTCAGGAACTTTGTAATCATCACAAAATTACAGCCACGCCCATGAGGTCTACAGTATTTTCCGTATTGCCAATTCAAGCAATATCACCAACTAAAATTAACAGGTACCCCACACAGCCAAAAAAACCGTCAGCTCACAGTGTCCTTGTTTCAATGTCCCTGACTCTGCTGATCTCCAAGACACTGCAACCACTTTATGTGAAGCATCCAATAAGAAGCCTCACATGATTATCCAGCATCATTCAGATTTAGTTCTACTGATACCCACATTGGAAACGTTGGCTGGAGAGCTTAGTACTATTAGAAAAATCCCTCACCTATTTAATGTATTCTTCAGTAGATAAATAGTTCGGCTTAATGTTTCCACCACTCCGAAGGCGTCCACTGCCTCCATTCTGGGTGCACCTTGTAAACCTACAGATCCCTTCCGAAATATCCCTCCTACCCATATACTTGAAAGACAAAATGAACGTTCCCTTTGGGAAATCTGGAGAGGCAACTCAATGTTATCCCTCCCCATCAAGCCTCCGGTCTTTTCATGAAATTTCTTACAGTGATTCAAACCTAAATTTCGTACCTTGTCCTTACTAACAAGTACAATTGGGTAGTGCCGAGTATTGTCCTAAAATAAATACAAAGCCCTCCATTAGCTCGAAGGATCTTTGCTCGTCGCAGCTGCCTTCACACCAGCTCATAAATATCCAAGCCAGGTGTCCTTTTGCTGTCGCCTGTCGATAGGCGACAGACAACCGGTTTGAAAACCCGAAAGCAGATACTTCCATTATCTGTCCTACATTAGCAACGACTACCAGTTTGGCCCCCAACTACCGCAGTGCTTGCAACTTAAATCGTAAATCTTCATCGCCAGAAATACAGCCCAACGTATTCAAACAGTTGGCGCGCCTATCTACTCAGACACAATTCATCAAATCACTTCTCTTCAATGTCCGTTCACTTCGTAATAAGATACACACATCCGTGACTAAGCGCAAGCGAATAACTCAATCACATTGAGCTGATTGCCTTCTGTGTGACACTATTCAATACAGAATTCTCGAGGCAGTCCGAAAAGCCTAAGCTTATTCAGATCCAGCGTTTCTCAACACAGCTGTGAAAGAATTTGTGATCTTTCAATCTGTGTTCAGCGCAGTGTTCAGATTCAATTAGCAGCTTCCAGTCACCCGCCCTTCCTTGTGACCTTGTCAGCCAGTGCCCCTGCATAACCCATCACACGGACCGCTCATTTGACCTTGCAACCACCACGCTCACCTGACCGAAGTGAGCCGCTCTCAAAGCTGAAAAAGTACAGAACGTTAACCAACCCACTGGGTCAGGTAACGACCAGGTTGAACGGCCGAAATGCGAATCCGAAAGGGCTTTAAGCGAAAGGAATTTGCGGGTTAAAAGAATGTCATCGAGTAGTTAAAATCGGTCTGACTTGCTCGCACTGTTTGGAATGGTATCATCCGAAATGTGCAAATGTGTTCCAACAACAGGTACGAGAGCGAAATAGATTCCAAAATGCACTTTGGCTCTGTACAACGTGCTCCACCATCTCACCCGTTAAGTGCTTGCTTATCCTAGTTCAGAAGTGCGACCGGTTAACCGCAGAAGACGAGCAGAGGATAAACGACAAGATTACTTTAATGGAAACCAGTATACACCACGGAAGCATAACGGATTCTAAGCAACGGAATGCTGCACAATTCGCTTCCGCTAAACCGCAATCAGCCACGTCCCCATCTCCGTTGTCTTCTCCAACTTTGGTAGAATATCAGGCGAAAACTAACCATACCTATGAGAGTCAAACCGTACTCATGGCAACTAAAAATCAGGCACCATTGGAAACGTCTGGTTGAGCAACTTCCACTAGACCTGACATCTAGCATTAACAAAGATGAAGCAGCCGAACACCAACCCACGGTACCTGTAGCTCAACTGTCTCTTGACAAGACAAAGCCCCCCGGAACATCAGGTACATATGCAGAGATTGCTGCGAAGGTCCGCCGGGAGGCCGCCGTTGCGGTCTCTTCTGTTGTAAACATCGTTAATGCGAATAGAGGGACAAACAGCAAACAATCAGCACTTGTCAGCAGGTCAAGACAAACGATTACCCTGCCTTGTAGATCAACGAAAAAGGGATCCAACAATAGTGCTCGGACTGTCGTATGCTCAAATGTACCAGAATCTACCGCCATCACATTGCGGGATAAGTTATCAGACGACCATCGATCATCCGAGCTCGCCACACTATGGAAAACCCAGACTTAATCGAGTAACACTAGAATCCTCCACCGACGTAGAAAACGTTCGCCCTCCGCAAGCACGCTAAAACACAGATCCTGTGGGACACGTATCTATCCTGATGTCCCTTGGAGCGCGCGACAACCAAAAAGAAACACCGACGAGGGGCACAGCGAGCAAGACCGCTTAAATACAATCTTCATACATGGCGTGTCAGAACATCCTTCTAACGATGTTCAAAGAGACCGGAAAGCACGATTTAGAACAGTGGCAGTTCATTCGTGAAACACTTTCTTTAGATAATATTGTGGCGCTATCGCTCACCAGGATACCTCTCACACCAAATTATAGAGGATGCGGCCCTAGAATCTTAAAACTTGTGGTTCAGTCAGAGCAACAAGCAACGGATGTTTTGGATCGATGGCGGAGAAATCGGAAAACTCTTCCTTCTGAACTTCGGTTAAAGGTCGCAGAAGCTTTGCAAAGTTCAAATATCAAAAAACGTGAAGCATCAAGCGTACCGACGAATGTACAGAGGCGTAACTTGTCTGCTGCTTTAATTGACTCTGACGTAGGTCTAAACGAAGAGTGGGACGCATCTTGGCCGAATCAAGTTTCAGACGAGGAATTATTATCCCATCGAAAAAAGCGAGTAACTGCCGACCTCCCATCGGTCGGCATTCTCCCACACTTGACCCTTTTAGCCCTCTGTGGGCTCCTAGAGACCGAGAAACTGGCCTGCTTGTATACGAATGCTCAGGGTCTTTTTAATAAACTGGTCGAACTGAAAGATCATCAAGCTTCCGGGTTATATGATGCCATTGGTATCACCGAGACGTGGTTGCACACGGGAATGACGGACGCTGAAGTTTCGCTACCGGGCATGTCGCTGATCCGGAACGATAGGCTCACAAATGGAGGGGTAATCCTGTATTACCGAAGCGAATTACAGTGCGAAGCCATGATCGATTCAGACTCGCAATTCCCCGAAATTCTTTGTGCCACTTGTATTTAAAAGGCAGGGACGCTTGCCTTATTGTCTTGGTGTACCACCCCCTAACTACACCCGAAACCGACTGCCACCTAGCGGCTACTTTAAGATGTAGTTTACAGCGAAAGTACACTCACATACTTATCATAGGTGATTTCAACGTACATTGTGTAGAAACTCCTGTCACGATCGGAGAACAATTCAAACCCGACCTACAAGACCTCGTAACCAGTATTCCTCTTTACGATCACATCACTTTGCGTAATCGGTTCAGAACAGGTAACAGGCCATCTGTGCTGAAT